>CM055096.1:34777142-35103889 GCA_029204225.1 Diphasiastrum complanatum | reverse complement strand
AAAATACCAAGTTTTATGTTTTCAGCCAAACTTTCTACCAGTTGTCATCTGCTCATATCAAACACCGATA
Organism: Diphasiastrum complanatum; assembly: GCA_029204225.1. Classification (NCBI taxonomy): domain Eukaryota; kingdom Viridiplantae; phylum Streptophyta; class Lycopodiopsida; order Lycopodiales; family Lycopodiaceae; genus Diphasiastrum; species Diphasiastrum complanatum. Next base: position 35,103,819 of record CM055096.1, on the reverse strand, counting down.
TGCGCTCTGAACTACAATCATTGTCATCCAACACTCATTATTCTCAATTTTCTACTGTTTCCTTCCATTTTTCACCTTTTTCTACTTTTTGACTTTTTTGACCACTAATCATCATTGCTAATATGGCCTCCTCATCCTCTGAAGACTCTGGTGCCAAACAGGTGATCCAGTGTGACATCCCAAGGCCACGCAAGTTTGGCCTTACCCCTCTGACACTTTGATCCAACCATGGCTGCAGACAGTCGGGCCCCTCCTTTAAGCAATGGGTTTTTACTCAGCGCTCTTCCATTCTGAGATTAACATGGGTCTTGCCCTTCATGCTTACGCCACCTGGGACGAGGACAAGGCTCGTTTCCACTTCCTGTACCAAGGTACCACGTACAAGGTCAAGATTAACGCCAACTCAATGATCACCATTGGCATTATGTCCGGTGATCGTCAACCCATCTCCCATAGCCACACCAAAGCTCTGATCAAACCATTCATCACCCAAATCACACCAAAATTCCCATCCAAACTAACAATGGTTACCTAATAGAAGCTATCACGGAACCCGTCCTCCAGGTAGCTGCGCATCTGTTGAATAACTTTCTGGTTATTTCAACATTTCACAAGGACAGAATCCAATCCACATTGTGAGTCAGATAGTGGAATCCTTTCTGCAATTCCCTAACCCCTTCGTTGTGCCATATGGCTGGCATAGCTTCCTTATTCGAGAACTAACAAACCCCATCAAATCCAACAACCATGAGAGGATCGCAGTAGGCCCCTTGTTGTGTAACTTCGCCTGTGCACTTCTCGAGGCGAAAGTGCACGGTTTCCAATGCTCATCCCTCCATATCTATCCTTGTGCCACATACTAACCTTTCTCATCCCAACCTACAGTCATTAACACAACGGCCAGTAAACGAATACGTGGCGCTGCCTCTATATCCACATCTCCACATGTTACCTGACGACGTGTCTCCACTGCCGCACTAACTACTCCATCAACCACCGCCGCTTCTTCTTCCGTGCAACCCCCCCACTCCAATTTCTGTTGTCTCTACATCTCTTCCTCTTCCATCCACATCTGTTTCTGTCTCCATCCCCGTTTCTTCTGTTGATACCACTCCTACTTCTCTTCCAGTGTCCGCTGCTCCATCCATCACCATCGCATCCTCCATTACTCCTGCCACCACCATTGCTCCTCTCACATTCAGCTCTTCTGATTCGCAATTGTCCCTCGACACTCTGGCATGGATGCAAGTGATCATTTTTCACCTCCATGCTAGACACTTTCCGTTGAGACGCACAACCAGAGCCAAAGCGCAACCACCAGTCAGGGCCCAACAACATCATCCAGAGGGTCACGAACGATATCTGTCAGCCGGGCCTTCCAAAAACTGAAATTCATGGAGGAGAATGTCAATGAATTTTTATTCAAATATCTCCACGAGTCATCAAGAGGCGGCTGACAGTTATCATTCTCAACTCAGACCATCAAGGAAAAAGAACTGCAAGCCTTACCCGCCCTCCAACCACAACCAGAGTGGCGACAGCAGTTATTTGAGAGAGACCCTACGGCCATCAGGGCTTACGTGACGAGTCCACAACAGTTACGGGTGAACGTGCATTTTTGCCATGTCCAAGAAGATCCAAATGGGCGGAATGCGGCACTCCTCTGGACTAGATCACACTCAACAATTTTAACTGGCCGATCCTCAAATCCGAATATGGGTGGACAACAGATGTAGACACCAGGGCTCTCTCCGCATTCGCCAGGCACTACATCAATCGCCCCGACCCCACAGTCCATGCGACAACCACTTACGTCCGGAACTTGGAATATTTAATGGGCATTGAAACAAATGGGATGATTTTCTTCCCTCCATATTTTTTGATCCAAATAAGGCGTTCGCTTTCGACAAAGTTGAAGACTGGCTGCCAGTTGCTCGCGTATATTACCGAGCTACATTCCTTGGTGATCCATGGACGAAACGATTCCAAGCATGGGTGGATCAGGATTGGTTGACAGGAGTTCACAAATCCTTCCACACACCAAAGGACTCGAAGAAACTAGACCGTCTCAACTTCATGGAAGACGTTACGGGATATCTCATCCACCAGAGGCGGTCCAAGAGAACGCTCTATAAACCGGCAGAGTGCCGAGGGATCGGCACTACTTCAGGCCATGGGTCCTGTTGGGGGTATTCCCAACAAAGTGTAAATAAATAAAATCCTCCAATAAAATGTGTTGCGGGGTTTTTATTGATATCAATATAGATTTTTACAATCAGGTGTCCATAGTGTAATATTGGAATGCAATTTTCTATATTGATAAAAAGACATGATGATTGGCATGTATTTGCTAATAGTGAATCTCAGTGTTCTTCCATAAATTGGATTTTTTCGCCAATATCTCTGCATTTGATCTCGAGCTCATGTGTTGGGGGCATTCCCAACAAAGTGTAAATAAATAAAATCCTCCAATAAAATGTGTGCGAGGGCATGGCATCCTGTGCGTATAAGCCATGGCCCAATGAGCACACAATTGAAGTTGTAAATAAAATAAACTTGACTTGGGCCTTGTAATTAAAATAAAACTAGAGGCCCAATGTCATTTTTAGACTTAGAGATCACTTTTTAGAGTTGGGTCCAAATTGGGACTCATATGAATCTTGTGATTTCTAATGTACTTTTTGTGGACCCTTGGATCAAGTTGGGTCCAAGATGAATGGCTAGGATCATTGTGAATATTAGCCAATAAGATTGAGGGGAAAGGGTCTTCCCCATTTTATAAAAAGGCACCATTTGTACACTATTTCCATGCTTAATGAGAAGGAGGAAACTCTACCATTTTTGGAAGAGAAGCATCCTCATTTGCTATTCACTACTTGCTATTGCTCTTGGTTGTGTTTTCTATTGCTTTCTATTTCCATGTTTTATTGTTTGCCATAGTGAATGTTTTTCCATTAGCAAGCATAAGGAGCATTTGAGCTAACCTCCACCCTCACTCTCTTTCTCTCTCTTTCTCTTCTCTTCTCAATCTCTTCTTCTCCATCCCTTCCCTTCAACCAAAATTAGTATAGGGAGTAGAGTTAAAGAGGAGTAGTATAGTGGTGAGTAGAGTTAAGGGAGAAAGTAGGAATTTAACTAAAAGTAGCATCTATGCATAGTTAGGCACCTATCCAGTGATCTAACCTTTGTTGATAGGCGGAAGGGCTATACTACGAGAGATCTTCAACCCCACATCATGTCTTTTACGTACCTGTATAAAACTAATACAAACTGAGTTACAATTAGTACAGAGATTGTATTAGAAAGTTTTGATTGAAACTATTCATAAAGAATCGAGTGTTTATAGCTACTTACGAGTTTACCATTGAAAACGAATCTGAAGTCTGAAAGTACATCATTTTGTAGGAGCAATAAACTCCAATCTTCTTCCACCTCAACACATGTCAAAACAACATATCATTGTATATAATTTCCATATTTTTTTGTTTTGAATGTCCATTGGCTTCCAAGTCTTGATTGAGTGGCACCCATTTACCTTTATTTTTTTTTTCATCTTTGATATTGGAAGCATAAGCTCAACATTTGTTTTTCAATTTGATAACAAAATCACATAGAAGACATTTTAATTCTGCATTCTATTTCTCCATTTGATCTTTTGTCCTAGTCTTCATCCATAAGTTCATATATTAAACTATCTGATAAATTTTTGCATACAAATATCATTGGGGTTTTGTGCACATTGACACTTGAAAAGAAATCCACAAATATATTCAAGATAACCCAACTCAATCTAACTGTTTTTTATCACGTGCTTATCTTTAATGAATTTTTTACATTATTATATATCTTGCAACGAAATAATCTTGAAACTGTGGCATCTGGTGCAATCCATTCATCACTTTCAAAACTAGGTAATGGAATTGGGACTATTTGTCCAAAATCGTTTTTTGTATCAGGAATGTACATTGATTCATAAAGACAGATCTCACTTTCAGCTAGATCTTTTGCAGTTCTACCTCGATATTGCAGCTGTCCAATATCAGTGTGAATAACATCTAACACACTTGCTAGAGATCCACTGGGCTCCCATTCATTCATGTTGGATGGATATAAATCTGCAAGAAGATAATGATCAGATTGGCAAATTTATTATTAGATATTTATGAATGACAAAAATTCAATTATCAAAAATATCAATACTCATAGTTGTTTTTTTTGTGATCCTAACGTTGAATCCTTGCACATTTATCTCTAAATGCATATATACATGTTGGACTAGAATTTCAAAAATAGATTTTCTTCTTGATGATGTTCTGAAATCCAAAATTTTGGCCTTCCAATAAGATCGAAATGATAGTTTTGACTTTTTGAGTTTTCAAATGCTCCTCTTGATGATGGATGCATCAAAACCCAAGCATTTTTTGAATATTTTCTTGGCACCCATAATCGATTATCATCTTTCTCGTTGAATAGAAGCACAAAGTCGATTGAGGAGCACGGTTTCCTTGATGGCGCCATTTGTAATGTGCATGCAAAAATCTGAAACACTGAACTATGAATCTGAAAATATGCGTAGAAAAAGCCATGAATCTAAAACTATGTGTTGGCATAAATTTGAAACACTGATCTATTTGGTGCCACAAATTAACTCCAGTTAACCCTGTTAGCCATGATTTGACAATGCATATACATTAATGGTACATCGATTTTCTCATCTCAACCATCTATCATATTTATTTTCAATATTTTTGGGTCTCTTCGGGCAGTGATGAGCTGGAAGGGCAGGCCTCATCAACCAATAGCATTTCCACATGCTGCCCGATGAAACAGCAATATATTTAGAAAGTTTTTATTTTATTTATATTTGGAAAATTCTATGTTACATAGAATTTCGATTTCAAGATTTCAATTGGTCCACATGGCAATGAAAATAAGAAAAATAAATTAAAAAAAACATCTTTTTCAAAGGCCCTCTTCGGGCTCTAAGTTTCTCTAAGGTGTGTGCTAATTTTCTATGCAATAGGTGGCGAGTGCTATGTTGGATGGGAAAACCCCTTTTGAGGTGTTGTATGGTAGAAGGCCGACTATCAAGTTCTTTAAAAGTTTTGGATGTATTTGCTATATCAACATAACTCTTAATGATAGGACAAAGGAGGATCCATCTTCAAAGACATGCATTTTTCTTGGATATAGTGAGATAAGAAAAGCTTACAAGGTTTACATTCCTTCAACTAATAAATTGATCATTGGAAGAGATGTCATTTTTTATGAGGAAAATATTCCAAAGGTTTCTTCTAGTGCTGATGTTGTGGTTGGATCTAACAATCTTGATGTTGATGACATGGATGGTCGTACTTTGGATGATGTTGATGAAGGGCCTTCATCAAGTCAAAAGCCAAGGAGGACATCATGGCAAAGGCAAACACCTTCAAGGCTCACTTATGATGAGAAGGTGAGAAAGTTGTTGGTAGACCAAGCTATGCTTTCCTAGCCTCTTTTGATGAACCTACATGTGTAGATGAGGCAAGACAAAAAGAGGAGTGGATCCAAGCAATGGATCTTGAGTATCAAGCTCTTATGAAGAACAACACATGAAGATTGGTGAGACATCCAAATAATAAGAAAGCTATTGGATGCAAGTGGATCTTCAAATTGAAGACAAACCAAGATGGATCAATCAACAAACACAAAGCAAGGTTGGTGGCCAAGTGATGTGCACAAGAACATGGTATCGACTATGATGACACCTTTGCACCTGTGGCAAAGATGGTAAACATTCGGGTCATCATCTCTCTTGCTACTCTATTTGGTTGGGACCTATGGCAATTGGATATCACTAATGCATTCTTGAATGGTGATCTTGAGGAGGAATTATACATTGTGCAACCTGACGGCTACATCTCACATGGAAAGCCAAATCATGTTTGTTATTTGCAAAAGCGTCACGTATGGTCTCAAGAAAGCTCCAAGGAGTTGGTATGCTAAGCTTAACACATTTCTACTCTCTCAAAACTTTGTTATGAGTGAGTATGATCATTCACTGTATTTTATCAAGTTACCATTTTTATAATGTATGTGGATGACATCATATTGAGTGGAGGCTGATGCGACTCGAAGGACATAAGACAATGCGTATAGTCCTTGGTTTATATCGCCATCCAAGATATACTAACTCTATTCTAAAGAAATTTCATGTGGTAGATGCTAAGCCTTGTGATAGACCTATGGAGTCAAATGTAAAGCTCACTATAAGAGATAATGAAAGATCCTTCAAGGACATTACTCTCTATAGGAAGCAAGTTAATTCACTCATTTATCTAACCATCACAAGATATGATCTAAGCTATTGTATTGGTAGATTAAGCCAATTTATGCAAGATCCTAGTGTGGAGCATTGGAAGCTAGGAAAGAGAGTTTTGAGATACATCATGGGAACTCGAGATTTTGGCATATTATTGTATGAGAAATCATCACCTAAATTTTTTGGATTTTCAGATTCGAACTTTTTTGGAGATCAAATGGATAGGAAGTCCATTATCTATATAGAAGATACCAATGTGCATGCTCCTCAAGTTGATCCATTTGCACCTTACCAAAATAAGTAGTATTAGATGTGTCTAGGCTTGTCTAGTCTTACTGAATCTTTTGTCATCCATGGATACATAGTTGCTTCCGATCCAAATAGAGTTACATCCTATCTAGCAACCATGTAAGGTCTCTCTCAAAAACCATCCATAGATGAGACCGCGAATGTGTTACAACAACAAAATGTGCGATTTCCAACACAAGGTTCCGACGGATTCAAAAAAATTTCATAATTTGCCGAAATCCAACATAATAATACGTTGGAATCTGACACAAAAAAATTAAAAAAATAAAATAAATAAGAAAAATTGCCCGAACAAACTTATTAACCCAAAAAAATGCTATTTGAGTAATAACCTTCTCCTTTTGTAACCGGAATAGACAGATCAAAAACCTGATTTCATTTAGCGAATATGGACCGTGTGACACAACTGTGGCCAAGGAGTCCTTATTATAAAGCATAAATGTACTAGATCTAATGTACTTGACAATTCTGAAGAAAACATGTCAAAATCACACAACAATTAGTCCTACCAGAACATTACGGATTCAGGATTATGTGATGAACGTCGTACCAAGGTACTAAAATCCCTAAGGGCACCACACTTCATTTTGATATGGATTAGATCGTACATGTTCATGTTGATGTTGTGTCGTGGATGAAACAAACAGCTAGAAAATTGGACCCCATTAAGCCAGAATGAAACTTGTCACACTAATGCGACAAAGTAGCTCATATTGCAAGCCCTTTTTGCCATCCTTCAGACACACTTGACGTTTATGAACAAAATATATTTATGTCGGACATCAACTACTCCTATTGTTCCATAATGGCTTTAAGAACCTTGAGGACTCCAAGAGGGACATTGAGGCAACTGCCATGACATGTTACCAAAAGTGGATATGTTCCTTGTATGAATGCCACATCTCAAAGGACATGTACTACCATGGCAATCATGGGTCCTTAGTTTGGTATTTTATCCAATATTATATGTAGACAATAGTTTCATCAAGAATTCTACAATTTGTCGAGAAATCATAAAGGAGATCAAGCTAAGTTATCAATCCATTGTAGGGGCAATGTCAAATCTAAGCCAAATAGAAATGAGGCTAGGCTAAAAAAGTAAAAGTCACAAAATAAAAAGATTAATATGAACCTATGGTTTTGGTATTGACATTCCTCGAGATAATAAAAGTCCTTTGAAGGTGTTGGGTTTGAATTTTTAGATATTATACCGCAATGAAATAGATTATGTGAATGCCATGAAAATTGAAGCCTATATTTTATCCTAATCAAATGACTTAATGTGCTAGTTAGATGGGTCATGTTAGATGTGCTAGATGGGCCATGTTGATATAATATTAGACATTTGTAGGGTTTTGACATTTTGCGAGTAAATCACATGCGAGCTTAGCGATTTTATTTGTAATGATGATAGCAGGAAGAGGAGTGTTGTCTTTTTCTACCCAGCATGCTACAAACTATAATGATCACAGTTTCAGTGATAGATCCCACCTGATATAAATGAGTATATTTTAAGTATGTCTATAATCTCCAACATCTCCTTGATACCAACAATATCTAGAATTCATCCACAATCATGCATAAGATCTATGTGAAAATCACAAGAGTGTATACAAGAAGTGTAGAACTATTAGGCCCACCCACAAAGACATGTCAAGTAGAAGAATATTGCATCTCAGTGTCTCACTGATGAACATTGCATGTTGGAAACAAACTAAAAGTCTCATAATTTCATCAACAGTCATGGCATTTTACAATTCATCCATTGATATGACATTTCAAACGTCCTTCTATAATCATGAGATTTACATGTCATGGGTAGGTTCTTCCTCAAGTTAGAGCAAAAAGAAGGTCTCCATCCTTCAACATCGGTTGATGGATGAACATATTGGAATTCCAGTCGAGTCTCATGACCTGAATATGTGCTTGCATGCCAAATAAGACTTTTTCTCCAATAGACGCTTTTGAAAATCGGGACATATGCAAATGGGTTTACTAGTTATGTGCACATCGTACCTTAGAAGACTCCGTCTCAATCACAAATATTTCATGCTTATTCTCCTCCATGACCTTTTTTATCACCACACGTGCATCCAAGGATAATGCTCTTTTTATTTGTTCTAGTGCAACAAGTGACACACTTGGCCTGTAATTTGGATTACGAGCATCATTTGTGGTGCGCGTAGCTGAAGGTTGGGTGCCCTCGTGTCCAAGTTGGGGTGCTTGGGCTTCTGTAGGCCCACTTTTAGAATTGAGTGGCTTCGTCTCAAGCTAGAACCCGCCCAGAGTGAGCATGGCTTCTTCTTCTTGTGTTACATTTGTACCAAAATCAACCGGCCAAATGTTGGGTACCTTTGCAAGTGTTGGAGAGATACCTTTATCCAGATGCAAGTGTGAGTGCGATTAGTATTGCAAAACCACATCATTTGTTGTATCTTGCCATTGGACTGCATTCTTGTGGATAAGAAACATGGGGCAAGAGTCCCTTTCGTTGAATTTGAAATTAGTTTACCACATTTACCTTGTCATGGTAGCGAACCCAAGCACTTTACACGATTATTTCATGAAAATCTACTTTCATGTGCCCCACACGTTCCACAACAAACTTCAACAAATTCCAAAATAGTACTCGAGATTCAATGTCTCATTTCACAAGTGGCTATTGTCAGTAGTTCTTGGATACTGCAAATTTTAGAACCAGCACGTATCAGTGCTAACCTAGTGTGGATATGTGGTTCTGAAAGAAAAACCATAGGTGTTACACATTCATGTTTATCTTGGATTGCACAGATGTCACCCCATTGTTGTCCACCAACCGAGGACTCGTCTGGTATGATCAACTTGTACCCATGTGTTTTTTAGGTCACCGTTGCTAAATCTTTGCATTCAAACCACAAGATCCACACCTGATGCGGGTCCTTTTGTGGACATCTTGAAAACAAAGCAACGCTCACTAGGCAAACCCTATCCAAGGAACCTACTACCGTGAAAAAACTCATACATAGAATTTTTCTTCAACAAGAAGAAGTTGTCCAGCTCTTCGGGTAGGTCACTCCATCGGATCACTTGGTTGTAGCATTGCTTCAACTGATTCTTCTTATTCGTAGGTGCCTTGGGTGGTTTGATCCTTGAGGTTTTTGCCATAGCAGACCTTTGTGGTGGTTGAGCTGGTACCTTCTTGGTTCCGTAACGATCTGGGTCCATGTGGTGTAGGACTTGTTCATCAGTCAACTCAATCTCCTTATTATAAGTTAGAGCATGTTGTCAAGGGACTAGATCATCGTCCACTGGGTTCTCAATCGGATCTGCTGACAACCATGCTACGTTTATCATATTCACTGCAAATGTGATTGGTGTGTCCATAGTGTAACATTTGGGTGAAGATGTACTCAGTTCTGGATCTGATTCATATTGACATGCCTGGTAGTCAATAGTTGCTAATGCATCTGTCCATCTCATGACATCCGTCTCTGAATGATAGTGACCTCCCTTGGCTGGCCTTGGGCGATCAATCGTATGATCTGTCGTGGATGAACTGTCATCAGCTTTGGGTGCAATAGGTTTCACCGCCCATGTGATTGGATCTACCTTTACAGCCTGTTCTCTGTTCTTGAAGGTGAGTTTCCCTGAACCCAGTTGTATACTACTTGCGCAGCCCTCAACCATGGTCTTCCCAGTAAAATACGGTATGCAGATGGAGATTCAGGTATATCCATGACCACAAAAGTAATCACATACTGCATGCTTGCTATCTTTACGGGAATATCAGCAACTACACCTTTTGGTTTCACACAGGATTGATCTGCTAACTTGATGGCAAATCTGGCTGACTTCAATCCTTGTAGTCCCCATTTTTCGTACAAAGTAATGGAGATCAGATTGACACCCGATCCTCCATCCACCACTGCCGCCTTGTCCTCATATCTCTTGTGTTTGATTGGCAAAGTGATGTTGTGTTCCTCACTTTTCCATGCTGCTCTCATGTGGAGGACGTTACTTGTTTCATCATAGCCCACACAATATATGGGCTCAGGCGCTACTGGCTCCTCATCCGCCTTGGCCCATTCAACTAAAAGGCTTTTCGCTTGTGGCGCAATCCGCAGTAGTTCTCCGGGGTAAACTAACGCGGCTTGACAGCAAGAGTGTAAGCCTTTTAGTGCGTGGTTCCTTAGGCTCTACCATGTAAAAAGGTGATTCATGTTGGTGCAACTGATCATTCTGATAAGTGCACAGTGGTGAGCCCATTTGCGGATCCCGTTCGACGCCGACTGGAGATTCTGTGGGATTGTTTCGTTCTTGCTCTTTTTCCTCCTCTTGTGCTTTTTGTATCCAGTGTCTTATTTTTTGGTACTGTCTTCTCTCTTCCCTCACATTTGGATATGGCGCTGAAGTTGAGGCATGGTCGTCAGTGACCGATGGTGGTGGTGAGGGAGCCACTTCCTTCCTCTTCTGTGTTCAGGTAACAGCTGACATAGGAGCGTAGTCGTGTCATCCTTTCGATGGCATCCCTGCTGGAACTGCTGATTGCTGTATGGCAATGAGGTTAAGAGGTGCACTGGTCCCAGGTTTAAATGGACAATTCTTGAAACAATGTCCATAACCGCAATCCCGATAGGAGGTTGTATATTGTCCTTTGTAGGGACATTCTGCAATTTTGTGTCCCTCGCCGCGCCCGTAGCAGCCGTAATTTCTTTCACCTTGACGTTGAGTTTGAGTTGCATAGGCCGAAACATATTCATTTATGGCAGGATCCATAAATGGTTCATCTGGTCCGTACAACTGCTGCTGCTCAGGTTGAGGTGACATTTGCAATTCTTGTTTAGCTGCTGTCAGGTTTACATGGGCCACTTGTTGATTGGCTAGCCCTGGTGGAGCAGGTAAGGCCATGCGTTGTGGTTGATTGGGTGCACCATACCTTGGTGCCTCGTTAGGTGCCCCTTGATGATAAGGATAAGAAGTCTGATAAGGACTTCTCTTCTGTTGAACAACCCTAAACAAGCAAAATGCCATATCGTGTGATGTTGCATTGCACAGATGGCAGAATCTATGTGTCAGTCTCAGATTTTGCTTTAGGATTGTATGGTTTTGCGTGCATATTGAACACCATACATTTTCTCATCGAGGATACTGTAGCTGGGTTGGTCCTGATTGATGTGAAGTTACTGCTACAGTTCCTTAAGGCCTTCAGTTATGTCCAACTAATATGAATTAGCGCTAATTTGCTCCATCTGCTGTTTGTGTAATTTTGTCATTTCTCCAACAACAGTTTTGTGGATAAGCGTATGCTTTTGATGCGTGATGACGCGATTGAGGGAGTAGGAATGTGGGTGGAAGGATAATTCGTCGTCAGATCCCCTCATCCTCTTCCCTGATGGCATCCTTCTATACTTCTTGAGAGTAGCGTACTGTTTCCTGTCTTTTCAGTCCTCTTTGATGCTCATAGGTAATACCGGCTAGGAACCACATGATCACTGCATGATCGGAGTCAGGGTTGCACATGCATTCAGATCATAGATGTTTGAGCCCGTTCATATAGTCCTGGGACACCTTTCTCGTTTTTTCCCATCTTGACATTGCTTAGCAGGATACACGGGTCGTCCAGGAACTTTCTTGGTTTAAAAGCGCATAATGAGAGCCGTTTTAACCACTTTCCAGGTGGATTTCTCTTCCTCTGACAAGATGAAAAACCAATCCTGAGCCAACTGCAAGTAAGGACATAGGGAATAGCATCAACTTCTCTACAGGTGTCCGATATCGTCATAGATTTCACAAGCTTGCTCATAGATCTGGAGGAATCGAATGGGATCTGAGGATCCGTCATATTTTGGTATCTCCATCCCTGGTGCTCTCCAAACTGCATGCAAGGGTGCGACAGGTACAGGTTGTTCCCATTGGATCCATTGGTGCTGGTTCCGGTTCTGTCTCTTGTTGCCACTGCTGCTAATTTGGGAGAAGGTGTGGTGTCTGATTTGCTGTCCTTCGTGTTATTGATTCGTCCCGATCTCAATTCATCCGATGGTGGGTTCCAAAGTGATTGGATATTGCTTATACAATAGGATGCAGTTTGGATCTTCAAGGATCTGATCGATCTGATCGGACCAGAATGAATTTTAGGCCTTTTGCGAGATTTTTCCTTGATAACTTTTTACTCCTTACATTGATTGACCTGAGATTTTGACAGTAGCTGGATCTGATGCAGATCTTTCCATTGATCTGTCCTGTGAGGGTTATCTTGTGCGAGGGTTGCGAGGGTTCTTTAGCTGTTTTGCAGGTAAAAACATTTGATATCTTCCAGATCTCTAGAAGTAACTCTCACAAGCTTAACAATAGCTAGATCTGGGTCAGATCTCACTATAAATTTCTTTGCGAGATTTAATTCTTGCTTTCACTGGGAACTCTCGCACAGACACTTATCATCAAAATAACTCTAGTAAGTTTCTCTGAGTCCTGGTCTCACTGAGATGGAACTTCAGAGGGCTCTACGAGAGTTCTTATGAAGATTTGAATTTTTTTGGAATTTTTCAAGGGGCTTTTTGAAGTTTTTATGATTTTTTCCCTGATTTTTACAATCTGCTTGGAACTAACTCTCGCAGGCTTCTATGCAGGTCTAAGACAGTACCCTGGAGCTGCTGCCAGTCATGCAAGGGTTAATTCCTAAAATCTGATGAGTTTTTTTTGGGCTCTTTTCCTTCCAAAATGCAGATTGGTGTGTTTTCTAAGTTTTTTGGATGATTGGTTTGGGTTTCAAGCCCTCCTCTACCCTTTCACAACTCCTTAGCTTGTGAACAGTCCAAACCCAAAAAAAATACAGAAAACTAACTCTAAACTCCCAAAAATCTACCTAAACTACTCTGAAAAACAAGAAAATAGCTAAAATACAACTAAACTAGTTAGTGGAAACCTATCCCCAGCAACGATGCCACTGTGGGGTTGAAGATCTCTCGTAGTATAGCCCTTCCGCCTGTCAACAAAGGTTAGATCACTGGATAGGTGCCTAACTATGCATAGATGCTACTTTTAGTTAAATTCCTACTTTCTCCCTTAACTCTACTCACCACTATACTACTCCTCTTCAACTCTACTCCTCTACACTAACATTCATCATAGTTTTGGTTGAAGGGAAGGGATGGAGAAGAAGAGATTGAGAAGAAAAGAGAAAGAGAGAGAAAGAGAGTGAGGGTGGAGGTTAGCTCAAATGCTCCATATGCTTGCTAATGGAAAAACATTCACTATGGCAAACAATAAAACATGGAAATAGAAAGCAATAGAAAACACAACCAAGAGCAATAGCAAGTAGTGAATAGCAAATGAGGATGCTTCTCTTCCAAAAATGGTAGAGTTTCCTCCTTCTCATTAAGCATGGAAATAGTGTACAAATGGTGCTTTTTTATAAAATGGGGAAGGCCCTTGCCCCTCAATCTTATTGGCTAATATTCACAATGATCCTAACCATTCATCTTGGACCCAACTTGATCCAAGGGTCCACAAAAAGTACATTAGAAATCACAAGATTCATGTGAGTCCCAATTTGGACCCAACTCTAAAAAGTGATCTCTAAGTTTAAAAAAGACATTGGGCCTCTAGTTTTATTTTAATTACAAGGCCCAAGTCAAGTTTATTTTATTTACAACTCAATTGCGTGCTCATTGGGCCATGGGCTTATACACGCAGGATGCCATGCCCTCGCAACACATTTTATTGGAGGATTTTATTTATTTACACTTTGTTGGGAATGCCCCCAACACATGAGCTCGAGATCAAATGCAGAGATATTGGCGAAAAAATCCAATTTATGGAAGAACACTGAGATTCACTATTAGCAAATACATGCCAATCATCATGTCTTTTTATCAATATAGAAAATTGCATTCCAATATTACACTATGGACACCTGATTGTAAAAATCTATATTGATATCAATAAAAACCCCATAAACGGGTTGTTTACATGTAAAATGATTGTATCTTTTTTTTTTATGATTATTTATCCATGCAGGTATAGCTATTTATAGCTTCAAAAATATCATTTGGCCACTTGCCCCAAACTTGACCTAATTTGGAAACTTCTAGATACCTCACCAAACATTTTAGTGAGTAGATGCAATGTATCTATATTAGCCAATCAGAATGGGTCCAAATCTGACCTCATCCACTTATCTACTTACCAAAAATAATAATCCATTATTTAGGCCCTTATTGATAGATATAAAACTATCTCTAAGTTGAGATTTCATGTTGGCCTCCAAAAATGCCAATAAACCAACAAAACTAGGTGACAATTTTTCACAGTGATAATGTATCTCAATGTGCTTAGTTCAAGCGATGTAAAATTGGATTGTTGACAAGGTGAATGCAACTTTAATTATTGCAAGATATAGTAGTCACATCCACTTGTGGTTGACCTAATTTATAAGCAATCTACATTACCATATCGCTTCTTGTGTGGCATTGTTGAGAGCATGATAGTTAGCTTCTATCAAAGATTGAACTATTATAGATTGTTTTTTTTTTCTTCTATCAAACTGTAGCTATACAAAAACTAAATGTATGACCAGTGGTAGATCATTTGTCATCAATATTAGCTTCCGAATCCAGATTTCTAGAACCTATCAATATTGGCACTTCTCATTGATCATACTTCAAAACCAAAATTCAATGATCCATATTGGATGTACTGAGAAGACATTTGGTAGACTTTCAATGTGTTTGTCTAGGATTTTTCATTAACTAATTTACAAACACCAATAGAATAAGCAATTATAGTAGGCCATGTGTATGTAACCAAACTACCCACCAACTACTTGTACAAATAAGCATCTACTTTTTCAGATTTATCATATGCATTAGCTTCATATTGACATCCATCAGTGTGCTCAATCACGTGTAATCTTGCGCAAATATTGAACTTGTAAAGCGAATCAAATTCATTTTTTTTTGTACTTTAATGCCTAGACAATAGTGCATCAACCCTGAGTCACTCATGTTAAGAGCATTGGATAAATTTGATTTGATCTAATCTATTAGAATACAACTACTTCCAATTATGCTCAAATCATCAACATATAATACAATGAACACAATATCAAAACCATGTTGTAGAATGTAAAGATTAGGATCTACAATACTCTTTACCATTTTTTTCATTTGAAGTGTTCACTGATGTAAGAGTACCATGCCCATGGTGCTTGCTTTAATCCATAGATCACTTTGTTGAGCTTGCACACCAAGTGGTTTTTTAGATATGAGGGTAAAGGTTCTATGAAATCAATACCTTCATGTTTCTCAAATCCTCTTGCAACTAGCCATGCTTTGTATAGCGGGTGGGTCGAACAAAGAGGGAAGAGTGGAGGAGAAGGCGGACTTGGTGCTGGGGAGAAGGAGAGGTAGAGCAGAGAGTGATCAGCGAGGACGGGGGTAGAGATGGTGAAGGATGCCAGGCGGGGCAATAAAGCAGGAGATGCAATGAAAGAGTCCACTACGCTGTGACCGCCACCAAATGGGTGGGTGGCAAGTATATGCAGAGGAGGATGGCCATTGAAGAAGACCGTTGAGGATAATGAGACCGTGTGCTTGAGCCAACCTCAGAAGCTGTTCCCCAAAAAGAGTAACCGTCGCTGATGAGTCCGAAGAATAACAGGCATAAGATGTATCCAACGAATGAAGAGAGAGAGTGTCAGCATAGAACTCAGTCTGGTGAGTGGCTATGCGTGCGTTAAAGTCCCCTACAAGCAATATGGAACCCTGTAGAGAGAGTCTAGCAATTGCCGTTAGAAAGGGCCTGAAAAGGATCACCTCCCAAATCCGTAAACACTTAAGTGTGGGGAGCAAAGTAGCACACTGCAACAAACAAGTCCTAGTCCAGCCCCAAGAAGGATGCAGTAATCTGAAGCCACAAGTAACGGCCATAAGTATCCTGAGACACCAACCGAATAGAAGGAGTATACACCAACTGAGGCCCGAAGTATCCTGTCCTGTAGCATAGGTCGTGGAGCAAAAATCCACTGAAAACCAAAATGTGCGGAAGTGGGTGTGTGGAAGACTCATATGTCTCTGCAAAAAGTAGAAATCAGCCAAACACAAATAGGTGTCAAGATCAACTGATGTAGAAGAGGTGGAGAGGCCGCCGCAATTCCAAAAACCGAATGTGGCGCTAGCCGGGGCTATCGGGCTGCTCCCATGCCCGAGTACCCCAACTTCCTATTGATGCTTGGAGAAAAAGCGAGGGTTGCCATTTGTAAATACCACCCGCTGTTGTTTTGGTCCTTGCCTACCGAATAATAGTTTTACGCTGTAACCATTGGCATCTAGTAAGGTCATCATCTATGTAAATCTGAGAGCCTCGGAGAGTACGACGCGCACGAAGAACTGTCTGCCGGGTCGTCCATAGTTTTGAATTTGACAAATAATACCTTCAGATCATGCTGGAGGCGCCAAGCATACTAGATACCTGGAACTGAGAGCCCCATGCGTGAAGTAAACAAAGAGGTCTTCTGTCGGTTGATCAGGATGTGGACCACAGCCAGCCACATATTACACTTTTCTTTCAGAAAAGAGGTAGAGAAGATACTTCGGGCAGTGAGATTGACATTCCAGCCCGTCTACCGAAGCTCCAGCGTATTCCTCGACCATCCAGAGTTCGTCACCATAGGCCTCCATGTGCCTCACACCAGATCACACAGTTTTTTTTCTATCAGTTAGTGAGTATTATTCCTCCGCGTAGCTGGAGGTTAAGCTACGACTTCTGTACCCTCACTATAGCTGGAAATATTTCTGTTTTAGTTTTAATTTTTGTTTTAGTTTTCGTTGAGATAAGTCCGGTATGGACAATGCTCCTTTCTGATGTACTTTTTCTTTGTCTTATGTGCCCAAGGGCACTCTATAGACGTTAATATCTTCTATTCTATTCTATTCTCTCTCTCTCTCTCTCACTCTCCTCTCTCTCTCTCTCTCTCTCTCTCTCTCTCTCTCTCTCTCTCTCTCTCTCTCTCTCTCTTCTCTCTCTCTCTCTCTCTCTCTCTCTCTCTCTCTCTCTCTCTCCCCCCCCCCCCCAAATAACAACCTCTATGAAATCATTCCAACACAGCTCAGGAGTTATTAAAAAGTAATGAAGGCATACTTGTTAAACAACATTCTGAGTGATCAGATCCCTTTGGAAATAAAAAGAATTTTTTCTTTGATGACACTATATTGTATGAAGCGGCATTAATGGGTATAATTCTAAGCATTCATTTTATGTGAATGATGAGATTCTATTTCAAGCTATAGCATGGCCAATCATGAGAAAGAACATGTGAGCTGCACTCTACCACCACCAAACCACTTTGCTCATCCACATTATACTTGACCTTGTCAACCCATTTGCAAGAGATAGGTGTCTTACCATTAGGTAGCTCAACTAAGTCCTAACAAGATCCTACAAATGTGTAGTTATGCAACCAGAAAACATAAGATATCAACCTCTCACAAGCTAATCAGAAAGACAGAGTATTAAAGAAAAACTAAATGTGTGTGTTATCTCATCATAGTAATTACTATATATATAGATACTTTTTTCTTGGATCAATCTTGCAAGACAAGACTACCGTCAACGAGACCAAGTCTTGATAATTGTACTACCACTATGCAGCACAAGTGAAAGATGGTAAAATTAGATTAGTTGGTTTCCTTGCTAGATGCCATCACGAGGTTGGATTTATGTCCACCACCATGATTTTGAAAGCTCAAAAGGCTTTCAACTCAATTTCTAGTGAGATGGTGACATGTGTCACAAAATGTAAGGATTCGTACATTGTAATATGCAACCACATCCACATCTCAATGTCAAATTTGGCCCAATCACATTACGAGGTGTAGATCATAAGGCTTATAATATTAAGAGGTGCAAAATATCTGGTCCAATCATGTTTGGAGGTGCAAATCACTTGGCCAATCAAATTGAGAGGTGCAAGCTATGTGGTCCACTCATGGAGAGATGTGTCAATATTGAGGTCCAATCATTATGACAGGTGGAGTCCATGGATTCCAATCAAATTTGAACATTCCTCATGCTAGAACTCGAGCCACTACTATATTGAAGTACGTGATCCTTGTATATACAACTTTGTTTGAGAGAGAATGCAATTTTTGACTTGGAAGCATTTTGGTCTATTCTCTCTCTACCCGAGAGCAAGCCCTAATTCTCTCTCTACCCAAGAGCAAGGTGCTTGTATTGAAATTTCATAGTGAATTTTATTTATTTTTTTCATGTGGATGTAAGGTCTTTGGATGATTGTAACCATTTTGATGTGATTGAGTTCTTGCCTAGATTTAAAGTGTGATAGATAGCTCTTCTAATCTCAAGTTGATCCATCTATCTTTGGTAGATGTGAAATCTCACATGCATGCAGGTGGTGGTAGATCTTCATAAGGTACTCAAAACTACATTTTTGACATGGCACCTTCCACGAGCATCCTTCCACACCCAAAGGCCTAAATCCTGCTTGCACGACCATGTTTTCACCAGCGGATCTTTCTGTTCCATGCTATCCTTCTAATCCTACCTTTCCAGGTTTCAAAAGGGGGAAGATGAGTTCCACAAAAAAGCCCAAATGCCGCAGGGAGGGAGCATGTGGTGACATTCTGGAATAGGATATAATCGTGTGGTTCGGGAGTTTTGATTAGTACTATATAATGTTTTTTCTGTTGTTCTTTTCATGTGTGTTTAGGGTCAGTGTGGGTGGGTGTGTTTGTGTGTGTTTGTGTGTGCGTTTCATGCTACTGGTTTACGGAATGTGTTATATATTAATTTATGTTTTATGCTTGAGAGAGAGAGAGAGAGAGAGAGAGAGAGAGAGAGGAGAGAGAGAGAGAGAGAGAGAGAGAGAGAGAGAGAGAGAGAGAGAGAGAGAGAGAGAGAGAGAGAGAGAGAGAGAGAGAGAGAGAGATATACATCTAACATTTTTAACTTTTGCAGAAGAAGGAACATAAGTTGGTTTCAAGAAAAAGAGTTGCAAGAGAGATCGAGAATATTATTGATAGGATAAATCACATGAATATTGATTTTGGATCATCATTGGCCTTAGATGATGCTCTTGTTGATGATGACCCCTTGCATGATATGATTAGTTCTTCAATGCCTTGTGATTCAATCCATGTCTCCAAATCTCTAGAACGTTCTTACTACCCAACCACACCTATCCTAGATGTTGCACATGAGTCCTCCATGATACTCCACGTGGATTCCACAAACTTGACCACCCCTTTAAAAAAGAGAACATGTATTGGATGTATAATGACTAGTTTGAAAGATAATTGCAAATTACTATGCACTATTGATGTGTCAAAAGACATTCTAGGTTCTTTGTCTGACCTTCCCCTTCCACCTAGCTTGCAACCATTTGTAAAAACTTTCATTAGAAGTAGATACATGTTGGCCACTCCAATCACCATTACCATTAAATAGAATACCATTTATGTATTGGTGTCGAATGTACATGATCATGCCTAGTGAACACTTTCCTGATGCTGGTTTGGGCCTTTTTGCATTGAGTAGTATTGAGGTCCCTCTAAATAGTGTTGTGACATTGATGCCATATGCTGTTAGTTATAAAAAACCAAAGTGGCATACTACATCAGTATTAGGACTTCAATTTTGTAGATGTAAAAGAAACACTGATATAGCAGAACAAGCTAGTTACAAGCATCAAAATTCACGTGTTCCAATGTTAGGAGTAGAACTAAGATGAGTTTCAAGCTTCAAAGGTGTACGATGGCCAAAAATCAGGAACTCAGAGGGGATAAAAACTGAACAAGGATACCACTCAGATTTTCCTTGGCATAACCAGCATCCACCACTATCATTGGCACAATGACTCAATTTATTGTTTTTGAACCTGTACAAATTTATTGCAGTTTCTTAATAAACCGTTTTTCAAATCCTCACGTTCAATATGTGTTTCAAAACATAAGTTTTTTTAGGCAGGTCCTGTCCTCAAACACTCCAAAGAATAGCATTTTGGGCGATAATTAGCCTTCATAAGGGACCAAAGTAGCTCATGATTCATACTTTCATGTAACATGTTTCAAAAAATCCATAATATACTTAGCAGTAAGCAGAAGCTTCCTTTCCAATGCATTTTAAGGCTTTATTTACTTGTATTTGCAATGTTACTCTGAGTTATGAATGGCTAGATGCATTTTAACCAGCCATATTTTTATACTATAACTCCTATCAGTCATTTTTTCATGCACAACAATAGTGTGTTTTTTTTTTTGCCACTTAAAAGTGGGACCTCAATACAATTGGGGTGATTGGCATGCTTTGTGTCATCACCAATGGAGGATTTGCAAGTATATGGCTTGAGTTCAAATGCTTGTTCTTTAGAGGAGCAACGCATGCAAGGAGACAACATCTCAAGGGCAAATCGTACATACATTGATGGACGTCCAGATGTGCATGGAAACCATTGCTGCATATATAAATAGTTCCATTGGCCACCCTCTATTGACGAATTATGATTTTGAAGAACGCACCAATGGAAAAGAAGAATATTTTACTAGGAATGTAAAGGGCACTTATGTAATGGTCTGTGCCACTAGATCTATCAGGTTTGGGGAGGAATTGTTCACCAAGTATAGTTTCAACCGTCCTATACCCAAATGTTTCCAAAAGACAATAAGTCCAATGTGAAGATTTAAATTTTGTTGATATGTAGAGATGTATAATCCATGCATCTTGATTGTATTTGGTTTGTGTCATTAAATATGTCAAATGTTAGGAGCATTATTCGTCATTTGCCAAGATGTTTACATAAGATAATAAGTGAAAGCTAATGAATGTGAAATTCATAAATATGTAAATATGTAGAAGCGTGTAATTCTTTGAGTTCATTGAATGTTAACAAGTTGAAAAGACAAATCTGTCTAATAGATACATTGGTATGTTCATACTTTTTAAACTAAGAAAAATATTATATTCATATGCAACATTTGGATCTATCAAGTATTGGGAGGAAATGTTTATCAAGCATTGTTTCAACCTACTTCTTGTTATTTTGATATATAGAATTCTTCATCCTCATTTAGTGTTGGAGACAATAATCTGTTGAATTCCACATGTGTGGATTGTCCACTACATGTAAATTGTGATCTCCTAAGGTGTATAGATGCACCAAGATCAAGACTAGATTGAGTTTCAAGATCTATCTTTGATTCTATGGCAAAAACACACTACTACATGCATTCAATCACTTCCAACTCTCACTCACACGTGTGGGAAGTATTCAAAAAATACTCTAAGTAAAAACAAGCTGCTCTCCTTGGGTAGAGAGAGAAAAAGCATCATGAGCTCTCGGGTAGAGAGAGAAAGCTAGAAATTCAATAACTCACAAAATCCATGAAATCACCAAATCAATTAGATCCAAAATGAGGAGTACAATGATACTAGTAGATCCACGAGCTACCACTATGCTTAACTATGATTGGACCATACTTTGTCGCCTCTTGATCTTATTGGACCATTGATCCCTGCACCTCTTAATTCTATTGGACTATATTCAAACCTCAATTTCCTATTGGACCTCACAAGGTTCCACCTCTAAATCCTATTGGACCTCTCGGAATTCATCAAACAAAAGCTTTACACTTGTCTACACTCTAATTGGCACGTGTTTAGCCTCTTACTCTATTTTGTCTCAATAGTGGCATTACAAGTGAAAATGCATAATTTGCCATCTATGCCAAATTTATTCCTATCAACATCCTACACCTAGATGCTTGATGCAAAAAACATAAGACCCCTATATCTAACATAGATAATCTTTTTCAATTCTTCACACTCCTCCTAAAAAATTATCTATGAAGATTTGAGCATTGATCTTGATATAACTCCAAGATTAGATCTATGCTTGATGGAAGCACTTTTGCTCAAAGGCTTGGTGAGTAGATCGGCAATACAAGAGTAGGAGTTGACATGCTCCAAATAGATTTCTCTTCCAATAAGCTTTTCTCTCACAAAATGGTGTGCCACTTCTCAAACACTCTTAGCACATGTGAAGTACTCTAAGAAACCAAATTTGACTCTACAATGATATTGCATGAAACAAAATGGCTAAGATCTCAAAACAGTGCCTAGATCACATATAGATGAGATTGGCAAGCATACAATTGTGATTTTGGTTCAACCAAGCAATCTCTTGACCAAACCAAATGTGTCCACCCAGAGCTAGGTGCCCTACCTAACCCTCTTCAAAAGCTTATAACTTTTAATTGGATCAGCCAAATGGAATGAAACTGATCGCATAAAAAACTAGACAAAAATAGCTTCAAAACAAGCTATCAAGCAAGATAAATGGATCAAGCATGAGAGAGAACTTACAAACTGAAATTGGATGTTCCTCACACGTGTCTGAGCACCTGATTCCGTACAGTACCAAATCAGACCCAATCAATGTCCTTTTGATCTCCTTTGATCCAAGATTGAACAAGATAGCTAGGAAAATGGGCCTTGACAACTTCTAGCTCAAGATTGATGAAAATTTTTCACTTAGATGGATCAAAATGCATGGTAACCTTAGCTAGGCTCTGATACCATGTTGAATTTCACACGTGTGGATTGTCCACTACATGTACTTGTGATCTCCTAAGGTGTGTAGATGCACCAAGATCAAGACTAGATTGAGATTCAAGATCTATCTTTGATTCTATGGCAAAAACACACTACTACATGCATTTAATCACTTCCAACTCTCACTCACACGTGTGGGAAGTATTCAAAAAATAATCTAAGTAAAAACAAGCTGCTCTCCTCGGGTAGAGAGAGAAAAAGCATCATGAGCTCTCGGGTAGAGAGAGAAAGCTAGAAATTCAATAACTCACAAAATCCATGAAATCACCAAATCAATTAGATCCAATGATACTAGTAGATCCATGAGCTACCACTATGCTTAACTATGATTGGACTATACTTTGTCACCTCTTGATCCTATTGGACCATTGATCCATGCACCTCTTAGTTCTATTGGACTATATTCAAGCACACCTCAATTTCCTATTGGACCTCACAAGGTTCCACCTCTAAATCCTATTGGACCTCTTGGAATTCATCAAACAAAAGCTTTACCCTTGTCTACACTCTAATTGGCACGTGTTTAGCCTCTTACTCTATTTTGGCTCAATAGTGGCATTACCATCTATGCCAAATTTATTCCTATCAACATCCTACACCTAGATGCTTGATGTAAAAAACATAAGACCCCTATATCTAACATAGATAATCTTTTTCAATTCTTCACACTTTGTAAGCTTTGGGACAAAAAGAACATTGTTGAGAAAGAGATCTTTAGAAGATGCAAGCTTCAAGGGAATAATCCCTGCTCCTTCAATATTGCACTCATGCTTACTTGCAAAGTATATGGTCTTCTTGACTCCATCATAAGGCAAAATAGATGAAAAAAAGTGCTTGGAGCCACACATATGTGAAGATGCTCCACTATCAATATACCATGAGTCATCCTTGTTGAAGGTGGAAGAGGAGAAGCTTGATGCCATAAGAGAGCCTTCTCCATCACTAGCAATATAGTGGCTTGATTGAGTTGATTCTTCTTCTTGAAGCTTTTGGTGGCATAATGGCCTTTCTTGCCACAATAAAAACACTTGATCTTCTTCTTCTTGAGATTTGAATTAGAAGCATGAGAGGTATCCTCCTCCTCTCCATCTTAGTCTTTAGCTTTGTCATTAGAGAAGTGATGGTGTTGCTTCTTACTCCTCTCTTTGTGCTTGGCAAATAGAACTTTGCCATCATCATGATTGAGTGATAGCTTGTCCATCCTCAAGAGTTTGTACTCTTGTCTTGATTCTTCAGAAATAAGCACACTTTGAAGGGCCTCCAAACTTGGTAGCTCCTCCTTAATGACATAGGATTGAACAAGGTTGTCATATTCATCTCTCAAGCCATTGAGAATGACTTGGACTAGCTCACTTTGATTGATTGAGTCACCAATACATGCAAGCTCCCTATGAATATCCTTGACTCTCAAAACATAACTAGATGCACTCTCATCACTCTTTTGACTACTTTGGAATATTTGATTTCTAAGAGTGAGGAGCCTAGAGGTGTTCTTAGCCTCATAGATGGACTTGAGACAATCCCAAGCTTCCTTGGATGTAGAACAATCACCAATCTCCCTCAATATCTCATTACAGACATTCATCTTAATGTAGTGGAGAGCCATCCTAGCTCTCTTCTTGTATTTTTGTACTTCTTGAAGGACTTGAGGCTCCTCCTCAATCCCAAGTACAATGTCCATCACATCTTGGAGTATCAAGATGGACTCCATCCTCAACTTCCATATTGAATAATTGGAAGTAGACAATCTCTCACTTGGTTGCAACAAGTTGAAAAGACAAATTTGTCTGATAGATACATTGGTATGTTCATACTTTTTAAACTAAGAGGTAATTTATATTCATATGCAACATTTAGATATATCAAGTATTGGGAGGAAATGTTTATCAAGCATTGTTTCAACCTACTTCTTGTTATTTTAATATATAGGATTCTTCATCCTCATTTAGTGTTGGAGACAATAATCCTCGTAATGGTCGACGTAGACAACTAATGCAAAACAACGATCCTCATATAAAACAATTACCTCGTCATCTACGTCAAGGCTTAAAAGAGATTATAAAAATTGATGAGCGCATTAATCAAGAGACTAATGCATC
Organism: Diphasiastrum complanatum; assembly: GCA_029204225.1. Lineage (NCBI taxonomy): Eukaryota > Viridiplantae > Streptophyta > Lycopodiopsida > Lycopodiales > Lycopodiaceae > Diphasiastrum > Diphasiastrum complanatum. The sequence goes on along the minus strand of CM055096.1, from coordinate 35,078,508 downwards.
TGAATCTAGCTCATCTAGATCTACTTCTTTGCAAACAAGTTCCAACGATGAAAATGAGCTTCCAATGAATGATGAATTTGAAGTCATGGAAGACATGTTGGATGATATGTACAAGAACAATAGTGCAGCTAGACACAATGAACAAGATGAGGAGGCACTTTTGTCTAAAGAAGAAAATAAATTGCGAGAAGAATCAAAGACCGCATTGTATCCTGGAGCAAAGACATCTCGTTTGGCGACTTCTCTACTTCTATTAAATCTTCAAGCCAAATATAGATGGAGTGACCAAAGCCTCACATCATTATTTGAGTAAATTTTTTGTCATCTACTTGTCATTTTTGCTTTGAAACAAAATTTACAATTTGGACATCGAGTGATAATTTTTTTACAATGACTTCTTTTGTCATGTACAGACTATTGAAAAACAAAATTCTTCTAGAAGGGAATGTCATGCCTGAGACAAGAAATGAGGCACAAAGATGCTTTCTAACATCGGGATGGACTACAAGCAATATCATGCATGTCCAAAAGATTGTATTTTATATCGACAAAGGTACGAATCACTCAAGAAATGTCCCATTTGTGATACTCCTCGATATAGAGATGATCTGCAAGGGGCAACCATTCCATGCAAAGTTTTATGACATTTTCCAATAATTCCATGATTGCAACGTTTATTTCATTGTAAATCTCTTGTACAACTTATGGACTGGCATGCACACCATACCTCTACGGATGGGATGATGAGAGTACCTTCAGATTCACCTACATGGAAACACATGAACAAAGAGTATCCAAGCTTTGCCAATGAGTCAAAAAATGTGAGATTTGGTCTTGCAACAAATGGTATGAACCCCTTTGGTGTACGAGCAACTACGTGGTCCATTTGCCCTGTTTGCTTGGTAAATTATAATATTCATCCTTGGTTGAGTACAAAAAAGAGACACATTATGTTGGCACTTTTAATTCCTGGAAAACACAAGGTTGCAAGGTTAAACATGGATGTGTATCTTGAGCCGCTTATTGACGAGTTGGAAGATTTGTGGAAGGGGATAAAAGCATATTACATTTCACGCCCCCTACATGAGAGGGATTTTACACTACATGTCATTGTAATGTGGATAATGCATGACTATCCAGGATTAGGTGAATGCTCAGGTAATCATTCAAACAATGTCTATCTTGTGTACATAGGATTTTGTTTACAGTTACATACAACTAGTAATTCTTGACATTTACATGATATACTACAATGGCTATAATTATTCTTTGACATATACTTTTTTTAATAGTGATTGATAGTATCCATTTGTTGGGCAGGCTTTCAAACGGCTGGAACAAATGCTTGTTTTTTGTGCGAGCCAAATCTTGTGGGAAGATACTCTTTTAGTCTCAAAAAAGTGGTTTATGAAAATGATCGTAAATACTTGCATGAAGGCCATCCATTCAGAGACAGTCATAGAAGAGGTTTTGGAGGAAGAGTTGAGAGAGATGCGCCTCCAAAGAAAATGTCCGTGAAAGACTGGCAAAAACTATGGGAGGAATCTCAAACAAAGCCAATCAATGGTATGAAAATATTATCTATATTTCATCGTTTGGAATATTGGAATAACCTTTTAATCACCTACTTGATCCCATGCACATATTTAAAAATGTGGGTGAATCTATTTGGAAACACTTGATTGGTGAAAAAGATACCATTGTTGCAAGGTTGTTGCAAGGCACGATCTAAAAGAATCAAACACCAAAAAAGAATATTGGATAAAGGATGGTGAAGATCATGCTCCAAAAGTACCTTGGACACATCACTAAGGAGGAGCTTAACCATGTGCGCTCCATTATTCATGACATTAGAGCACCAACTGTTGCCCATTCTCTACGGTCATCATTCACAGTGGATGGAAAGTTGCAAGGTCTCAAATCTCATGATTGGCTAAAGATGATTCAATTCATCTATCCATTGTCAATTCGTGGGTTCTTGTCAAAAGATATTTGTGAAACCACATACAAACTATCAATCATTGTCAGGTATTTACATGTACTTGGTGCAGTTTTTTATTTAGTATTTATTGACTGGAAATTCAAATAGACATAAAATGGATTGAATATGTTGCAGATGGATGTGTTTAAAAAAAATCCGTGAGCTGGATCTTCGGAAGAGACATGAAGATATGGTGGAGATTGTGTGCATGTTTGAGAGAGATTTTCCGACTTCCATCATGGACTCACAAGTGCATTTAGTGGTGCAATTGGTTGAAGAAGTTTCTATTGCTGGTCCAATGCACACTAGGTATAAGTGCATAAATTATTTTTTGCATGTGTATTTAAACTAAATCAATTGATACATGAACTCATTAGATAAAACACTTATTTTTAACCATTTGTGACTTTTTAGGTGGATGTTCTTTATGTAAAGATACATGAAAGTCTTAAAAGATTTTGTGCGTCAAAAAACAAGGCCTGAAGGTAGCATGTCAGAGGGATGGTTAGTACATGAATCTCTCTTCTATGTTACTGAAATTTTGCACCAACTACATCCATCTACTCCACTATTGTGGCGTGATTGAGGAAGCCAAAGAGGTAACTAGTGAAAAACCTCAAGGGATGGGAAAGGTCCATAGGTTGGCACCCTTCCAATGAGAAAAAATTTCTACATGCATGCTTTATAATTGTGGAGTTATGGATATGGTTAGACCTATATGAAGAAGAGAAAAAAGAGAGGGCCTTGTCTACAAAGCGCCAACGACATGACACACTACAAAAAGCAACAAAAGAGGGACAAAAAATATCAAACACAGAATGGGACTTTGCAAGAGGATGCGAATGGAAGGTATTATTCTTTAGATACTTTATTATTAGAACATTCTTGTCTATAACAATATTTGTTTAATCATTTTGAAACACCATGTTCATTCACAGTGATTATTTATGAGATTCATGTTTGTCATGTGGTAGTGCAAAATGTATAATGCTATATGGGCTTTTGGTTTTCACTTTCGTGTTGAAAGGATTGATAACAAGAGACGCACACACGATTGTGGTGTAATAGCATCTTTCCAACAAGAAAGTCAAAGCAGTGCACGAGATCGGAATCCCATCTCAGGAGACATAGAATATGTAGGAACTATACAAAATATTTATGATGTGTCATTTGGTAAAAGTGGACACCATTTTGTATTTGATGTGAAATGGTTCAAGGTAGTTTGTAGAGGGCCAAATGCAACCATAAAATCGGATCCAAGTGGATTTTTTGCGATTGATTCATCAAAAACATTGAGCATGGAGTCCTTTGACACATTGGTGTTGCCTCGTCACTGTGAGCAGGTGCACATGCTATGCTATAATGTTTTTCATTTTATTGCAAGTGACTTCAGTATTTGAGTTTTCGATATGTTCTAAAATAGTGATTTTTGCAAGTGTTTTTTCGACCAGATCGACTAAACAAGATATGGTGGTTTGTAGCTCAAGTTGAACCACGTTCATGACGAGTATTTGAGGGTGCAAATGTTGAGAATGAAATGGAAAACCTTCATTTTCACTATGAGATTGAGCTACCTAGAGATGTAGTAAATCGTCAAACCATACTTGAAGCACCCACTTCCATAGATGTTGAGAACGGAAATTCTAATAGTCAGGATGATGAAATAATTTTTGAAAGTGAGAGTGATGATGAAAATAATCTAAGAGGAGATGAATTGCAAGATGTTGTCGCTGATGAAATTGATTCTTGTAATACTGAATAAAAATTGATTATTTCAATTCTGAATGAACTTGATTCTTGAAATGCTTTCAAATGATTGTTATTTAGCCAAAATAGAATTTCATTTATGGTCAAGTAAGTGAAAAGAATAGACATAGTTTGACTTCACTCCCATTTTTTTGGAGATAATGTCGGTGAAGATAGATGTATGGCTTCATGTTCCAAGAAAATTTTCATTTTTTAACAAATGTTGCAAATGCAGTAAATCACTAAAAGCATGTGAGTTAATTAAATCACCACCACAAACTATGACAAAATCAAGTGTTTCATCATAGTCAATCCCCTTGAATTGAGCATATCCCTTGGCAACTAGTCTTGTTTTATAATTGTTCACACTACCATCTTGATTAAGCTTGATCTTAAAGACCCATTTGCAAATAGTAACATTTTGTATCTTTGATGGAGGATTAATAATTTTACAAGTATCTCAAACAATGCATCATATACTCACTTTTCATTACATCAAATCACTCTTTTGTTGCTACAGTTTCATTCACACTTGAAGGAACATCATCAAACTTAAGGTAGTAATAAGGGCAATAAAAAGTAAACAATCATCAACTTGTAATTGCTTCTCTCTTCCTTGTATTTGAGCCTTGATGGTTGCATTTGGGCTCTGATACCATGTTAAAATCAAAGGCTAAGAACCTCATTTGGATACTAAAACTTTGAAAAAGCATCAAAGGTTTCACTTATATCTAATAGATAGAAAACTAGCACACAATTCAATCTATTTTGCATCTAATTGGCAAGAGCTTTTGAACACCAAAATAAAACTAGAAATAATTGATCTTCACATGCTTAGAATTTGCTTTTCACACCCTTTAAATCTCGATCGACGCTACACACACGTCCCATCGCGACCGCGCCGACCCGACGGCATCCATAAATCCTCCCATTTCAAACACTTTTTCACCTCAGTGAGTGCAACCTTGGAGCTCCTGACAAAAGAAAACTCTGGCAATTTTGCGAACACCCTCCACGATTCTAGCGCTCTTTCATCCAGTGCATCCATCACAATGTCTACACCATCCCCACCCATTTTCAGCAAACCTCATCTGAGTTCCACAAAGAGCGCCATCACAGACAATATCCCAACCTCAGATCGCCAGAGGAGCACCACCTCATTTTTCATATTTTCACGCTGAGGGGTAGTGTCATGCAAGCTCTCAGAACGCTTCCATGACACTATTGAACATCACCAGTTATTCTGCATATCCCACTGTTTTACCCTATCCAGACACCCGCCTTAACCGCCAGTCACCTTCTTTGCATTTCTTCATCTCTTCCGCTTCGTTACACCCAAATACCAAAAGTCCTCTTTTTGCCACTCCTAAAACCCATTCTGCACGCCCTACTTACCTTCTCACAGCACCTCCACTTCCCATCCACAGTTCCCCTAGTTACCTCTTTCCCACCGTCGCTCCTTCCCGTCAATCTATCACACTCCCATCTTAGCCGGCGCCATACACTCCATCTCAGCCGATGCCATACATTCCATCTTAGCCGACGCCATACACTCCATCTCAGCCGACGCCATACACTCCATCTCAACCGACACCCCCCACTTTCATCTCAACCGACAGTGTTTTTCCAGATCCTTTTTTTCCAATTTTTTCATCATGTCTACCAATTTTACAACCAACTCTGATGACAGTGAAGCTCAAAAGCTCGACATCCAATTGTCCCAATTGGATCTGACAGAAATGAAACACTGGTATCAACAGACAGCCACATTCTTTCAAACAATTGAATTCCAAATACCTGTACTCACGGGGTATCAAAGCCCCTATCTCGTGCATATGGTCTATGCAAACTACAATGCTACAGCAAGGTCCTGCAGCTTAATAGTTCCCCCTGTGAGGAACTATGTGTACAACCTCTCCTTTGCACCGGCAGACCTGCAACCTTTTAGGTTTCCACGAGGACCCAATGCTGTGACGAGGACACTAAAAAAATTTGAGGAGACAACCTACTTCAAGTTCATTAACCCATCAGTGCCCAAGTGGAAGAAAAAGGACGGGTACCATGTCGAAGCCATCAATGACCCACAACTACAAGCAGTCTGTGCATATCTGACCAAGTACACGCAACGACCAAGGAAACAACTACAGAGGGTACCCATGTCCCTGTTTCACATGATGGCAGATTCACGACTGCATTCCCAAAATCTCTAGGACTGGGCACAATTTGTCTCGAACTATCTTCATAAATGTATTAAGAACAAGCACTAGACAACAGTGCTCGGGTATCTCTTGACAGATATCACCCTTCAACAGGTACATAACGGGCCAAAGCTTCAACAAAGCCTACAGCTTGCGGATCCTTCTCCTACATACACCAGACACTTCTAGCCGCTATGTTCTTGTGAGGTCCGCCCCACCTCCTTCTCCTCTCTTCTTCTTCTCATCACCATGGCTAGGGTTTTTCCATGGAGATGGCTACCCCTTTTCCATGATCATCGCACCTTCTGCTCCATGCGACCCTCTACGACCTCCTAGCAGCTAAATCATTTGTCTACGGTGCCCATTGTCATCATTTTACAGATCAGAAAAAGGTTATGTATGAGAAAAGATTGAACACTTTTTCTTTGTAAACTCTTGTTGTCATTTACATGGCTGAGAAGAAGGAGAATTACTCACAGATTGCTTTATGGCTGACCTTACACTTCTGGCAATTACTTGGCCTTTCTCACTCAATTCTAGGTAGCAATTTACAGTGCTCAATTCCATTGAGTATGGAGAAAGATCTGTGCCTTTCCATTTTCAAAAACTAAGCCATCATGGCTAGTTCCCCGAACTATTGCTTTCTCCTCCCATTGTAAATGGATTTCAAAATCCTCTCACCTCTGAGATACCACTACCTTGCTGCCCATTCTAATCTGCTTCACTCCCCAATTGATGGAGTACTCAGAGAGTTCTGGCCAACTTTACGTCATAGCCACTTTTCGAAGCAATTCACTCATTTGAGCAATTTCTTCATGAATTCTCCCCGGAATTCACCTTATCAAGATCATTTTGATCTTCTCCAAAGCTCCAATTGAAGGAACTTTGTTGTCTCCTGCCATCCGGATTGCCGATACCCTGTATGGAGCCCTCTCTCCTGAGATGCTCTGAGTGCCATTTTTCTTGGTGAAAGATGCTATCCCATAGTTCCACTGGATCGTGCATACATGCATCACCCTGCCACTCTGATATCATGTTAAAATTCTTGTTAGGATCTAGTGTAGTATGCATATCACATCAATCAATCATCATAGCCATTCCTCACAAGCTCTCAAAGATGGCACATCAAAAGTCTTAATTGTATAACAAAAAAAATTGTACATATAGTGTATTCAAAAATTGCATGAAAAGACAGGTGCCTTAAAATTGGCCTACCACCTGAATTCGACCAACAAACTCGAGACATGCCCCCAAGTATAGCAAGTACTATAAATAACATTGTACAGGCTAATTTTTCCTACGTGTGGCTACTCGGCTAGCCCAAGTAGCCAGCTACGGGATCAAAGGCCAAACTGATATGTCGATGGCAAGTCAAGTCCTGATAACAACCAAATACAGTAAATCTAATTAACTATACACTAATTACAGTATCACATTTGAAGCTTATAAAATATAAATAAGATCAATTCTAATTTCTAACAGCACCATGGACACTTGGCCAACTCCAATTATATGATCCAAGACCTTTCCACTCAACATGGTATATGGTTGATATGCTCTCCATGCACTACAAATTAGTAACCTTTGGCTGAAGATTTTCCATTAGTTTTCTCTCCTTAAGAGATATTAGCCATCTACAACATCCAACATGTTTTCAACTAAGAAGAATTTAAATTATGGGAGCACAATGCATTTGGTTGTTTAACATATGATCATTGTTTAATTTACTTGTACTAGAGCCTTTTCGTAAAATATATGAGCTGCATTTGCTTGGTTGGCATTTTTTATATCCTTCACTAAGTTATTGAATGCATGAGCAAAGTGGAGTTGGCAATATCTTCTAAAATATTGCCTCATTATTGGGAAGTTTCTCAAGGTTGGCTAAATATGGTGCCAATATTTCTCTCACAATTTCTACCATGTGCCATGTGTAGAAACATTACCGAATCAAATTGTGCCATGTATTCCTCTTTATCTATAAAAGCAAGAAATAAGAGCCTTGTTCCTTCAACCTGTAATGTATTATAGCTTGATTTTTATGTTGCCATTTGGAGTGACCATCCCTTAGTCAATGGCCAAGTAGTGAGATCCAAGCCCTCTTCAGATTTTATCGTGGAAGAAGTGCTTATTTCTTGTAGAGGGAGTAGTTTGTAACTTGTTATGTGGATATTTTTGGAAAAGAAAATCATAATAGTAAGAGTACCAACTAGAACTACAATAGTTTCTAAGACTTTTGTTAATGAAAGGACCAAATCCTAGTCACAAAGCTATGTTTTGATTTTATTGGGCCGATAAATCATATTATACATCAATGCTAAAGGGCAAGAGTTTAGTGCATAGTGTCTATTGATTGTAGTGCTACTTGTGATTAAGAAGATTTTTTTATGTAGCAAGTGGACCTAGCACTTTTCACTGTACCAAAGGATATTATTTAAGTATTAAGCTAGCCCTTGTTTATTTCTTTGCAATGCCAATTCATAGTCTCTTAAGAGGGGTATTGAGGCAAGAAATTGCATGATATACTCGAGGACAACATGCTCTTTAATAGGCATTATGTTTGAGGTGGAGAGTGAAAAGTATTACATATTTCGTATGCTTAAGGGAGATACTATTAGATTTTCTTTAATATCACATCTAGTTTGATATATTTTACATTATTTAGACTAGCATCATGTCACTTTACATGGCTTTAAGTATACATACTGAAATGAAAAGTTCCTCACCATTCAAATAAATAGAAAAATGTCATTGTTACTTTTCCAACTTTCATTTATTGATAGTGGAAGTAAGAGTCATAGATAGTTTAGAATGATCAATTTATACATGAAAATTTGAGCCACACATGTCACATGGGTCTTGATATTACAAAATAATGAAGCTGATGTACAAGATAATACTTGTGGCTTGATGGTACATCATAATAATGTTGATGTTGATGTTACAAGATAATAATTTGATATTCTTTCAACATGAATTCATATGAGAATAACATAGGTCCTTCAACATACTTTGTGAATATACAATGGCTGATCTAGTTATTGACTAAGCTTTCAAGAAAAACAAGTTATGAACATAAGCTTTGATTGTTGACTTCTAGTGCTAAAATTCTAACATGATTTAAATAATTTTTGTAATTTTTTCAGCAAGTTGTTCTTTAAGAACAAAATAAAAATACCTTGACAGATGCATTTGCTTCTAGTCATTCCCTATGTAAATAAGAGTTCATAAATACATTGTGATTTTATGGCAATTATTGACGTATAACAAGTTCACTTGATTTTAAGTATTATGAAAGTATAAATCAGGTTTAGAGTGCTAACCTATAACCAATCTATCACACATTCTAAGTGTTGGGGACTTGTGGCTACTCACACTACATTTTGAGCAATGGATTCTAGTCGATTATATTGAGTGCTCGCTCTTAGTATTGTTGCATTGACATTGAGTGATGGCACATAGCTATTCACACTCAATTTTGAGCTATAGCTCATGATATTTCATGTTTTATTTTGAGCGTTGGATCACAAACATCCTTGCTTAATTTAAAAAATTGATATATCTAGAATTTGAATTATATGTGGACTATTGGTATCTGACCCATGAACATTTTGAGTGCTTGATTTAGAACTAAAACATGGCCATTAAACTATGCCCTCTAGTTTCTAGAATAAATAACGTGAACTTGAGCATCAATTTCTATGAGCTTCTATTGTTAGGCATATGCGAGTTACAACTATATAGTTTAGTCAACAAAAAGTTAGGATAGCTATCTATAATAAACAAATTCCAGAATGTTGTTACTTGAGTCTTGATAACACTATTGAAAATCGGTGGTGGCAAATTAGGCCAAGATCTTGTTGATCCTTAAGTGCATTTTAGATCTAACTTTTTCACACTAATTGTAGTAACACCATGACTATCCGAATGCACAAGTTAAAAAGGCTTACTTCATCTTGATTTAGATCTTTTGAAAGGTAATTTATGTGACTTTGATAAAGCACATTGCTCACAAACATGATTCATGCTAGTTAGAAATTTGGGAAGACCAAAAAAAAACTTGTCTCTTTGCCATCACCTCCAATGACTAGTAGTTGAGATGCCCCACTTAAAAGTTGATTAATTGATACAGTTCTGACTTATTCGAATGTAGTGGAGTCGAGTGTTATTCTAGTTGTAAAACAGACATTTTATAAGTAACCAGTATACTTTCAGTTAGAATTAAAGTAGAATCATTGTGCTACTATACTGTGGGTCCTATCAGTTGATAAGGATCAGTTGGCCTTGCCACGAGGCAAGTTGACGGGACACGCGTCCCGCCAACGGCAACTTGGGTCATGCATGGGTTGCCTGAGTGAACAACTATATGTACAGTGCAATTTCATTTTGAGAAATACAATTGCTATGTGAGCTTGCTGTGGAGAGTGTTTTCTATTTGTGTTACTATGGAGCATGATCTGTGTTCATGTTCGAAGCAAATTCTAAGTTGGTATCAGAGCCGTGCAGGGAGTGTACACAATACAACATCGCCGTTGAAGAGAGCTTTGGGAGAACTGTCTTCTGAGAGTTCGGGGTTTATGGCGGGTTGAAGACGGAAGGAGAAGCACTGGTGCAGAGAGTTTAGCACACAAAAGCTTGGTGAGCTTGAGACTGTGTGATGATTCAGAGACAAGAGTTGTCGGTTGAATCAGAACCTCAGCAAACGGAATTTTGAAATTCCGAAGCAGGCTATTTGTTGTTTGCAGTCAGTGTGCATTCAATCGGACATCGTTTGACAAATAGATTGAAGCATCAGAGTTCTAGCAATAGGACGACCTCAGAGCAAGAGGATAGGCATGTCAGAACACTGTGAATAGGAAGCAAGGACAGATTTGTGTGAAAAATCCTGCTCTGGATTTTGGGAGCACAAAATCAGAGATTGATAAATGCAACTTGCATATAGTTTGTAGACAAAGAATTAGCATGATTACGCTTGTAGAAACTCGTGGCAACTCACATGCATTAATTGTAAGTGATCCATAGTGACATGCGAGGCATGCACAAAGTTTAATGGACACATGCATGATGATTTGGACATTTCTAGTTAGAACTAGTACACTTGTAAAAAGTTGGTAGAATTTCATGCATGACAAGTGACAAATGTCACATAGACTCTAGATGTCACTTTAGATGTCATTTTGGAGTGGATAAATATGGTTCTACCTCGAGCTGCCTCAAACTCCATAAATATGTGTAGCTCTCCACATAATAAAAAATGAAGAACCAAAGTTTTGTAGCTATCTCATGCCATTTTGGATCTAAGCAAATATTGCTTGTTATCTCTCTAGCTCTCTCTCTCTAACTCGTGTTGAGACTAATGCTCATACATTGAAATCTTGTATTTTTATTCATTCTTTGATTCATTGCTATTATATTCAGTTGATTAGCATGCTAGATTGTGGATTAGCCATTTTTTCTGAACTAGATTTTGTTGATCAATCTAGAATCAGGTTATAGTGCCAATCACAAAGCTTAATTAAGATTAGTCACTCTTGTGGACATTCCCCACACGTGTGAATTCTGGAAATTTTGTCATGGTATCAGAGCCACAGTAAGCTTTGCATGCTAACAACTCTGATTGTACAAGAAATTGAGAGCTAAATCAAGCAAAAAAGCAGTTTTGCACTTTCTCTAACTTTTCTCTGAAGTGTATTTGGATCAAATCGGACTAAAACTTAATTTTTAGGCCTGAATTGAGGAAGTACGGAATTCTGGAATTCCGAACATGTGAAAATCAGAAATTTTCAGTTCCTTTGTTCTCCTTACTTATAGATCCAAAGATAGCAGTGTTATAGCTCGATGGAAAGCATTTGATCTGTACTTTCCATAGAAATTGAAATAAAATCAATCTAATGTGCCTAGCAAGAGTTATAAGCTCTTAAAGAGGATAGGGATAGGTCCAAAATCTGAGTGACAGCATTTTGATTTTATTCAATTATACTTTGTTCTGAATTCATTGTTTTGAGCATCCAACACAAGAAACTATAGATCAAGACTGAGTTTGAAGTATTTGAACACCCTTTGAGCCTTCTGAGTGTCAATAGTGTTTTCTTTTGAAGCATTTCACACGTGCCAAAAGTAGAATTCAAACCAGCCAAAGTGTCTCAAACCACTTTTTGGGTTTGATCTAGAAAACTTGTCTTGTGGAATATTTGAGATTCATCTCAAATATAGTTGCAAGTGTTTCACATAGCAAGGTAGTTCAACCTTGAAAATACCTATAGTGAAGAGAGCAGCAACTCTAAGTCTGATAGGAACAAGCTCAAACATATCTCAATCCAATAACTAAGAAGTCTTCATTATAATGGCATCTCAGGGAGGATATCTTCTAGAAGTCAGTGAAAGACTAAACACTTCTAATTACTCAATTTGGAAGCTAAGAATGGAGTCTGTTCTGATTCTCCAGGATGTTATGGATATTGTGTTTGGTGTTGAGGAGGAGCCTCAAGCATAGGTTGAAACTCCTAAATATAATAAGAGAGCTAGAATGGCTCTACATTTCATTAAGATGAATGTATCTAATGAAATTTTGAGAGAGATAGGATCTTGCACTACAGCCCAAGAAGCTTGGGATGCACTAAAGACCATCTATGAAGCAAAGAATACTTCTAGAATACTCACTCTTAGGAATCGGATTTTTCATAGATTCCAAAGAAGTGAAGAGAGTGCATCTAACTATGTTCTGAGAGTTAAAGATTTACATAGAGAGCTTTCATGTGTTGGTGTTACCATTAGCCAAGTTGAGCTAGTTCAAGTCATACTGAATGGCTTGAGAGATGACTATGATAATTTTGTTTAGTCTTTTGCTATTAAGGAGGAGTTACCTAATCTAGAAACTCTCCAAGGAATTCTTATTTCTGAAGAATCTAGACAAAGCTATAAATTTTCCAGGATGAACAAACTTGAACATGGTGGAAGCGACAAAGCCCTCTTTGTCAAAGTCAAGCAAAAAGCAAGGAGTAAGAACCAATTCTCTCAAGCATACAACAAAGACAAAGCCAAAGATCGAGATCAAGATGGTGAAGAGGATGAAACATCTCATCCCTCTAGCTCAAAAACCAAGAAGAAGAAAGTGAAGTGCTTCTTCTGTGGCAAAAAGGGGCACTATGCCTCTAATTGCTTTAAGAAGAAAAACCTAACTCAAGCAAGCTAATCTCTCCAAAGAGATTGAAGAAGATTCTGTTGCAAGTGATGGAGAAGGATCACTTATAGTGTCCAGTTTTTCTTCATCACCTTTCAAGAAAGATGGGGCTTGGTACATAGACAGTGGAGCCTCTTCACATATGTGCTGTTCAAAGGAATAATTTGACTCAATTTTACCTTTCAAAGGACTCAAGAGATCTATTTACATAGCTAATGATCATGAGTGTCCAATAGAAGGAATTGGCAACATTCCATTGAAACTTGCTTCTTCAAAAGTTCTTGCACTTTCTAATGTTCTTTTCATTCCAAAACTTACAAAGAACTTAATCAATGTGGGAAAGTTGCTTGACAATGGTTGTGATGTAAAGTTCAACTCCAATGCTTGTTTTATCAAGAGAAAAAATGAGATCCTTGCTGATGGAACTAGATGTGTTGGAATTTTTAAGTTGAATTCTTATGAGAATGCAAACCTTTGTGAAGTTGCTTTGTTATCTAAGGAGGAGCTGTGGCATACAAGATTGGGACATCCTAACTTTACATCTATGTCTTCTATGGTTAAGAAGGAGAAGGCTTTTGGTCTTCCAAAATCTCTTTCTAAAAATTTCAAGCCTTGTGAGGCTTGTGCCATTGCAAAGTCACACAGAAAGCCACATCAGAAGTCTTTTATAGAGACTACTTATCTACTGGAACTCATACATTCAGATGTACATTTTTTTTCTTCTAAAAGTATTGGTGGTGCAACATGTTTTGTCACCTTTATTGATGACTTTACTAGATACACTTGGTTGTATCTACTTTCTTCAAAGGCTATGGTTTTTTATCACTTCCTTATCTTCAAAGCTTATGTAGAAAAACAGTTTTCTTGCAAAGTTAAAGCTTTAAGATGCGATGGAGGAGGTGAATATATCTCCAACAAGTTTCATAATTATTGTGAAGGTGAAGGAATAAAGAGAGAATTTTCTTGTGCCTATTCTCCATCCCAAAATGGAGTAGTTGAGAGGAAAAACAGATCTTTATGTGAATGTGCTTAAGCAATTCGAGTAGTAGCTTCTTTGCCTATTGAATATTGGGGTGAAGCTATAAATTGTGCAAACTATTTGTGCAATAGATTACCTCACAATGCTCTTGCTGGAAAAACACCTTTTGAAGTCTTGTTTTAGAAAAAACCTAAGGTAGATCACCTTAGAGTTTTTGGTTGTACTTGCTTTCTTAATATGCCCTTGGAAACAAGGAAAAGAGATGATCCTAATTCTGTTAAAGGGATCATGGTTGGATATGCATCCAACAAGAAAGCTCACATGATCTATGTTCCCTCTACCTCAACTACAATTGAGAGTAGAGATGTGATATTCCATGAAGATCAAAAATACATTCTTGAGAAGGCTGAGTTCAAAGATTTTCACAAAGATACTCCAATCATCACCCTTGAAGATCATCATGGAGAGATGGGGCCGAGATTTGAGGAGGAGTCACCTTGAATTTTTTTACCAAGGAGATCTCAAAGAGAAAAATCTGAGCTTAGAAGGCTTACCTAAGAAGATAGAGGAAAGCAAGTGGAAATCAACTCCACTAATTGTGCCTATTTTATTTCTCGTGAAGAGCCGAAGGATGTATATGATGTTATCAACTCAAAGGAATGGTACCTTGCCATGAAGGAAGAATATGATGCTTTGATGGCCAATAATACATGGGAGCTTGTGGATCTTCCATCCAACAAGCATACAATTGGTTGCAAATGGGTTTTTCGAGTCAAGTATAATCAAGATGGCACAATCAACAAGTACAAGGCTAGGCTTTGTGCTAAAGGATTTGCTCAAGTATTTGGACTTGATTATGAGGAGACCTTTGCCCCAATTGCAAAGATGGTGTCAATTAGAATCATAATTTCTCTTGCTTGTTTTTTCAATTGGCAAATTCTTCAACTAGATGTTTCTAGATCTTGGAAAAATTCACTATATTCTAGGATTAGAGATTGACTTTCTTAAAGATAAAGCTTTTATATGTCAATCCAAGTATGCTCTTTCAATGTTAAAAAAGTTCAATATGTTGAATTGTAAGAGTATAGAAACACCTATGGAGCAAAATGTAAAGGACTCTAACAAAGGCGATGGGAGATCCATCGAGGACATCACACTTTTTAGAAGACTTATAGGCTCCTTAGTGTTCATAAGCTTGAGCCAGGCTATGCATAAGCTTTAGTGTTCATAAGTTGAGCCAGGCTATGCAAAATCCTTCAGTTTATCATTGGAAAAAGGCCAAGAGAGTGCTTAGATATATATCTTCAACTTTTGATTTTGGTTTATTGTATAAAAGTAAAGATCTTTCTATTATTGGTTATTCTGACCCGGATTTTGCAAGTAATAGAGCAGATCGAAAATCTACAAGTGCTTATGTCATATATCTTGGAGGAAACTTGATATCTTGGCTTTCCAAAAAGCAAGATATTGTATCACTCTCATCATGTGAAGCTGAGTACAAGGCGCTCACTACAACAACAAAGGAAGTGCTTTGGATCAAGAGGTTACTAGCTGAGCTAAAGATAATTTTGGAAGAAAATATACCTATGACCATGTGTGACAACATTTCAACTCAAGCCCTTGCCAACAACGCAATATTCCATGCAAGGAACAAGCATATCGAAGTTGCACATCACTTCGTGAGAGAGAAGCTCATTGGAGGTGAAATCAAATTGGAGCACATCGACACATCATCTTGCATTGCAGATATGCTCACCAAACCTTTGACAAAAGTTCCTTCAACAGGCATACAACCTTGGAGTTATACCAAGATCCATGTTCAAATCAATATAGATCATTTTTAGGAAGAGTGTTAAAATTGAAAAACAATCCATATTGATTTCTTGGCTTGCTACAAATGTTGTACCATGCAAGTATGTAGCTCATTAATGCAAAATGCCAAGTTTGGCCTACATAGAACTCGAGCTACATGGTTATGTATTATCTAGTTTGATAAATGCAACTTGCATATAGTTTGTAGACATAGAATTAGCATGATTATGCTTGTAGAAACTCGTAGCAACTCACATGCATTAATTGTAAGTGATCCATAGTGACATGCAAGGCATGCACAAAGTTTAATGGACACATGCATGATGATTTGGACATTTCTAGTTAGAACTAGTACACTTGTAAAAAGTTGGTAGAATTTCATGCATGACAAGTGACAAATGTCACACAGACTCTAGATGTCACTTTAGATGTCATTTTGGAGTGGATAGATATGGTTCTACCTTGAGCTACCTCAAACTCCATCAATATGTGTAGCTCTCCACACAATCAATAATGAAGAACCAAAGTTTTGTAGCTATCTCATGCCATTTTGGATCTAAACAAATATTGCTTGTTATCTCTCTAGCTTTCTCTCTCTAACTCATGTTGAGGCTAATGCTCATACATTGAAATCTTGTATTTTTATTCATTCTTTGATTCATTGGTATTATATTCTGTTGATTAGCATTCTAGATTGTGGATTAGCCATTTCTTTTGAACTAGATTTTGTTGATCAATCTAGAATCAGGTTATAGTCCCAATCACAAAGCTTAATTAAGATCAGTCACTCTTGTGGACATTCCCCACACGTGTGAATTCTGGAAATTTTGTCATAAAGAGTTTACAATTTGCCTCAATACAAATTTTCAAACCATGTGTGAACAAATCACTTTTGCTCTTACATGACTCAAGAGCATACATTTGATGAAATAACCATTTGCTTTCTAATTGATTTAAAATAAATTTCAACCTTTTAAGAACATCATCTAGGTTCTCAAGAGAGACTTCATACTCACTCAACTAGTATGGCTTTACTCCAATTTTGAGATGCAATGATCTCACTAAAGCAAATTGATTTATCAAATGACATAACAGAAGTAAGTATGTGATGTATACCACATGAGATATGCTCCTCTTTCCCTTGAAATGTGAGCCACATGGACTCAACCATATTTCTTGAGTTTCTTTTTGGAATCACAATTTGAGAAGGTCTCTCCTCCTCAATCCTTGGCACACTTGAATCTTGAGAAGGATTCTCCTCCTCAATCCTTGGCACACTTGAACCTTGAGATGATTCTTAAGATCCTCTTCATGGTGCTCCTTCTTGATGGAAATCCGAGACCTCCATGTCTCATAATGATCACAACAACTATGACCACACAATATGCACTTCCTATGATTATCAAAACTACTTATGCTAGAAACATAAGTCCAAAAATCACCACAACTTGGCATAATTTTTCTAATATTGAAATCAAAAGGCATTTCCATCTCAATAAGGCTAACTACTTGCTTATGGATATAAGTGTCCGCTTTGGATGCTTCACTTATTCTCACAAGAAGTTTACAACTTGCCTTTAAGATTGAAAACTTACAATTTTCATCTTTATGAATGAACACATCATTCATGATCTTATTGAAACCAAAAGATCCTACATTATGAAGATATTTCCATTTCCTTGACTTCATAACTAATGGAAGCTTGCAAGGAAAACATATTTTGATATCTTTTAAGGCATCACACTCAACTAGTATTGCCTTAATCCACCTTTGAGATACAAAAATCTCTTCAAAGCAAAATGGTTCTTCATAAGTTGACATGAGAGCATAAATGAAACTATCTTCATTTTGTGATTGCTCCTTATTCTTGATTGATTTCTCTTGGATAATAACAATAAGTTTGAACTTGTCCAAAGTTCCAAGAAAAATACTTTCCAAGGACATAAAATAAATCCAAGTTGCTTTCATGAAAGTAACATCTATCTTTGCATCTTGAACCAAACAATGCACTTCCAAATGAAAAATTTCAAAAGATTTGACATGTGTTGTGATGGACTCTTGAAGACAAATCTTGCAAGTCCTTGTGAGACTCCAAGCCTCATTCACCTTTCCACAAAGGAAACAGCTTTCCTTTGACTTGTCCTTCTTGTATTTTTTTTATAGCATCTTGAGAAAAAATATCCTCCCTTGCCACAAAGGTTGCACTTAGGATCCTTTCTTTCCTTCAATAGGATGCCACCTATTGATACTATGTGAATAAAAACCTGTGATATGATTCTACAAATGTAATTTGTGACTCTCAAGAGACTAGATTTGAGCATCTTCAACAATCTAGAAGGATCTACAAAAGATCTAATTCACAAACCTAAGAATCAATTTTCACACTAATGACTAGTCACTTGGAAACTTTGCTTTGATCACTAAGACAAAAGCACACAATCTTTGAATCAAATCACAAAAGAAATCAGATCCAATCTCCTATTGGACTCATCAAATACCAATGACTCTTTCTTTTGAAAATTGAAATGGATATGAAAAGATTTGACACCTAGATTTTCCTTTTCACTTGACTAGTTCTCTCAACACTTGAGATTCTTGAACAAAAGATGGGTTTTGTTTCAAACACATGAAAGTCAAACTTAATCACTTCTTTTGGACTCACTCTTGAGATTTAGAATGAATTTGATTTGATTTGAAAACAAACTATACCACCAATTTTTCACAAAGCTTAAAAATTAGACAACTGGAGATTCACAAATATCTCAACCATGCATGAATACTCAAATATGGACTCCTCCTCATTCTAGACATCAAATGGGGTCACAAATTGACCCTCACACTCTCACAAAGAAAGTTGAATAGAACTAATTTGAGTTTCATACATACTATGTCAATTTTCGCTCAACAAATTGAATTCAATCACTCCTATTGGATTCCACCAATTACTCTACTTTTTAAGACTTGGAATGAAATTCAAAATCAAAAGTTGTGATTTTTCTCACTAAGATATTGTGCTTCAAAGAGCTAATGCCACTTAGAAAGATTTGATCACATAGGAGAAGACAAATTCTTCACCAATAACAACACATAATGAGCTTCTAGATCTTGCCCTCTACAAAGGAAGGAACTCTTAGAAAATTGGATCTCTCTCTACACATTTGTCATAGACACCTTAATGACTCTTTTCAAACCTTACAATCACTCAAACAAATTGAGTAGGGTTGAACAATGTAACTTGGATCTCAATCTCTTTTGTAGAACTCTCAATTGAAGCCAATCTATGTCAAATTCTACAAAAGATTTGCATAGATGCTCTATATGCACTAGAAACTCTCAAAGGTTTCACTTGGAGGATAGATCCAAAGATGTTTTCTAGCAAATTGATGCTTCTAAACTTGACCCTATCACTCTTGAACAAATCTAGAGTGATGGTACAATGGATTTCAACCTCTCGCCTTGCATATCACTCCTTCATCTATGATTTTTAGCAAATCTCTCTTAACTTCAACATACACTCAAAAAATCAGAGAAGATCAATTAATGCACCTATTTCAAGCTTCAATTTTAATTTTTTGGCTGATCTAATCCAAGAACTAATCAAGGGATTAGATTCATTATAGAAAATGCTTGACTTTGCACCAAAAATCACTCAAATTGGGTATGTGAGTCAAATTCTGCAATTTTTTGAAATTTATCAGTCAAAACTGGATCTGTACGGACTCACACGTGTGAAAAGAGTTCCTACAGCCCACAACAAGTTTTGGACCAAAAATTTTGAGGATAGCTATCAAATCCAACTCGCTACACAAAATTTGACTAGTTTCCAAAAAACTGCTAATTTTAGCTTTGATTTGGATTAACCCTATCAATTTCAGCAAAGCCTCTTGTACTAGGCTCTAATACCATGTGCAAAAAGTACAAAAAGGACCAAGAGTGGATCCTAGTCTGATCTATCAAGAGGGATTGGTTGTCAGATTACTTGATCTATCAATCTATCAATTCTAGACACAAAATCCTAACAAGAACAATCATTAATTGAAGGTAAGTGTACTTTATGGTTTCACACGTGTGAAACACTGTTTGAGTACGGAATCCAACCTGAAAATCAAGTACACATTGATAGAAGCTCAAAACAATCAAAACAAATGTAGACAAATGGAGAGAATCACTCAAAATTGCTTCCAAAACCAAGATTGGTGTCTCACAATGATTATGGCCAATTGTGGCTCTATATATACAATAAGTGGGAGCTCGTGGTACTGATCATCCCTTTGATCCCACATGTGTGAAGGTGCTTTTTCATATGATGATTGATCATGCAAAACTGACACTTGGATCAAACCTTCTTTTTTGAGCACTTTTGGTCCATTTTCTTTCTATATGGAGATCTACTTGGAAATCTTCTAGAAGTCAAAATTTGCCTACTTTAGCTTATTCCACATGTGTGACCTCTCCTCTACACATGGGATATGACACCTAACCAAAGGATGTGGCTCATGCAATCAATAGATTGATGCCATGTGTTATATGTCTAGAAAACTAGTTTTTGGCCTTTTCAGCCATTAGAACTTGAATTAAATCATATGTAAAACCTATATGATTATGGTACATGACAAGTACACTATTTTCACATGTGGGAACAGGCTCCACACATGTGTGTTTATCTATATACAAGATTTTTGGCCTCTACCAAGCTTATTTTTGCATTTTTCACAATTTGGACCACAGGGTTGAAGCCTATCGTTGGATTTAAGTGAAGTGGGCACGAAGGACAGAGAAGTGCAAAGGGCACTTCATTTTCTTTAAAAATATTCATATCAAAATTGGAGTTAGGTCCCTTCACAAGTAAAGTGTGAAGTTTCTTCAAGGTGAAGAAATAGTTCAAAAACAAGGAAAATCCTTATTTTTGGGTCCTTTGTCCGTTTTGACCCAAACGAAAGGCTATAACCTCCAAACGAAGGGCACCTGGACTGTACCTACAAGTACGGTACAGCAAAACAGAGTGATTGTAGTGGAGAAAGTGTTCAGAGAGCGCCAAAAGTGATTTCACCATTCCATTGGGCACGTAGTTGGGAGTTGACGACTGAGTGCATTTCGGAAGGCGATGCCGATTTGGCTTACAAATTGGTGGAAAAGCGGCGAGTGGCCTGGTAAGGAGAAAAGTGCAGGTCATTATTTTCAACTTTTGACATCACAGTTGGCATCAACATACTATTTTTAGCCTACGGTAGAAGTTTCAAGCAGTTTTGCGATGGCAAACATGGGAGAGTCCATTTTGAGTGAAAGTAGCAAATTGGACGTGATTTCCAACTATGCAGTGTGGAAATTCAAAATGAAAAACATACTGATGGAGAAAGATGTGTGGGAAGTCGTCACAAGTGATGAGAGAAGGCCGCCAAATGAAGCGGATATCAAAGTGTTCGACAAAAAGATGAGGAAAGCTTTGACCTTCATTAACTTGTTAGTGAAGAATCACATCATTACCCACATTTGTGATGTTGTTACACCCAGACAGGCATGGGATGTACTAAAGGAACAGTTCGAGACGTCAAATCCATCTAGAATCATGTTTCTGAAGTCAAAGCTGAATAGTGCCCGAATGGAGCAAGGAGAGCACATTCAGACGTACATGACCAAAATAAAGACAATGAGGGATGAACTGCATTCTATTGGTGAGCACATACGTGATGTGAAACTGGTGCACAATACATTGTGTGGCATTGCAGGACCCTATAAGTTGTTTGTGAGAGAAATAGCATCAAGAGAAAGATTGCCAACCTTTGACGAGCTCACAAGAATCTTGATGCAGGAAGAGCAATGGCGAGAAATGGTGAAAGCTAGATGTCAAAATATTGACGATCAGGCCCTTGCGACATGCCAAAAACAAGGCAAGGGCAAGGGCAAGAAGAAGTCTAAACAGCAATTTGCCAAGACACAGGAGGATGAGGGATCTTCCAGTAAGACCAAGAAGAAAGACAAGTGCTTCCATTGTGGTAAAAAGGGCCATTAGAAGAGTGAATGTCGCAAATTCCTGGCGGAACAAGACAAGGGGAAACCAAAGCAAGCAGGTAACATTGTCGATGAGGGTGAGATTGAAGACTCTAGCATCTTCATATCTGCGTTGTCATCTAATCAAGATGATCCAACGTGGCAAAAGCAAGATGATTAGGGAGGTACTTTACGTACCAGGTTTGAAGAAAAATCTACTTTCTGTTGGAGTCATTACTGATCAAAAGTTGAAAGTAGAATTCGCCCATGATCGTTGCTTTGTGAAGGATGTGAACCAAAAGTTCAAAGTTATTGCAGATGGAGTAAGGGAGCCCAATACAAAATTGTACAGATTGAATGCTACAATCAAGGGGCAACATGGACTCGTATCGTCCATTCCTTCGCAAACTGAGTTGTGGCATAAGAGGCTTGGTCACTTGAACTTAGGAAGCCTCAGTGTGATGAGAAAATTGGAGATGGTAACAGGATTGTCTACTATTGAAGACCACTTGAAATCGATGTGCGAGTCATGTGTATATGGGAAGCAGCATCGAGAGAAGTTCAATAAAGGGGGTGGTGCAAGGGCAAAGAACATCCTGGATTTGATCCACACAGATTTATTCGGGCCTATGAGGACCATGTACTTAGGTAAAGCCTTCTATTTCATGACCTTTATTGATGATATGTCACGTAAGACGTGGATCTACTTCTTGAAGAAGAAATCGGATGCATTTGACAATTTTAAGAGCTTCAAAGCATTGGTCAAAAATCAGACAGGTAGGAAGATCAAAGTCCTAAGATCAGATAGTGGAGGCGAGTACAAGTCTAATGACTTCAATGATCTTTGTGATCAATGTGGAATTAGGAGACAATTTACGCAAGCTCATACTCCTGCTCTCAATGGTGTAGCTGAGCACAAGAATCATACGATTGTGAAAAGTGCCAGATCTATGCTAGCTGAGATGAAACTGCCAAGAGATTTTTGGTCAGAAGCATGATATACGACAGTCTATCTTCAAAATAGAAGTCCTACCATTGCCATACCAAAGATAACACCTGAGGAAGCATTCATGAAGAAGAAGCCAAATGTGAACCACTTGCGAATCTTTGGATGTAAAGGCTTTGTACACATTCCTGAGGACGAGAGATGTAAACTTGATGTAAAAGTTATCAAGTGTATATTCCTAGGATATGATGAACGTGTGAAGGGCTATAAATGTTTTGATCCAGTGAAAAACAAAATCCATGTAAGCCGTGATGTTATCTTTGATGAATCCAAGATGTGTGAAGACAAGGACGCTGAGAAGATAGATACATCTAGTGGGAAAGGTGGTATAGTGAGGATACCTCTTGATGATGATCCATTCATTGAGCTTCTGAGTGATGAATATGAGGATACATCTCAAGATACTACTACTCAACCTCAAGAGACAGGTTTGAGAGGTAGAGACAAACCTTTTGGTGCAAGAAGGATTGAAGTTGTAGGTGACAAACGCAAGGTGAAGGATGTACCGTGGGATACATTTTCACCAGGAAGCCGATCACCTGACAGGAAGCTCCCTAAGTGGTTTGAGAGATTGTTGGAGAGCCTCGACATGGATGACTTTCCAGGATCATCTAGCCAAGGAGAGCTACGAAGATCAACAAGAGAGAAGACACAACCTGAAAGGTATGAAGCAAATTATGCTCTCTTATCTAGCATTATTCAAAGCAAAGGACCCTTGACTTATGGTGAAGTGAAAGATGATGACATTTGGGTCAAGGCCATGGGAGAGGAGATGGAGTCAATTGCTAAGCATAGCACATGGGACCATTAGTTGGCAAGAAACCCATTGGTTGCAAATGGGTATACAGGACTAAGTACCATGCAGATGGTAGTATAGCAAAGTGCAAGGCAAGATTGGTGATCAAAGGGTATGCACAAAGTAAAGGCATTGACTATGAGGAGACCTTTGCGCCAGTATGTAAGTGGAATACTCTATGCCTACTTGTTGCTTTAGCTTCACATTTTGGTTGGCCTTTGCATCAGATGGATGTGAAATCTGCTTTTCTAAATGGTGAGTTTGAAGAAGAAGTGTTCACGGATCATCCTAAAGGCTTTGTAGCAAAGGGACAGGAAAATAAAGTATGTCGCTTGAAGAAAGCGCTTTATGGTCTTAAATAGACACCACGTGCGTGGTACAGCAGGATTGATGCCTACTTGTGTTCAAAGGGGATGGTGAGAATACATTCTGATCCAAATCTATATGTCTTGTGCTTTGATGGTATGGTTGCTTTGATTGCTCTTTATGTTGATGACTTGATTATTACGGGAAATAATCAAGAGATGATAGACATGATCAAGAAAGACCTCATGGAACAATTCGAGATGATAGATCTCAGCCTGATGCATTATTGTCTTGGAGTAGAGGTGTGGCAAAAAGGACACAAAGTGGGTTTAACACAGGTGAAGTATGTCAAAGAATTTCTGCACAAGTTTAGGTTGTAGGATTGCAAACCAGTGAATACTCCTATTGAACCAGGTAAAAGGCTTTCTAAGCTTGATGAGTCACAGTCATTTGATGCTACGCTGTATAGGCAGTTAGTAGGGAGCTTGATCTACCTTACCACAACTAGACCAGATATATGCTATGTTGTTGGCATTGTAAGTCAGTTTATGGCAGCACCTACGGAAACGCATTGGAAGGCAATTAAACGCATTTTGCGTTATGTGAAAGGCACTTTAGATTATGGCTTGATTTACAGGAAGCATGATGGTTTACCTGAGTTGTGTGGCTATGTGGATGCGGATTGGGGAGGTAACTATGATGATCGTAGATCCACCATAGGGTATGTATTCCAGTTTTGTGGTAGTTGCTTTTCCAGGTCTAGTAAGAAGCAAAGTACAATTGCTCTATCCACCACAGAAGCAGAGTATAAGGCAATGTGTAGTGCAGCACAGGAAGCTATATGGTTGAGAAAAATCTTGGAAGAAATTGGCATGAAGTAGAAAAATTCCAAGACATAACATAGCGATAGTCAGAGTGGCATTCAGCTAGCAAAGAATCCAGTGTTCCATGCGAGAACCAAACACATTGAGATTCAATATCACTTTATACGTGAAAGGCTACTGAGTAGTGAAATTCATGTTGTTCATTGTAGTACGGAAGAACAACTAGCTGATATTTTCACTAAGCCATTTGTTAGAGAAAAGTTTGATAAGTTTAGGTCAAAGCTTTCTGTACTTAAAGTTTGTTGACTTTAAAGCTATGTATATGACTGTGTAAAAGTTAGACTCTACTTTAAGGGAGAGAGTTAGAATTAAAGTAGAACCACTGTGCTACTGTACTGTGGGTCCTATCAGTTGATAAGGATCAGTTGGCCTTGCCACGAGGCAAGTCGACGGGACACGCGTCCCACCAACGGCAACCTGGGTCATGCATGGGTTGCCTGAGTGAACAACTATATGTATGATGTAATTTCATTTTGAGAAATACAGTTGCTATGTGAGCTTGCTGTGGAGAGTGTTTTCTGTTTGTGTTACTGTGTAGCATGATCTATGTTCCTGTTCGAAGCAAATTCTAAGTTTTTCATAGTGTGTGTGTGGTGATGGTAATTTCTAGAACAACAATCTTCCTCTATCGAATCGAATGAAAAGAGTTCTACAAATGAGATGTTATCAAAGTAGCACGAATGTACTACACTCTGGCTAAGTGTATGAACAAACAAATAGTTAATCTTATTTTTGAACTGTTGGGCTCTAGATAGTAGTTCTCAACAACTAAAGTCCATTCAAGGTTAAAGAATTCAAATAGCCCACGAATATGTTAGAAACTTATATCTTTGTTACAAACAGGAATACAGATCTATGACTCAATTCCTCAGACAGGGACTACCATCTCAAATGTATACATACTATTTTGTCAATGACTGTGGAAGATTGTACCAAAGAGATACATTATTTGGGTGTTGAATATAAAGTATTCGAGCAGACGAATAAGAAAGTTTAAGGACAGTTCTTTAGAACAACTTTACGGAAACACAACAAGTGTTTGTAATGAACTATTGCAATTGTCTGCTGACCATAGAGTGTTCTAAGAAATGTATAAGAGATTTCTAGTAGACTCAAGATCACTCACACTTAGCAGTGCGGAGAACAGAGATCCGAATAGATAATCTTTGATACTCTATTCACTCAACATAAGATAATCAACAACATATACAAGAAGAATTTGAAAAAAATATCATGTATTTATACCATCATGTAATTGTTGTGCCAACTACAAATCTCTTTGGCACTCGAGCAATAATACTTTTTTCTTTTGCTCATGTATATCTTCTGATAGGTAAGTTGCCGAATCTTGCTAACCTTACAGGAAGTAAAGTTCCATCAAATAATTCTTGTACTAATTGGAAGTCTTCTTCAGAATCTTTGCATAGCGTAATTTGTTCGAACAAACGAGATGAAAATTGTACAAACTTACACTTTACAAATAAATTCTGAACAAAAAATAATGTCTTTGCTGCAAATGTTCCAAATTGCCAATATGTATAAGTACAGAATAATTTATATTCGTGAGAATTTCCTCGATCCTGTAGATTATGCTTGATTTTTGCAAAGTAGTGAGAAAAGTTGTGCTCCCAGTCAATGTATATGCCATACAGCTCTAGGTACGCCATGTTGATGTTTAGCAAAGGACTTGCATCGTTGAATTCGGCTATGTTCATACGAGCTTTTGGTAAGTACAATTTGAATTCAACATGCCTCCTCCAAAACTTCTGCTTCGTATCATCGTGCTTCAATTTTTGTTGGAGGATTTCTTGTCTCTTGTCTTCCCCAAAATCCTCTTTTTTGTGTATTCCTGAATGGATGATCTTCAGGCAAATATTTTTGATGATTTTCATATACAACTTTTTTCAAATGGCATGAGTGTCGACTATCAAGATTTGGTCCACAAATGAGACACACATGATATCCAGAAGTTGTAAAGCCTAATAAATTCAAACAAATAAACATAAGCATGTTTCCCAGTACAATAACACGAAATTATTACCTAAACAATCACCCAATCTTGGATAGTCATGCATTGTCCACATTAAAATGGCATGCATTGTAAATTTTCTTTCTTGGGGCGGATGTGAGATGTTGTAGCATTGAATTCCTTTCCAAAGTAGTTCTAATTCCTCAATTAAGGTGGCAAGGTGAACATCCATAATTTTTACTTTATGTTTTCCAAGAATAAGAAGTGCTAACATTAGATGATCCTTTTTTATGCTCAACCAATGTGGTATGTTATAATTCACCAAAACCACGGGCCAAGTAGACCATGTGCTTGCTTTCACATAAAAGGGATTCATCCCATCCGTTGCAAGCCCAAACCTCACATTCTAGAATCACCCGCAAAACTTGGATATTGTTTGTCGATGTGTTTCCATGCAGGTGAATCTGAGGGAACTCTCATTATCTCATCTAAAGAATGATGATTCGCATGCCAATCCATAAGCTCTACAAGGGACTTGCAATGAAACATTTGTTGCAATCATGGAATTACTGGAAAATGTCATAACACCTTGCATGGAATATTAGTCCCTTGTAAATCATCTCTATAACAAGGAGTGTCACATATCGGACATCTCCCAAGTGCTTGATACTCACCTCGATACAAGATGCAATCCTTTGGACATGCATGATGCAATTTGTAGTCCATTCCCAATGACTTTAACATCTTACGTGCCTCGGATCTTGTCTCTAGCATAGCGTTTCCTTCTGGAAGTATCTTGCATAATAATCTATACAAAACCAAATGAATTTACTTAGTACATGTACAGTCAAAGATTTCTTGCAAGACAATGTACATTACAAGATAGAAAATATTTTAATTATCTTTACCCAAATAAAGATGTAACACCTGTGTTACTCCATTTGTATTTTGCTTGGAGGTCTAATAAAAGCAACATTGTAGCCAAACGAGAAGTCTTTGCTCTAGGGTATAGAGGTGTGTTCATTTCTTCTCTTAACATGTTCTCCTTGGCACTCACAAAAGCTTCTTCAACGTGTGATCCTTCCACATCATGATGCTCGTATACATCATTGATTAAATTATCCATGATCTCATTTTTATATAGAAGCATCGTTATCTGCACTTGAACTTAATTCAGAAGAGCTACGATGACGTTGAGGCCGATTTGCATAATTACGATCTTGCCTTTCATCAGTTTTCATTATTTGTCTTAATCCTTTACGTTGTCAACGAGACAATTGATTTATATGTGGACCATCGTACGCCATCCTATTTTTGGATTTAGCTCATGGCCTGCTATTATTGGTGTCGCTAGAGCTAGATAATAATTGAAAATCCTTCTATAAAAAAAACCAATGCTTAATTATATGACAGCATCTGCTTACATAATCAATGTCATCATATGTAAGCAGATGAAAAACATCCATAGAAAACATCTATTCAAGAATTTATATGTCCGATTCATCAAGTACATGGATTTGTTTGGCTCAAAGCCTTTTGTACACATCTTGGCAAAGGACGATTGTAACTATATTTTATGGATAACTCCTCTCCAGATTTGATTGTTCTAATCGCACATACCATTACATAAGTACCCTTTACATTTTCAAAAAAAAACTCTTCTTGTCCATTTGTGTGTTCCTCAAAATCACAATTGGTTCTATTGATGTACGCTGCGATGTTGCCATGTATGTCTGGGCATCCATCAATGTACATACAATTTGCATTTGTAACTATCTTTCATTGCATGTGCCTCAGTTGGAAGTTCAGGCTCAAACAAAGAATCAAAGACATTTTTGGACATATGTACAGTATGCAACATTTTTTTTTTATTTTCAAATTGTGTCAAAATGAATCCAAGTCTTGTTCTTTTTTTCAAAGGAGTAGAGGACGTGGAAGGAGTGTGGTAGAGTGAATAGAATCAACGTGAGGTGTATAATAACTAATAACATCATGGATATCCTTGTCATCAACTAGGGCATCATCTAATGCCAAAGAAGATCCAAAATCAATGTCCCTGATTTTGTTTGTAAGATCATTTATTGTGCAGTGTGACACCAAAGAACTTCTCTACAAAAGTGAAAATTTACACAAATGTTAGATGTCTTTTTCATAAAAAAAAAAAATGCAATTTGTCTAATACTTATCAATACTAAACCATTAAATTGCTACAAGAAAGAAAACTTTATATACCTCCGCAACTGCAGACTCTTCATCCACATGTTCTCCATACTCCCAAATATGTTTTGTTACTATTTTTCTTGTTCAAATTTTTAATCCTTTACATTGTTTGCATTTACAATATATCTTCTCGTCATACTCTCTTTGATACTATTGCAATGACACAATGATAACAAATGATCAAATTTATGTTACAATCTCATGTACATGAAAATTAATGAATTTACATTTCAATATGCGCAAACTACAAATACATTGTACCTTCACTGGATCCCACGTAACTTGAGTGCCTGAACTTGACGATGAAGATGATCTGAACAATTTATCAAATTGTGCCATTTTATGTCGGTTCTTGCTTTTGTGATAACTTATGATCCTCTGTTCCTTTTTCCTATCTCGTGGAGGTGTATCAATTTCTTCGACTAAAAATTAGAAATAAAGAAAATAAGAATGCACTCAATATTAATTTACAAATCAAGACAACTTTGATTAGAGAAAGATAATAACTAAAGACTACGATAACCGACAAAAGTGGACTAGTGAGATGTACAAGAAAAAGACATGAAATTGTTTAGGGTTTCATATATTTCTCAATTTAAAGATATTGCAAAAGAAAAAAATGGAATGCTACAAGAGTACTTGCAAACCCAATATCGCCATCACGCGAGCACCTTCCTCTCCACCCACAGACTCTGCTCCTCTCTCACATCGTAGTGATATCAACCTCATAGTTTCCAATATCGGCATCATGCAAGAGAGCTCATCTTTCTCTGGTACTGTACCACTATCCTCGCGTCATAGAGATATCCACTGTACCTTCCACTATTGCCATCATGCGAACGTGTTTGTCATTCATCGCCATAGTAACACTCTCTCACATGGTAGAGATATCTGGCCTCAATGGCTCAGACAAAACAAACCGTTGGGCTGACTAGCTTTGTTGAACCAGCCCCGTCCACAGCCTGAACCAGTATGTCCGCAAAGTTGCGGAAGACCTCGTCGTCCATGGTTGAGAGACATTAGGGCATTACAAAGGATAATCGGGCTTCTGATCCTAAAAGTAGCCTTCTACCGGCGGGCTATGAGGGAGGTCACACAGGATATGACTACTCATCTACCCTATGTAGTGAGGTGGAATATCACTGTTTTGGAGGTACTCCATACTGCATACGAGGACTTCCAGACTAAAATGTTTGAGGATTCGATATTGTGCTCGATACATGCCAAGAGAGTGACACTGATGCCCAAAGACATGCTTCTTGTCATGAGGCTTTGGAACACCTATGACAGTATTTTTAAGCTAGGCTTCACATAGAGGCAAGTTCCTCTTGAAAGGGGGCATGTCCCGTCCCGAAAAAAGAGAAAGCAAGCACAGCCCAAGTGTTCAAAACCCAAGCCTAGGTCTCCCAGCTCTTCACCCTCGCCTCCTCCCATTAGAAAAGATGTGGCAAGTATGTCGGCAATTCGGTGGGTTGAGAGTCCTCCGGTAACCTATATACATTGATTTTGATATGTATATAGCCAAAAAAATAGACGATCTTGGAGGAGATTTTATGTTTTGTATAGGTGATATTAATTTTAGAATGCATATTAAAGACCCGCATTGTAAGGAGCTAAAGAAGAAGACCTCCCATATCTCAAACACAGTCATTGAATCCGGGTGTGTATACTATGTACATAAATACACATATACAGTCATGAAGGAGATTTTTGTTGTATCTCCATTTTTTGAGCATTCGTTGCATAAAGAGAGGCAAGTCAGAAGGCTCTTCAAACACACAAGCAAGGAGGCATCAATATTCATCATTCCATCGTGTGCAAAGTAAGATCATTTTCTTTTGTAGGATTTGTTTTTTGGAAACTTTTATAGACTCTAGTAATACATTGCTTGTCATTTGCTAGCAGCAAACATTGGAGCGTGCACATAATATCTTTGAAAGTGGATTCTACTAGAATCTGCACACATGTGTGCATGACAATGAATTTCTTGAATGCCACCCATTTTATTGTTAACTCCATGTACAAGAGGATGGTGGAGCTATTGCCTAGGCCAGATGGGCTGATTGTAAATACTAACATGGAGATTGTTGATGCAAAGGTAAAAGGATCTTTTCAGGTTTTTTATTTACATGATGGCATGGAGTTAAAATTATATTGAATTATAATTTAACAATTTTTCACTATAATCTCTCAATCTTCGCAACAAGACAATGCTTTCAGCCGTAGATGGTTTTCCATCTGGAATGTTAAATCAATCTTGGATTGGTATATGATGCAAACTCCAAATGCTAATATATGTGAGGTAAATTTCTCGACTTCTAGTATCCTGATGATATTATGTTAACTTTGTGTAATTATATTTCTTTAGACATTGGCTAATACATACATACACTTGATGTTTTAAATTGCAGTTCCAATGCCCTGAAGTATCAACAAATGTTATTCATCAGTGCCGACACGAAATGTTGTAAATCCTACTATCATTTGAAGGTGCCTCAGATGAAGCTATCGGGGGTTCTATGGATATTGAAGCTGTAGTGCTTGAGGATCTGTCTCAAGCACTTATGATTGGAATATAAATATTTGAATATAAGTTTCGACAAATACATAGAAATAAATCATCACATGATGATGGATAGAATAGATAGGCAAACAAAAAGAGGGCTATTATTGAAAGCCACGAATATTTTATTTCGATTTTAAGAACAATGTACATTTTTCAGAACAGTATTTGTTTGATGAGATTTTGAAGTCATTTGAGACAACTTTGTATTTTTTTTTTGAAAGGTACATTGTTGTTGCACGTCTACCATCCCAATGTTTATGCAGTTTTGACAATTTCTATACTTCTATTTAAATCCTTGAACTGTATGTGATTTTCTTGTCTTGGTCTTACCTATACATCAAAGAAACTTGTGAAACAATATCAACATTGAGATTATTTTAAATGCAATTGCAAAATACCGAAAACACTGAAATAAGTTTAAATAAAATCGTTGAAAGTCATTTCAAATGTGTATTAAAGAAAACACACATACACTTACCAATCTCTCATTGACTCGAAAATAGAAGTGTTCAGGAATATCATATTGCAGCAAGGTAAGCTCTGATTGAGTGTCCAATCTTCTTTCACCTCAATTGTTGTAATAGTAGAATTGTTTTGTTTCACTTGAATTTCTATTTGATCTTGATGATTCACTGTAAAATCCTAATCGAATGCTTTCCATTCATTGCCAACTTTGGACCATCTTATATAACAAAATGTTAAAGAAAGCACTTGTTTTTCTACAAAATATCTAAATTTCATTGACAATCTATTAACTATGCACCTGATATTGCCATTACTCTTTTTATCCCATTGATCATCAAGGAGGTTTGATAACATATCATCTATTAAATCACTACAAATAAACATTGTTGCTGTTCTACAAATATTACATGCAACAAAAAAATCTACAAACATTGCAAAAAACAGAAACCAGTGCAATCTATTGTTTTTAAACATGTGCTACATTTCATACAGTTTTGAATGTCCATAAAAAACCATGATCGAAAGCTCTCTGCTATAGTGGAATCCGGAGGAATCCATTCTTTGCTTGAGAAAGAGAGTAACTATATCATCTCTAATCTTCCACCTTAACTGGATGGTGTGTAAGATGAATCCTAGAAGAAAATACAAGAATCCAAAAGTGATTTTGTGGAGTGGTTCTTGTATTGCAGAAGACTCATATCAGAATGAATAATGTCCATGATGCCGACAAGGGATTGTATATGTTGCCATTCGATTATGCTTGATGGATACAAATCTGCACAAACCCCTAAAACTATATATCATTTAAATACTCAGATACATGTCTAAATGATTGATGAAAAGCTTAAAGCAAAAAATTCTCCAAAACTTACAATTGCATTTGAGTCTGTCATTTGAACTTATGCCTTCCACTCTAATTTCCTTATGCATGTAGACATGTTGAACCAAAACCTCTGAAATGGATTGACCACCAGGTGAAACTTTGAAGTCTAAAATTCTACATTTCCAAAAGCTCCTATAATCCATATTTGATAATCTCTTTTTACCAAAAATACCTCTTGATAAGGGATGCATGAGAACCCATTGAAATTTTCTATAGATACGTGGTATCTGTGAGAGATTTCAACTAGTTTAGTCTAGTTTAGTCACATTTTGGTAAATTGTCAATAAAAGGCCAAAACTCATTTTAGACTTAGAGATAAACTTTTTGAGGTTATATTACTTTAAAATACATTCAATTAACACTTTTTGAAAGTGTGGGAAAGTTGGTATTTGAGTTTGAGAGAGATTCAAATTTGAACTTTGGGTACATTGAATCTAGACCCAAAAATAGTAGAGTTTACATTTTGGAGGGAAAGCCAAGTGGCCAAATAGGGTTTGGAAACTATATAAAAGGATGTAACTCATGGAGAGACACATCTTCTCTCTTCTCTCTCTCATTTCATCATTATACATGGTTCTCTTTGGGTTCTACTACTCATTGGTGCACTCTCATGATGTTATCTTGCAATTCCTTGTGTAGAATGCTCATTTATTGCTATTTTCGGTTCCACACATGTGAAATAAATTAGGGTACTGTAACTGTACGGAAATAAAACATATTTTATGTTTTGATTCATGTTTGATCAATATCTCTTAGAGTTTGCATCTCATTTTGTATGTAGATGCTGATTT
This sequence comes from Diphasiastrum complanatum, assembly GCA_029204225.1. Lineage (NCBI taxonomy): Eukaryota > Viridiplantae > Streptophyta > Lycopodiopsida > Lycopodiales > Lycopodiaceae > Diphasiastrum > Diphasiastrum complanatum. Next base: position 35,044,741 of record CM055096.1, on the reverse strand, counting down.
TTCTACATTGGCAGGATTGTTGGTTTGTTCCTTATTGTAACCAAAGATCAGCGACATGGATTGGATCTTGAATGATCTGAAATCTTTCACATGGTATCAGAGCTCTTGTGTTTCAGGTTATGAAAGGATCAGCCATCTTTAGCAAGGATTTGGAGGAGTTACCAATGCTAGAGCATGCTAGATTGATCTCTACTCAAAAATCAGCATTTTTGCATGTGTAGAATTGATCTTTTGTAGGTCAAAACTCAATATAGGGTTATATACTTGATAAATTCTGATTTCAAACTTGGTTTACTGGAATTAGATGACTTTTGGTGCATTAGGGAGGTCTCATTGGAGGCTACAAGAAGATATATCAAGTTTCTAGAAATTGCATGTAGAATTTGAGATATTCAATTTTTTGTGATCTTGTCAAAACCCTAATTTTGATTGGATCTCTAGTTTGTGAGGTTATTGTACTTCATTTGAGTGTGTTTAGATCTTAGGAAGTGGCAAGAATCATTAGATTGAGGATAGATCATAGGTTGATCAAGATTTCACTATTCTATGTGTTGATTTTCTAGTTAGAAGTGCTAGAAGAGATTTGAGATGTTCCATATCTTTGTGATATCTTCTTGAGTTCATTTGTTGACATTCAAGAGAGTGCTTTCTGCATTGGAACAGGTTGAAAGAGAAGATCAGGTCACTTCAACATGGCTACAAGTGGAGGCTTTATGTTGGAGAGCAATGATAGGCTTACCTCAATCAACTATTCTACTTGGAAGGTGAGGATGGAGTCCTTAGTGGAGATGAATGAGTTGATGGAGATTGTTGCAGGTGTGGAGGAGAGGCCTCAATCACCTCAAGATCAAATGAGGTATGACAAAAGAGCTAAAAGAGCTCTACACATGATTAAGATGAATGTTACCAATGAACTTCTCAAGGAAGTTGATAAGTGCACATCATCTTTGGAGGCTTGGGAAGCTTTGAAAAACCTTTTTGAATCCAAGTCTACATCAAGAGTGCTTACTCTTAGGAGGCAAATCTTTCAAAGTATGCAAAAGAAGGAAGAGAGTACTCATGCTTTTGTTTTGAGGGTTAAAGCATTCAATGATGAGTTAGCATGTATCGATGAAAGCATTAAGGAGTTCAAGTTATACTTGATGGCTTGTTGGATGATCATGCTAATCTTGTTCAAAGTTTTGCTAATCAAAAAACTTTGCCAAGTATTGTGGATCTGAAAGAGATCTTGGTGAATGAGGAGTATAGGCTTCAATCAAGAAGAGGTGGATCTACATCGTCATCTCATTATGAAGAGGAGGCTATGTTCATCAAAGGCAAGTTCAAGGGCACAGGAAAAGACAAGTGGTCTAAAGGGAAAGATCAAGGTGAGACTTCTTCTTTTGGCAAAAAGAAAGATAAGTCTAAGTTAAAATGCTTTTATTGTGGAATCAAAGAGCATTTTGCAAATGAATGTTTGAAGAAGCAAAGAGATGAAGGTAGCAAGCAAATCAGCTTTACTACTAATGATGAGGATCTAGGTGGTGGTGATTCTCTTTTGATGTGAAAGCAATTCACATGGCCAATGATGGTGAGTGTGTGATTGAAGGTATTGGTTCAATTCCTATTTGTCTCTCTACTAATAGGAAAGCAAGACTTGATGGTGTTCTTTACATTCCTTCACTTTCAAAGAATTTGCTAAGTGTTGGTCAAATGATAAAGAAAGGATACATGGTAAAGTTTGGTGGTGATGCTTGTTTCATTACAAAGGAAGAAATCTTGGTTGCTAGGGGAAATAGACAAGGTAGACTTTTCAAGCTTGATGCTTTTGTTATGGCTAACAAAAAGGATGGAATGGAAAAGGAGATTGGTCTCATCTTTCCAAAGTGACCTTTTATCATCAATAAGATTGGTGGATCTTATGCAAAGTCTAAAAAGCTTCCTTATGCTAGATCTAGGTCAAGATTTAGTATGCTTCTTGGAGATGTTCATCTTTGTGCTAACTTGGCTAGTCTTGAGGATAATGATTGTGTTTCAATGGTTCTTCATGGCAAGTGCAAGCATGCAAAATGCAAGGAAAGAGCTAACTTCATCAATGGAGGTGAAGGTTCTTTCTTAGAAAAGATTGTTGCTAATGATTTCTTTGATCATATGGAAAAAGATGTTGCTAGGTGCATGCGTGAAGGAGGTGGTTCTTCTACATTATTTTGTGATGAGTCCAAGAAAGTCATTTTTTTAGCAAGTGGAGTCACATGTCTTCATAAAGAGAGTAGATCAAATGGTTCTATCAAGAGACTTGTGAGGAAGATAGTCACAAGTCAAGAAGAAGAGAAGTATGTGAAGAGTTCAAAGTAGGATGTACTTTGAATGATGTCATTGTGAATGATAGTGAGGAAGAATCATTATCATATGATTCATTACCTAAAACATTGAGTAGAAGTTCTTGTTTGAAAAAAGAGAGTACTTCAATCATCCTTATGTTGAAGGTACTAATCATTTTTTCATGGCTTCTAATGTTTTTGAGGTTTCTACTTCTTATGATGCAATCATTAAGAGGGAGTCTTATGAAGGAAAGAGCAATGGAAGATTGGTTCTTGGGAAGATCCAAGGCATGGATCTCACATCTCTTCATCAACTCAAAGGCTTCTATGATTATGAATTGATCACTCATGATCAAGATGGCAAAAGGTTGGTTGGAGAAGACTACATGGAGCAAATCGAGAGGCAATTTCTTCAAGGCGAGGGAGATCTCATTGGTGAGCTTATTGAGGTTTGTTATGGACTCAAGAGGGGATTTATTAGGTTTGATACTCATTTTCACCTACTTTACTTCATGTTGGATGGAAAGTTTGGAATCTATCTTTTGATTTATTATGGTGAACATATCAAGAAAGGACAAAGTTGGAGGAGACAAGCAAGAAAATGGTCATCACTCACATTTATTGTTTGGTTGCTGTGATTTTCCAGAGAGTTCAAAGCTTGAAACATGGAGGAATCATTTCATTCACATTGTATTTGGTTCTTCATGTTCTAGTTATATCTTGATGTGTAAAATTGATGTAAGAGATAGTGAAGCATCCAATTTGGACACTATTCTCTACATCAATTATGAAAGATACTTTAGAACCTTAGAAAGGAGATCTATACTTAGGATGGAGATCATTCTAAAGTTGGATCAAAGTTCTATTGTCAAAACTATGCCAAAACTAGTTGAAGAGGGAGTGTGAGAGATTTCAACTAGTTTAGTCTAGTTTAGTCACATTTTGGTAAATTGTCAATAAAAGGCGAAAACTCATTTTAGAATTAGAGATAAACTTTTTGAAGTTATATTAGTTTAAAATACATTCAATAAACACTTTTTGAAAGTGTGGAAAAGTTGGTAGTCGAGTTTGAGAGAGATTCAAATTTGAACAAGTATCAACATTGAATTTCACATCAAGACCATTATCAAGCAATTGGCCAACACTAATAAGATTCTTTGTAAGCTTAGGTACAAAAAGAACTTTATTAAGAGAAAGAACCTTAGAAAATGAAAGCTTTAAGAAAATTTCCCTATTCCTTCAATTGGACATTCATAATCATTTGCAGTGTATATTGATTTCTTGGCTCCATCATAAGGTGCAATAGAAGAGAAAGAGTCCTTGGAGCTACACATATGTAAAGAGGCTCCACTATCAATATACCATAATCCATCCTTCTTGAGAGGATGAGAAGCTAGAGACTGTAAGAGATCCCTTCCATCACTTGAAATAGTATCTTCCTTCTCATTGGAGATGTTGGCTTGCTTGAGTTGATTCTTCTTCTTAAAGCAATTGGTGGCATAATGGCCTTTTTTGCGACAATAAAAACACTTGATCTTCTTTGTCTTGAGCTTAGATATAGAAGCACTACCGGAATCATTTTCCTCCTCATATTTGTCTTTTGATTTGGCTTTGTCCTTGCTCGAGGATTGTTGATCCTTTGTGCTTGTCCTTGACAAATAAAGCTTTGCCATCATTATGATTGAGTGATAGGTTGTACATCCTCAAGAGTTTGTACTCTTGTTTTGATTTTTCATAAATACGCACACTTTCAAGGGCCTCCAAGCTTGGTAGCTCCTCCTTAATGGCATAGGATTGGACAAGGTTGTCACATTCATCTCTCAAGATATTGAGAATGACTTGGACTAGCTGACTTTGATTGATTGAATCACCAATGCATGCAAGCTCCCTATGAATATCCTTGACTCTCAAAACATAATTAGATGCACTCTCATCACTCTTTTGACTACTTTGGAAGATTTGATTTCTAAGAGTGAGGAGCCTAGAGGTGTTTTTAGCCTCATAGATAGTCTTGAGACAATCCCAAGCTTATTTGGCTATAGTGCAAGTACCAATCTCCCTTAATATCTCATTAGAGACATTCATCTTGATGTAGTGGAGAGCCATGCTAGATCACTTATTGTATTTTTTAACCTCTTGAAGAACTTGAGGCTCTTCTTCAAGGCCAAGAACAATGTCCATTACATCTTGAAGTGTCAAGATGGACTCCATCCTCAACTTCCATATTGAATAATTGGAAGTGGACAATCTCTCACTTGGTTCCAACAAGAATGAACCCATTTAAGCCATGTAAAGTGAAATAAACTCAAATGATGAACAAAAAATGTTGCTACTCTCTCACCATATGATCCAATAATGATGTGCTTTCAACTCCTATGCAAGATCTTGCAACAAACTATGAGATGATTCTCACTAGCTCTACCAATCTCTCCAAAACTAGATCTACTTCACATCAAATGATGGAGTATGGGCAAATTTAGGATCAAACACTCTTAGTTTGTATGAAATACACTAATAAATCAAATTTGACTCAAATACAATGATATTGTATGAAACAAAATGGCTAAGATCTCAAAACAATGCCTAGATCTCAAAAAGATGGGATTGACAAGCATTCAACTATGATTTAGGATCAAACAAGCAATCTCTTGACCAAACTAAATGTGTCCACCAAAGTCTAGGTGCCCTACCTAACCCTCTTTAAAAGCTTATAACTTTTGATTAGCTCAACCAAATGGAATGAAAGTGATTGCTACAAAAACTAGACAACACTAGCTTGCAAAGAAGCTATCTAGCAAGATTTTTGAATCAAACATGAAAGAGAACTCTCAAACTGAAATTTAATGTTCCTCACATGTGTCTGAGCACCTAATTCCATATAGTACTAGGTCAGACCCAATCAATGCCCTATTTATCTCTTTTGATCCAAAATTGAAAAACATAGCTAGGAAAATGGATCTTGACAATTTCTAGCTCAATATTGGTGGAAAATTTTCATACTAATGATTGTAACCTTAGGTAGGCTCTAATACCATGTGAATTTCACACGTGTGTAGTGCACTACATGTGATTTAGATCTCCTAAGGTGTGTGGAAACACAATGATCAAGATTAGATTGAGATTCAAGATCTATCTTACTCTCAATGGCAAAAACACACTACTACATGCATTAACTTACTTCCAAAGTACATACACATGTGTCGGAAGTGTTCCAAAATAAAAACTAAGTACAAAAACAGCCAGCTCTCGGGTAGAGAGAATTCAACCAATTGCTCTCAAGTAGAGAGAGAATGCAAGAAATCACTTAGTCTCAAAATCACACTTGATCTCAAAATTACTTAGCACCAAATGAGAAGTACAATGATACTAGTAGATCCATGAGCTAATCCTAGCTCAAATATGATTGGACCTCATACTTACAACCTCTTAATTCTATTGGACCATTGATGCATCCACCTCTTGATTCTATTGGATCATTCTCAAGCATAACTCAAACTCTATTGGACCATTGATGCTTCCACCTCTAAATTCTATTGGACCTCTTGAACTTTGACTTGTCACTCATCGAACTAAATCAAAACACTTGTCAACAATCTATTTAGCTTGAGTTTCACCTCCTACACTACTTTGGCTCAATAGAGGCCTTACATGTGGATTTGACCAATTTGCCATCTATGCCAATTTTGACTCTATCAACATTCTACACCAAGATGCTTGACATAAAAAAGTGTAAGACCCCTACAACTAGCATAGATAACCTTTTTCCATTTTTTACATGATAGGCTTACCTCAATCAACTATTCTACTTAGAAGGTGAGGATGGAGTCCTTATTGGAGATGAAAATTGCATGAGTTGATGGAAATTGTTGCAGGTGTGGAGGAGAGACCTTTGGCACCTCAAGATAAATTGAGGTATGATAAGAGGGAAAAGAAAACTCTACACATCATCAAGATGAATGTGACTAATGAACTTATCAAGCTTGAGCTTATTTAAAGAAGGTTTATGGACCTAAGTCTACATCTAGAATTCTAACTCTAAGGAGACAAATATTCTCTTGTATGCAAAAGAAGGATGAAAGTGCTCATGCTTTTGTTTTGAGGGTTAAAGCATTCAATGATGAGCTAACTTGAATCATGTTTGAAAGCAATGTGCATTATCTAAGTCACATAGGTTAACTTACAAGAGGTCTACATCAAGATCAAGTAAGCCTTTCCAACTTGTGCATTCGGATATTCATGGTGTTACTACGATTAGCAATGGAGGTGCTAAGATGTATGTGACTTTCATTGATGATTTTAGTAGATTTTGTTGGGTCTATCTACCAAAGAGCAAAGATGAGGTGTTTAATGTCTTTGTTAAGTTCAAGATTGAAAGGGATGTTCAATTTCCTACAAAGATAATGTGCTTGAGGAGTGACAATGGTGGTGAGTATATTTCTACCAAGTTCACGGCATTTTGTGATGAGCATAAGATCACGAGGGAGTACACAAGCCCAAGAACACCACAACAAAATAAAGTGGTCGAGAGGAATAGTAGAACTTTTTGTGAAGGTGTCAAAGCCATGAGGTTAGGTTCTAATCTTCCTAGACTTTTTTGGGATCAAGATTTGTTGTGTGCTAATTTTCAATGCAACAGATGGTCGAGTGCAATTTTGGAGATATTGTTTGGTAGAAGGCCGAGTGTCAACTTTTTCAAAACTTTTGGATGTATTTGTTATATCAACATCACTCTTGATGATAGAACCAAGAAGGATCCATCTTCAAAGAAAGGTGTGTTTGTTGGCTATAGTGAGGTAAGTAAGGCTTACAAAGTTTACATTCCTTCAACAAAGAAAGTCGTCATTGGAAGAGATGTCATATTTTATGAAGGAAGTTTTTCAAAAGCTTCTTCAAGTGGTGGTGTGGACATTGGATCTAACATTCTTGATGTTGATGATGAGATTGATGCTACTTTGGATGCTGATGTTGAAGGGCCTACTTCAAATTAAAAGCCAAGGAGGAATCAAGGCAAAGGCAAAAAACTTTGAGGCTCACTTATGATGAAAAAGGTAAGCAAGTTGTTGGTGGTACAAACTATGCTTTCTTAACCTCTTTTGATGAACCTACATGTGTAGATGAAGCAAGGAACAAAGAGGAGTGGATCCAAGCAATGGATCTTGAGTATCAAGCTTTTATAAAGAATGAAAGATGGAGATTGGTTGAACTTCCAAAGGACAAGAAGGCTATTGGATGCAAATGGATCTTCCAAGTGAAGACAAACCAAGATTGATCAATCAACAAGTACAAGGAAAGGTTGGTGGCAAAAGGATATGCACTAGAATATGGTATTGACTATGATGAGACCTTTGCACCTGTAGAATATGGTATTGACTATGATGAGACCTTTGCACCTGTGGTAAAGATGGTAAGCATTCGAGTCATTATTTAACTTGCTACACCTTTTGGATGAGATCTATGAAAATTGGATATCACAAATGCATTCCTGAATGGGAATCTTGAAGAGAAGGTGTTTATGGAGCAACCCGAGCATTACATTTCACATGGCAAGCCAAATCATGTTTTTTTTCTACAAAAGAGTTTGTATGTTCTTAGGCAAGCACCGAGTTGGTATGCTAAGCTTAACTCTTTTTTAATTTTACAAAATTTCATGATGAGTGAATATGATCATTCACTTTACTATAGATTTGTTGGAAATCATGTTACTATACTTCTAATATATGTGGATGACATCATATTGAGTGCAGAAAACAAGCAAGATATTGATGATATCAAGTTTGCACTCAAAAAGGAGTTTGAGGTGTATGATCTTGGTCTTTTACATTATATCTCGGGAATAGAGGCATTTAAAACTTCTCAATTTACGTTTACATGTCAAAAAGTATGGTCACTCTATTCTAAAAAGATTTCATATGGTAGATGCTAAATCTTGTGATACACCAATGGAGTCAAATGTAAAGCTAACTATAAGAGGTAATGAAAGATCCTTCAAGGACATTACTCTCTATAGGAAGCTAGTTGGTTCACTCATATATATGTAACCATCACAAGACCTAATCTTAGCTATTGTGTTGGTAGATTAAGCCAATTTATGCAAAATCCTAGTTACAAACCTCTTACATCTTGCACAAAGGAGATGTTATGGATCAAGAGGATGGTAAGGGATCTTCACTTGCTAGATTTTCAAAGAGTCCAATCTGTTGGATTCCTATCCTATCCATCCCTATCTTTTTTTAAATCTAGATCCATTCTCTAACTATTGTAAATACTTGCACAGTTGATGTTCTACATAAATAGACACATTTTCTAACAGTCTATAGAAATACCAAGAAATTTGTGATAGAGTCCTAACAACATGAAAGTGTTTGACCACCTCAGCTATTCGACATTCGCGACATCAAACATTTGGACGACTTTGACTTTTGACCACTAGCCATTCTGCCATGTCGACTATCTACCACCTTGAATCTTTTCTATTCAACCTTGACGACTATTCAGTAACCTTGACTACTTGATCTCATAAGCTGGTCATTTGTCACTCTCAAGTCAGATCCGGCTCAACCGTACCATTGTCATGACCGGGCAGGATCTCCAACGGACTCAAATACTGTCCGTAAGCAACTGACAATAACACTCCGACAATAGCACGTACTGAATTAAACTAATTTGCAATGTATAAATTAAACATTAATTTTAATTAGATAGGCATTTGGATAAAAACCCATCAACTTATTAGTTGTAACGGAATGGTTGAATCGAAAACTAAACACTCAGAACATAGAATCAGTGATTCAACATCAAGAGCGCAATTGTCATGTTCTTTCTCTCTTTTGTACAAAGTATTGTCTTAGAAATTACGGGACTCTGTCTGCATTTAGATTGTTATCATTCATTCCATAATTCAAGTCATGTATGTTCTGATTGAATGCTTATTTTATTCATGTTCAGATAGATTTAAGTCTGTAGACATTGTAGTGACCTTGTTGTCACGTTGACATCCTCATATGAAAACTGGGTGATGATGATTAGCACACACTCAGATATAACAGTGTCTAGAGTCATAATTATGCTTCTACAAGAGGAGACAAGAAGGAATGGAGCATCCTTGTCCTCCATCAATGACTCACAAGCATTATTCTTGAAGAAGAACACAAAGAAGCAACAGAAAAAAAAAGTTGTTTGACAATTTGACGACAATCAGAAGCAGTCACAGAAGACCTAGAATCAACAACCCACTCAAGGCAAGAAGAGAGTATTTTACAAGTACTATGAGAGGAAGAACCATGAAATCCAGGACTTTCGAATCTTGAAGTTCAACAATGACAAGAAGAAATAGCCAGATCAGCAAGCCCATGTAGTCGAGATGAAGCAGATGTCACAGACGACAAGAAGCAGGAAGCCTTCATGGTGAACCATCACCATGTTGAACAATCAATGGGAATGGTTCCTCGACTTTGGAGCAATGCAGCACATGACAAGCCATCAAGAATGGTTCATCAGTTATTCGACCTATAGCACCAAGAAGTTTGTTCACCTTAGAGATAGCAGCTCACACAGAATTGAAGATGAAAGTACTTTCAGACTGAATTTTTAGAATGGAATGTCAAAACTAATATCGAATGTATTATATGTCTCAAACTTGACAACAAATATTTTGTCAGTCAGTCAAATTATAGATTTAGGACATAGGGTAGAGTTTCAGACAGATTCTTGTCGAATTCTTGATAAGAGCATAACAGTTTTTACACTCGAAAAGAGACAATGATATCTCTATAGGCTTAGTCATTGTAATTCTATAACTGATCATGCTTTAAGTAGTTCAGCATCTATCATAAAAAAATTGATTTGGCATTATAGAATTGGTCACCTTAGTCGTGTATCGATAGGTAACATCTCTAGACATTCTTCGGTTTGAGATTTAGACTATAAAATTGTCGACCTTAATGTCCGCCAAAGTTATATCATAGGAAAGAAGGCAAGAAGGCCATTTAAGTCGAATCAAAAACATATATCTAAATATTTACTAGACATTGTACATACTGATATATGTGGCCTAATGCAAACACCATCACTGCTTGGGTGCAAAAAAATTTATTACTTTTATAGATGACTATTCTAAAAGAACTGTTGTATATTTTTTGAAGCACAAATCTAAAGTTTTTGAATTATTCAAGAAGTACAAGAAAAATGTTGAGTTGTAGATAGACAAGAAGATTAAAGCACTAAGGAGCGACAACGGCGGTGAATACATCTCAAATGAGTTCAAAGACTACTGCTTAGCCAACAACATCGAGCAATAGTTCAATAGTTTGTTGCTTCCAACAGCAGGCGATGTCGACACCAAAAGATCAACTTCTAAATTTGTCTTCATGTTCAATAATGGTCCAATATCTTGGAACAATCGAAAACAGACCTCCATTGCAATGTCATCCACCGACGAATCCAAATACATTGTAGTCTCTCAAGCCATGAAAGAGGCAATTTGGTTGAGAAATTTATTGTCTAATATCAAACAGTATTCTCTAACAATGATATAGTGTGACAATCAGAGTGCTATTGCATTATCGATCAATCTTAGATTTCATTCTAGGAGCAAGCACATCAAAATTACATATCACTACATCATGAGCAAGATACTCAACAAGGAGGTAAGTCTAAACTTCTGCAAAACCCAATACATGACAGTTGACATATTCACAATCCAATTAACTCAGTGAATTCATGCATGGCTATGGAATCGAGTCTTTCAATCCAGTGACTTCGAAGCGATGATCAAATAAGACATATTTTAATTCATTCAAATCTGAATTGAATACAATAGACATAGCTACATGTACTGAGGATTCTGCCCGTTTCTCACTGATACAATATGCATTGCCTCGCATCCCAACACAATAATCTTTTGTGACAACATTTTAGCCCAAATATTGGCAACCAATCCTATCTTTCATGCAAGGAGCAAGCACATTGAGGTGGCATATCACTTTGTGAGAGAAGAAGGCATGGCAAAGGAAGTGGAGCTTCAACATGTTTCTTCAAGGGAATGTGTGGCTAATATCTTCACCAAAGCATTGGGACAAGACTTGTTTATAGATCATAGAACATCACTTGGTGTACTATCTAAATCTATGCTAAAACTAGTTGAAGAGGGAGTGTGAAAATTGTTAGCTAGTCTCGACATTTTATTTGGCATTTGTGGAGGCCAAAATGAAATCTCAACTTAGAGATAGTTTCATATTTGTCAATAAGGGCCTAGATAGTGGTATCACTATTTTTGGAAAAGTAGATAAGTGGATGAAGTCATGTTTGGATCCATTCTAATTGGCTAGTTTTGGTACATTGCATTTGGACTAGTATTTCTAGGTTTTTGGTTAAGTACCTAGAAGTTGCCATTGTAGAGCATACTTAGGGAAAGTGGCTAAATGACATTTAGGCTGCTATAAATAGTTGTAACTGCATGGACAATAGATCATTGTATTATCTTATAATGTGGAGAATTCATCTTTGTTGATTCTATGTCCATCTCTTGTGGATTTCTCATGATATCTTGAGTTTTTATGTGTAGAATGTTCATTTTTTGGTTGATCTAGCTTTCACACGTGTGGAGTATTCTTTTGTACTACTACTATATGGACAGGGACAATACTAAGTCAGACCTAAGTGGTTATGATCAAATCTTGATGCATTTCTAAATTCTAGCATACATAAAGTAGTGATTTGTATATTGTTGATGATTCTAGATGTGTGATCCAAATTGGCTAAAGATCATTGATGAACTAATAGTGTTTTGATCTCTGATTTTTCACACATTCTTCAATATTACATTCATATTTGTAGATGAGAGAAAAATAGGAATAGTACAAATGCCCTTGATAACAACTTTACTACTATTGGCCATGTTGATGACCTTCTTCTCTCCTTCATAGAAGTGAAGTACTCTTTGTGACATGTCCTATGAAAGCTTTTCTGAGTGAATCCTGGTGCTACCAGTCTTGCCTTCCTTCGATCAATCGCTCCATTGGCATTGTACTTGATCTTAAAGATCCATTTGCAATCAATGATATTACAACCAATAGGAGCTTTGACCAATGACCACATCTGGGTCTTGATTAGAGAGGAATACTCTCTATCCATGGCTTCTCTCCAGAGATTGGAGTCTAGTAGGCTAAGTGCCTCTTTGACTGTTGTCGGTTCTTGTATCAAGAGACATGTAGACTCAAGGAGAAATTGACTAATGAACCACTCTTGGGACTTGTTGTTGGGTAGCAGCAACCTCTTCATCTGACTCGTTGTCAAATAGTGGATCGACGATGGACACGCTTGAGCTTAAAGCTTGGATTGTCATGTCAATGACAGGCAATGAAGGTTCTCCTGGAACAATATCTTTGCTTTTGATGTCGATGAATTGATCCTCGATAAAGACTGTATCCCGGCTGTACAAGATTTGCTGGGTATTGGGATCATACAACTTGTATGTGTTATCAGATTAAGTATATCCAATTAGGATGGTCTTAATACCTTGGAAGTCGAATTTCTTCCTCGTGTCTTTCAGGATCTGCGTGTAGGCGACACATCTGAACACTCGTAGATTCTTCACAGAAGTCTTAGAGCCTATCCACACCTCATGGGGTGTTCTGCCTAAGAGGGCCTTGGTTGAACATCTATTCTAGACGTAAGCTGTAGTGGAGATAGCTTCGGCCCAGAAGCTCTTGGGAATCAATGCATATGCTAGCATACATTTTGCTGATTCAACTAGAGTATAGTTTTTCCTCTCGAATAAGCCATTTGACTGAGGATTGTAAGGAGTGATGAATTGCTGCTCAATGCCTTGGCTCTAGCAGTACTCATTAAATTCCGTAGAGATATACTCTCCACCATTGTCAGACCTCAGGGCCTTGATCGTCCTTCCAGTCTCTTTTTTTTCACACTCCTTGAAGATTCTGAAACAATTGAAAGCTTCTGATTTTTTCTTAATAAAATACACCATAGTCCTTCTGAAAAATTCATCAATTTATAAAATACTTTGTATCCTTTAGAGAAGGATTCTTCATCGGTCCACAAATGTCTGAATGCACAACATCTGATGGCTTGATCTAAATGGTTTCCTAGTCTGTATGCCATATTCTTGACATACAGATAAGTCAGCCTTATTACTAGGATAGTCTAGATCAAGAATAATAGAATGTTTAGACATTTGTTGTATAGCAGCATGATTCAAGTGACCAAGTCTATAATGCCAAAGTAAACTTTTATTTGCTTGAATAGAAGTATTGAGCGCCTGACTAGAGGCAGAAAAGTAGTGACTTGATCTATACAAGTATCCATGCCTCTTTCCGAGTGCTAGGATCTTGTCTGTCCTATCAACTAATTTGCACTGATTACTTTATGTCCTAGATCTGTGATTTTGCTTACAAAGAGCAGATTTGTAGATAAATTGAGTACATATAGGACTTTAGAAAGTAGCTTAGATTGATCATTTTGCAAAGCTCAATCTCACTGTACCTTCACCTTTAATAGCTTGTGTGATATTATCGCCAAGGTGAACATATTTGTTGGTACTGTAGGGTGTATAGGACTTGAAATAGCCAATGAGACCGGTCATATGTTGAGTGGTCCCAAAATCCAGGAATCAAGAATTGTCGTTGGATGCTCCTTGATGGCTGGTCATGAAAGCATCATGATCCGCTTATTGAATGGGCTGTGGAGCTTCTGTATCTGCCTTGGCCACTTGATTCGACTGTCCCTTGTTGTTGTTCTTTGCTTGTAGTATCCGATAGTCTTGAATCTCATGGTTGTTTCTCTTGTAGTATCTATAGAACAGCTTCTTCTTTGTCTATGGATTCGACTGTTCTTTGTGTTGTGCTGGTTTCTGGTCTTGCTTCGGGTCTTTCTTCTTCTTCTGCTTAGTCGTGCTCTTGTTGGTGTAGAATGCTTGAGAATTAGTTGAGAAACTAGAGGTTTTGCTCCTCCGCCTGTCTTTCTGACAACATTGTAATGACTCTTGAAAGAGTCAGCTCTGGATGGGTCATGATGATCATCACCCAGCTGTCGTATGAGCTTGGCAAGCTTGTAAGAAGTTACATCACTGCATCTTGATCGTCTATGAAGATTCGACAGCGACCATGTGCTTCAGCAGGTTCTTGGATTAGTTGATGTGATTCTGTAGGAAATCACCATTTGCCATCTTGAGGGAGTAAAATTTCTTCCTGAGATATAGCTTGGAAGCTATATCTCTCATATAACGTGCTCAAGATGTCCCAGACTTCTCTGGATGTCTGGGCTTCAGACACATGGCCGATCTGAGTATCTGAAATGTTGAGGATGATCAATGCAAATGCTTTGCCATCCTTCAGCTTCCATTTGGAGATTGATGTGTCTTCAGCTTTGGGTTTTTCCTCTGCACTTGTAACAATGTGATACAATTCCTTAGCTATTAGCACAGTTCTCATCTTAAATTTCCACAAATGGTAATTGGCTCCATCAAGCTTGTCCATGATAGAACTAGCTTTCCCTTGGAAATCCATGTGGAAGATTAGTCTAGGTGATAGGAATGACTATCAATGACTTAAGTATGAAAATTTGGTGCTAAATTACAGAACAAGAAGACAATTACTCTATCGGCTAGTAGAGTCTTGTTTCTGTGGAAGCTTATCAGGTTACAGAAATAGCTCTGATACCATGTTGGAAAGAGGGGTGAAAGAGAGATAACTCGAATGGAAAATGTTTGTGCATAGTGGAATAAGATATCTCTCTCTTTCCTTATCACAACTAGAAAACTCTGTGTTATCCACGTAGAGTATCCACGCGAGACCCAACACTTAGTCGATTTTCTGAAATTTTGTTTGTGTGGAACATCCACGCGTGGATCATCCACGCCAAAAAAATTTTGAACACGCCTCCGGTTAGTCCACCGGTGCTTTTTTGAGACGGCGCCGAAAAATTTATGCGTGTGGATTATCAACGCAAAATTGAATTTTGAAAATTCTGGCAACTATTTGGGAGGGAAGGTTGGCGGCACCGAAAAGTAGTATTCGCGTGGATAATCCATGCGTGAATTATCCATGCAAATTTCAGTTTGTCCAACTGCACCGGACCGAAAGTTAAAGATATCCACACGTGGATATCTTATGCGTGGATTATCCATGCAAGTTTTTTTTTTTTTTGCATGTTGATAATGAAATGAAATTAGTTAAATAAATATATTTCTCAAGTGAATTATAGTATGATGAGGTTATATTTTTTTTTTTCTAAAGTGAATTATATTATGATGAGGTTTTTTTTTTTTTTTGGCATGTTGATAATGAAACGGAATTAGTTAAATAAATATTTTTCTAAAGTGAATTATATCATGATGTTCCCAGATGATTGGGATTTTTAATGAGGTCGGCCACCTACTTTTATAAGACAGTTGACTCAAGCTACCAAGAGAGTAATTATGCATGACCTAAGGCTTTGATAGCAAGGGGTTTAGGGTCTACCCTAATGGCACTCTACCTAATCTCATATCCGAGATCATTTGATATGGATTGAGAGCTCATTTTGTACATACTTTGAGAGATTATCAAGAGATGATGATTTTGGCAAGTTTACTTTTTAATGAGGAATTGATGAATGATGAATGTGATATTTTTTGTGTCTAATGAATAGATCTGAATCTGAACAAAGTATTATACTTTTCACTTGTGTGACAAGATGTGAGTTAGAATTAAAGTTAGAATCACTGTGTTACTGTACTGTGGGTCCTATCAGTGGATAAGGATCAGTTGGCCTCGCCACGAGGCAAGTCGACGAGACACGTGTCCCGCCAACGGCAACCTGGGTCATGCATGGGTTGCCTGAGTGAACAACTATATGTACATTGTAATTTCATTTTGAGAAATACAGTTGCTATGTGAGCTTGCTGAGGAGAGTAATTTTCTGTCTGTGTTACTGTGTAGCATGATCTGTGTTCCTGTGCAAAGCAAATTCTAAGTTGGTATCAGAGCCGTACAGGGAGTGTACACAGTACAGTGTCGCCGTTGAAGAGAGCTTTGGGAGAACTGTCTTCTGAGAGTTCGGGGTTTTACGGCGGGTTGAAGACGGATGGAGAAGCACTGGTGCACGAATTCTAATTTATAGAGCCGTGTTAAGCTCAATAGAGAGATTATTAGCCTGTGCATAGCATCAGACAGGGAAAAAATTGATGAAAAATTGACAATTTTGAAGCCAGCTGAAAATTGAAACTGGACTTGGGGTTACGGTTTTTATACATAACTAGTGATTTCTTTGCTGTTTGTGCACCGTTTTGGATGTCGTAAGGACAAGAAGGAAGCTAATCACACTGTCAATCAGCCATGGAGAGATTCTGAGGTTTATGTCAGAGATTTGTCTCTAGACAATTAACCTAGCAGATTTGCGGTAAAAAGGTGAAAAAGCCACTTTGTCAAGTTGAGCTAAAATCACTGTTTCTCCACGGAATTTCCTGATTGAACACTCTATAGTCATGGATTCAGTAGGGCGACCCTGCTCCAGGCCTCAGATCATGTTCAAAACGATCCACATGAGAGCTTGATCTGATGTTTTTCAGAAAAGGTAGGCGCGGCCGCAGGCAGGGAAGTCGCGGGCAGTTCGCGCGCCCAACGCGATGAAGAATTCAGTGTACCGAAAGATCTTAGCATCTACAGGAGTTTGGTTCGATGCCCAGATTTACTTTGAACCTTTAGATGAGGTGTCAAATGAATCAACGGTTCAGAATCTGTGATGGGAGAGAAATGTGAACCACAAGATTTGGTTCAGCCATTGGATGAGCTTTAAACAGGGTCCTGAAGAATTGAAGTGCATTCTGGACTTCAACTTCATTAAAAATTTTCATACTGAAAGTTGAGTTGGGTCCCTTCACAAGTGAAGAGTGAAGTTTCTTCAAAGTGAAGAAACAGTTCAAAAGCTAGAAAAGTCCCTATTTTTGGGTCCTTTGCCCATTTTGACCCAAACGAAAGGCTATAACCTCCAAACGAAGGGCACCCGGACTGTACCTGCAAGTACGGTACAACAAAACAGAGCGGTTGCAGCGGAGAAAGTGTTTGGAGTACGCCAAAAGTAGTTTCACCATTCTACTGGGCATGTTGTTGGGAGTTGACGACTGAGTGCATTTCGGAAGGCGACGCCGATTTGGCTTTCAAATTGGTGGAAAAGCGACGAGTGGCCTGGTAAGAAAAAAAGTGCAGGTCATTATTTTCAACTTCTGACATCACTGTTGGCCTCAACATACTGTTCTTAGCCTAAGGCAGAAGTTTCAAGCAGTTTTGCGATGGCAAATATGAGAGAGTCCATTTTGAGTGAAAGTAGCAAATTGGACGGGATTTCCAACTATGCAGTGTGGAAATTCAAAATGAAAAACATACTGATGGGGAAAGATGTGTGGGAAATCGTCACAGGTGATGAGAGAAGGCCGCCAAAACATCAAAGTGTTCGACAAAAAGATGAGAAAAGCTTTGACCTTCATTAACTTGTCAGTGAAGGATCACATCATTACCCACATTTGTGATGCTATTACACCCAGACATGCATGGGATGTGCTAAAGGAACAGTTCGAGACGTCAAATCCGTCAAGAATCATGTTTCTGAAGTCAAAGTTGAATAGTGCCTACATGGAACAAGGAGAGCACATTCAGACGTACATGACCAGAATCAAGACAATGAGAGATGAACTGCATTCTATTGGAGAGCGCATACGTGATGTGGAGCTGGTGCATAATGCATTATGCGGCATTGCAGAACCCTATCAGATGTTTGTGAGCGGAATAGCATCAAGAGAAAGATTGCCAACCTTTGACGAGCTCACAGGAATCTTGATGCAGGAAGAGCAACGACGAGAAATGGTGAAAGCTAGACGTCAAAATGCTGATGATTAGGCACTTGCGACACGCCAAAAACAAGGCAAGGGCAAGGGCAAGAAGAAGACTAAGCAGCAATTTGCCAAGTCTCAGGAGGATGAGGGATCTTCCAGGAAAACTAAGAAGAAAGGCAAGTGCTTCCATTGTAGTAAAAAGGGCCACTGGAAGAGTGAATGTCGCAAATTCCTGGTGGAACAAGACAAGGGAAAACCAAAACAAGCAGGTAACCTTGTCGGTGAAGGTGAGATTGAAGACTCTAGCATCTTCATATCTGCATTGTCATCTAATCAAGATGATCAAGCATGGTATATTGACTCAGGAGCCACAAGACACATGACAGGAAACAAGAACTGGTTTAGTAGTTTGAAGGCGTTGGATAATGGGACATCTGTTTCACAAGCAAATGGTGAAGTGTGCATGATCAAGGGGATAGGCACAATTTCAATCCAACTGCCTGATGGCAAAAGCAGGATGATCAGGGAGGTACTTTATGTACCAGGTTTGAAGAAAAATCTACTTTATGTTGGAGTCATTACTGATCAAAAGTTGAAAGTAGAATTCGTCCATGATAGTTGCTTTGTGAAGGATGCGAACCAAAAGCTCAAAATTGTTGCGAATGGAGTAAGAGAGCCCAATACAAAATTGTACAGGTTGAATGCTACAATCAAGGGGCAACATGGACTTGTATCATCCATTCCTTTGCAAACTGAGTTGTGGCACAAGATGCTTGGTCACATGAACTTGGGAAGCCTCAGTTTGATGAGAAAATTGGAGATGGTAACAGGACTGCCTACCATAGAAGATCACTTGAAATTGATGTGCGAATCTTGTATATATGGGAAGCAGCATCGAGAGAAGTTTAATAAAGGGGGTGTTGCAAGAGCAAAGAACATCCTAGATTTAATCCACACAGATTTATGCGGGCCCATGAGGACCATGTCCTTAGAAAAAGTCTTCTATTTCATGACCTTTATTGATGATATGTCACGTAAGACGTGGATCTACTTCTTGAAGAAGAAATCTGATGCTTTTGATAACTTCAAGAACTTCAAAAACTTGGTCAAAAATCAGACAGCTAAGAAGATCAAAGCCCTAAGATCGGATAGTGGAGGTGAGTATAAGTCTAATGACTTCAATGATCTTTGTGATCAATGTGGGATTAAAAGACAATTTACGCAAGCTCATACTCCTGCTCTCAATGGTGTAGCTAAGCGCAAAAATCGTACGATTGTGGAAAGTGCCAGATCTATGCTAGCTGAGATGAAATTACCAAAAGATTTTTGGTCAAAAGCATGTAGCACGGTAGTCTATCTTCAAAATAGAAGTCCTGCCATTGCCATACAAAAAATAACACTTGAGGAAGCATTCACAAACAAGAAGCCAAAGGTGAACCACTTGCAAATTTTTGGATGTAAGGCCTTTGTACATATTCCTAAGGAAGAAAGACGTAAACTTGATGTAAAAGCTATCAAGTGCATATTCCTAGGATATGATGATCGCGTGAAGGGTTATAGATGTTTTGATCCAGTCGAAAACAAAATCCATATAAGCCGAGATGTTATCTTTGATGAATCCAAGATGTATGAAGACGAAGATGTTGAGAAGATAGACACATCCAGTAGGAGAAATGGTATAGTGAGGATACCACCTGATGATGATCCATTCATTGACCTTCTGAGTGATGAACATGAGGATACATCTCAAGATACTACTACTCAACCTCAAGAAATAGGTTGGAGAGGTAGGGACAAACCTTTTGGTGCAAGAAGTATTGAAATTGCAGGTGACAAACGCAAGGAGAAGGATGTACCGTGGGATACATTTTCACCAGGAAGCCGATCACCTGACAGAAAGCTCCCTAAGTGGTTTGAGAGATTGATGGAGAGTCGCGATATAGATGACTTTCCAGGATCATCTAACGAGGGAGAGCTACAAAGATCAACAAGAGAGAAGATACTACCTGAAAGGTATGAAGCAAATTATGCTCTGTTATCCAGCATTATTCAAAACAAAGAACCTTCGACTTATGGTGAAGCGAAGGATGATGACATTTGGATCAAGGCCATGGGAGAGGATATGGAGTCAATTGCTAAGCATAGCACATGGGACTTAGTAGAACCACCAGTTGGCAAGAAACCCATTGGTTGCAAATGGGTATACAGAACTAAGTACCATGCAGATGGAAGCATAGCAAAGCACAAAGCAAGATTGGTAATCAAAGGGTACGCACAAAATAAAGGCATTGACTATGAGGAGACCTTTGCGCTGGTGTGTAAGTGGAATACTCTACGTCTACTTATTGCTTTAGCTTCACATTTTGGTTGGCCTTTGCATCAGATGGATGTAAAATCTGCTTTTCTAAATGGTGAGTTAGAAGAAGAAGTGTTCATGGATCAACTTGAAGGCTTTGTAACAAAAGGACAGGAAAATAAAGTATGTCGCTTGAAGAAAGCGCTTTATGGTCTTAAACAAGCACCACGTGTGTGGCATAGCAGGATTGATGCCTGCTTTCGTTCAAAGGGGATGGTGAGAACACATTCTGATCCAAATCTATATGTCTTATGCTTTGATGGTATGGTTGCTTTGATTGCTCTTTATGTTGATGACTTGATTATTACGGGAAATAATCAAGAGATGATAGACATGATCAAGAAAGACCTCATGGAACAATTTGAGATGACGGATCTCAGCCTAATGCATTACTGCCTTGGAGTAGAAGTGTGGCAAAAAGGACATGAAGTGGGTTGTGAAGTATGTCAAAGAGTTGCTGCACATTTTTAGGTTGCAGGATTGCAAACCAGTAAACACTCCTATTGAACCAGGTAAAAAGCTTTCTAAGCTTGATGAATCACAGTCATTTGATGCTACACTATATAGACAGTTAGTAGGGAGCTTGATTTACCTTACCACAACTAGACCAGATATATGCTATGTTTTTGGCATTGTAAGTCAGTTTATGGCAGCACCTACGGAAACACATTGGAAAGCAGCTATACGCATTTTGCGTTATGTGAAAGGCACTTCAGAGTATGGCTTGATTTACAGGAAGCATGATGGTTTTCCTGAATTGTGTGGCTATGTGGATGCGGACTGGGGAGGTGACTATGATGATCGTAAATCCACCACAGGATATATATTCCAGTTTTGTGGTAATTGCTTTTCCTGGTCTAGTAAGAAGCAAAGTACAATTTCTCTTTCCACCATAGAAGCAGAGTATAAGGCAATGTGTAGTGCTACACAAGAAGCTATATGGTTGAGACAAATCTTGGAAGAAAATGGCATAAAGCAGAAAAATCCCACGACTTTACATAGCGACAATCAAAGTGGCATTCAGCTAGCAAAGAATCCAGTGTTCCATGCGAGAACTAAACACATTGAGATTCAATATCACTTCATAATGAGAGGCTGCTGAGTCGTGAAATTCATGTGGTTCATTGTAGCACAGAAGAACAACTAATACAAACTCCTATTAACTGATCTTTGATTAATTACATTTAACTGTGTTTATGTTTTTTTTTCAGTTTAAATGCCGAAAGGTCTCCCCAATGGAGATAATGCACTTCAGACATGAGACCATAAAGATTGTGATCGAAAATTCATATCCAATTGCAGTGGCCGAGTGTTCTCCACCCAAGCTACTTCCAACTGGAGAAATGGATTTAGAGATCATAGATAGTTGATTTCCTTTAAATATTCGTCTCACTTTATGAGGATGAGACACATGTACAATTTTTTTTAATAGAAATATACTTACAGTTTTTCTACGGTTGTTCTTAAATGTTTTTTTTCCTCTTATCAATTCAAGTTATGATTCATTTATCTTCAATTTCTACTGTTTTTCGACATGTTTGTTTTTCATAGCCTTGGTCTGCCTTGCCTTTACCATGGTCTTTTTTTGGATAAGTTCAGAATGATGATCTGATCGAACCTTTGCCACAACCAATCCAAGCATGCGACATTAGTTCACTTAGATTTGTCACAGCAAAGCTTTGATCAGATCATCATCTGAACATATCCAAATATGCCAAGACAGGGACAATACAGACCAAGGCAATGAAGACCAAATATACAACCAATATATACGAGACTTCAACAAGGGCAAGTATTCAACTGGAGTTTAAGTGACTGAAGATCTCTCCAATGGAGATAGTGCATTTCCTACAGGAGACAATGAATCTTGCTATCGAAAACTCATATTATCTAGTTGCAATTACATTGTGTTTTGCACCATGAAAATGGAGATCATAGAAATGAATGAGCCTCATAGAAAAAGTGGTTCATATATTTTCTTAAATGATGTATACAACATGCCCAAACGAGCCTGGTAACAGGCAAGAAATAGATCTGTAAGCAAGAAGCAGAGAGGTAAACAACAGGTCCTCTAGAGCAGGGGATCTGCCAACAAGAATGAATGACATTGAAAAGAGTGAAGATTTGTAGACAGACCTTTAAATATTTTCTCAAGTAGAACACACCTCTGGGATGAGCTCCTCCAGAAAGTTCGTGAGTTCCACATCGCCAACACCCTCTTTTTCCTTTTTGTCTTTCTTGAGCATTGAAGACATGATCAACTCCTTTGCTATTCTCATTTGCACTTTCCTTGGAACAACAGTCTTATCTTCTCTAACCACCCTTTCAACCAGAGACCTGGTTCTCTCAATGCTATGCTTTGAGGTTTCAGGTTGCACTTTGTGTGAATGCAATTGTCGTTGTCTCCTGAAAAACGAGTCAGCATTGTCAGGTAGGTTGTCTCCTTCATGTGGTTAGACCACTGATTAGGGAGTTTGCAAGCAATAATGCTTGCCACCAATATGTTTTCACGCACATATATTTGCCAAAGTTTTTGTTGTCGGAAGGCATTCCCCATGTATCCCTTGTTGGCTTGTCAGCAAGGAGAATGCGAAGTATTTCTTTTTTCCTACAACAATGGCAAAATCAACATTAAAGAATGAGAGGGTGCATGTGCAATTACATTTTTCAATGAACATGGAACACTAATATAGAAGCTTACTTAGTAGCTCCAACACTGGACATGGTGATCGATTGTAACTTGTCCTTGGTCACAACAAGGCCTTTCGTGTCCCACACTATATTGTAGAGGATTTGAAAAAATCCTTTTCCATTGTCTGGGTTTTCAATTGCTGCCAGTCGCTTTCCCTTGTTGATAAAAGTTGTTTCAATGGCCTAAAAATTTGCAGTTGCGTAAGCTCAAGCCATTCTTTTTGCTTTTTGTAACCAAAGTTCCAAACATATTGTATGCACCTTGAAGGAAGTGATGTATTGTATGTCATAATTGTCTACATCCTTCGAGATCTTCAATGCAGCGTGTTGCAATGCCCTAGTAAAGTGATCTTGCAATGTAAAATGAATCGACGATGGTCATTGATGTTATTGTGGAAAAAGTACAAAAAGGACCAAGAGTGGATCTTAATCTGATCCTCAAGAGGGATTGGTTGTCAGATTACTTGATCTATCAATCTACTTGAGATTAAGATCAATCTAGATCAATTCTAGACACAAAATCCTAACAAGAACAATCATTAATTGAAGGTAGGTGTACTTCCTGGTTTCCCACGTGTGAAACCCTGTCTGAGTATGGACTCCAACCTGAAAATCAAGTACACATTGATAGCACCTCAAAACAATCAAAACAAATGTAGACAAATGGAGAGAATCACTCAAAATTGCTTCCAAAACCAAGATTGGTGTCTCACATTGATTATGGCCAAATGTGGCTCTATATATACAATAAGTGGGAGATCGTGGTACTAATCATCCCTTTGATCCCACATGTGTGAAGGTGCTTTGTCATATGATGATTCACCATGCAAAACTGACACTTGGACAAAACCTTCTATTTCTCTTCAAAGCAAAATGGTTCTTCATTAGTTGACACGAGCGCATAAATGAAACTATTTTCATTTTGTGATTGCTCCTTATCCTTGATTGATTTCTCTTGGATAATAACAATAAGTTTGAACTTGTCCAAAGTTCCAAGCAAAATACTTTCCAAGGACATGAAATAAATCCAAGTTACTTTCATGAAAGTGTCATCTATCTTTGCATCTTGAACCAAACAATGCACTTCCAAATGAAAATTTTCAAAAGATTTGACATGTGTTGTGATGGACTCTTGAAGATAAATCTTGCAAGTCCTTGTGAGACTCCAAGCCTCATTCACCTTTCCACAAAGGAAACACCTTTCCTTGGACTTGTCCTTCTTGTATTTGCATTTTGAACTTGAAGCTCCATCCTTCACCTCGGACCCCTTGCTTTGGTTCTCCTTGGACGGATTGGTCTTCTTTTTGTAGCATCTTGAGAAAAAATATCCTCCCTTGCCACAAAGGTTGCACTCAGGATCCTTTCTTTCCTTCAATAGGATGCCACCTATTGATGCCATGTGAATAAAAACCTGTGATATGATTCTACAAATGTAATTTGTGACTTTCAAGAGACTAGATTCGAACATCTTTAACAATCTAGAACGATCTACAAAATATCTAGCTCACAAACCTAAGAATCAATCTTCACACTAATGACTAGTCACTTGGAAACTTTGCTTTGATCAATAAAACAAAAGTACACAATCTTTGAATCAACTCACTAAAGAAATCAGATCCAATCTCCTATTGGACTCATCAAATACCAATGACTCTTTCTTTTGAAAGTTGAAATGGATACGAAAAAGACTTGACACCTAGATTTTCCTTTTCACTTGACTAGTTCTCTCAACACTTGAGATTCTTGAACAAAAGATGGGTTTTGTTTCAAATACATGAAAATCAAACTTAATCACTTCTTTTGGACTCACTCTTGACCCAAATAATCTCACACTTGAGATTTACAATGAATTTGATTTGATTTGACAACAAACTATACCACCAATTTTTCACAAAGCTTAAACATTTAGACAGCTAGAGATTCACAAAGATCTCAACCATGCATGAATACTCAAATATGGACTCCTCCTCATTCTAGACATCCAATGGGATCTCAAATTGACCCTCACACTCTCACAAAGAAAGTTGAATAGAACTAATTTGAGTTTCATACATACTATGTCAATTTTTGCTCAACAAATTGAATTCAATCACTCCTATTGGATTCCACCAATTACTCTACCGTTTAAGACTTGGAATGAAATTCAAAATCAAAAGTTGTGATTCTTCTCACTAAGATATTGTGCTTCAAAGAGCTTATGCCACTTAGAAAGATTTGATCACTTAGGAGAAGACAAAATCTCCACCAATAACAACTCAAAATGAGCTTCTAGATCTTGCCCTCTACAAAGGAAGGAACTCTTAGAAAATTGGATCTCTCTCTACACATTTGTCATAGACACCTTAATGACTCTTTTCAAACCTTACAATCACTCAAACAAATTGAGTAGGGTTGAAAAATGTGACTTGGATCTCAATCTCTTTTCTAGAACTCTCAATTTAAGCCAATCTATGTCAAATTCTACAAAAGATTTGCATAGATGCTCTATATTCACTAGAAACTCTCAAAGGTTTAACTTGGAGGACAGATCCAAGGATGTTTTCTAGCAAATTGATGCTTCTAAACTTGACTCTATCACTCTTGAACAAATCTAGAGTGATGGTATAATGGATTTCAACCTCTCACCTTGCATATCACTCCTTAATCTATGATTTTTAGCAAAATCTCTCTTAACTTCTACATACACTCAAAAAATCAGAGAAAATCATTTAATGCTCCTAATTCAAGCTTCAATTTTAATTTTTTGGCTTATCTAATCCAAGAACTAATCAAGGGATTAGATTCTCTATAGAAAATGCTTGATTTTGCACTAAAAAAACTCTCAAATTGGGTGTGTGAGTCAAATCGTACAATTTTTTTAATTTTCTCAGCCAGAATAGGAGCTGTACGGCCTCACACGTGTGAAAAGGATTCCTACAGCACACAACAAGATCTGGACCAAAAATTTTGAGGATAGCTATCAAATCCAACTCGCTACACAAAATCTGACTAGTTTCCAAAAAACTGCTAATTTTGGCTTTGATTTGGATTAACCCTATCAATTTCAACAAAAACTCCTGTACTTGGCTCTGATACCATGTGCAAAAAGGTACAAAAAGGACCAAGAGTGGATCTTAATCTGATCCTCAAGAGGGATTGGTTGTCAGATTACTCGATCTATCAATCTACTTGAGATTAAGATCAATCTAGATCAATTCTAGACACAAAATCCTAACAAGAACAATCATTAATTGAAGGTAGGTGTACTTTCTAGTTTCCCACGTGTGAAACCATGTCTGAGTATGGACTCCAACCTGAAAATCAAGTACACATTGATAGCACCTCAAAACAATCAAAACAAATGTAGACAAATGGAGAGAATCACTCAAAATTGCTTCCAAAACCAAGATTAGTGTCTCACATTGATTATGGCCAAATGTGGCTCTATATATACAATAAGTGGGAGATCGTGGTACTGATCATCCCTTTGATCCCACATGTGTGAAGGTGCTTTGTCATATGATGGTTCATCATGCAAAACTGACACCTGGACAAAACCTTCTATTTTGGGCACTTTTGGTCCATTTTCCTTCTATATGGAGATCTACTTGAAAATCTTCTAGAACTCAAAATTTGCCTACTTCAGCTTATTCCACACGTGTGAGCTGTCCTCTACACATGGGATATGACACCTAACCAAAATATTTGGCTCATGCAATCAATAGATTGATGCCATGTGACATATATCTAGAAAACTAGTTTTTGGCCTTTTTAGCCACTAGAACTTGAATTGAATCATATGTACAACCTATATGATTATGGTACATGACAAGTACACTATTTTCACACGTGGGAACAGGCTCCACACATGTGTGTTTATCTATATACAAGATTTTTGGCCTCTACCAAGCTTATTTTTGCATTTTTCACAATTACAAGACCATTACAAAACATGCTGATAGGATCAATATTGATAGTGGCATACCTTTATAACTAGTTTGCTCAGGGCTTCCATCGGTAGATTATACCATGGCTTATAATGTGTCTCTCTTTTTATAGTCAACTCAGTCTCAATGCACTTTTTGTCTTCCGGTATGTTGTCCAAGAGGGTTCTTGTATCTGCCAATCCAAATTTCTACAACATAAATACCTCTTGCAATAGTGTAGGCTGCACATGCACTCTGGTCAATCTGCACCATTGTCATTGTCATGCATTTGGAAGTACCACTGTCACAAATTGAAACAAACACCTTGTCCAAAATATGGTTGTGTTTCTAGCTTTGATAACCAAATTGTACTTATTGATTAATAGCATTCAAGGCTATGAGAAGCTCCCCTTCTCGAGCTTTTGAAACTTCCAAAAACGTGCAATCTACTTGAACGTGCATTTTCGAGACATGAGAGAACTCTGCACGTTAGTGCGAATTAGTTCTCCCAACAATCCAGGATGTACTTTATTCCTTTGAGATATGTCGGACGACTCCATTTATGCAACAGCTGCTAGAGAACTAGGACCGTTGTCATATTCCATGGCAGACATGTGATTATTGGGTTCATTTACCATTTCTCCCATTTCTTTGGATATTCCTTCTGCAATTGGTACCGAAGTATTATGGACATCCCCATCCAGCACCTGTGAGGCAACAAGATTAATCATTGAGATTGGATTGTTGATTGTCTCCTCACTTCCCATGGAGCTTCTCCGGAAGCTGCGGTTGATTGATCTCAAAGGGTATCTATTGTTTGACATTGTTCCTCCAATTGCAAGTAACAATGTACAAACAAATTCGAGAGTGACAAAATTATCGACTTACTTGCACAAACCTAGCGTTAAAATTACAAACTTACAAAACAATGGACTAAATTATCGCCTTACTTGCACAAACTTCATAGTTCATGCACCCCTATACCTAACAAAAATTAAATCCACCCGCCCTATGTCAGTGTCATGGACATCTTTTGCTATGCGAAGCTGCTTTTAACTTGCGCTGTTTAGGGACTAGTACAACACTTGCCTAATTTCATGACCTGTGACATTATTAACTCACATATTGACCAAGGTACAAGTGAATATGCTAAAATAAAAAAGAAAAGACGACAACATAATGCTAATCCAACAAGCTTGCTTTTGAATGCTATGTAATGATGAATATTTGACTTTTTACAAAAAGTTTAAATGTCTTGGATTAGCAGCAAAATTTAAGACAACTTCTGCTTAGAAACAAATGCCACATTAAAAGACATCTCCCAATTAGAAAGGTCTATGGTCGCTATTGGAATGAAGCATGGAATCAACCCAAAGAGTCAATGATCTTAGAAAGGTCTTATTCATGCTAATATTGATGATGCCTACAAGGCAGCATTTTGCATTCAGATGGCCATCTAACTCCTATGTCTTTGGAGAATGCAATTTGATTCCACCTAGAGGCCATGCCAAAAAGTCAGCAAGGGCCCCGTTCCATTTTCATGAAGCATTGCGCATCTCATTATCTCTTGCTGAAGAATTCTTTTTATACAATAAATAAAAAACTGACTCAAGCTTTGGTCATTATTTTGAACCCGCAGCATTCCCATACCAGGAGCAGCTACGCTCCTGGTCTCGGAGCGTCGTGACCTAAACCTATCATAACCTATTTTAGCAAAATATTTGGCTAATCAGACCAGACACCATCGATTAGACACCAGCGCATTCCCCATGGAAAAGTCCCGCTGGCTGGAAAAATCACGGGCTCTTTCTTCCATTTCATTGATTCTTCAAAAGCTCTAAGAGCGTACAATTTACAAACCAGGAAGACAACAGAGAACAAACTTTTTTTGTTTAGAACAGACAATAGACTTCCTTTTGGATAGCAGACATCATAATTTGTTCTATTGATTGCAATCTTGTTGTGTTGCTATTGCTTTGGGGTCACATCAAACATTGCATTTTTTTTATGGCTTTTTTTGCGTACAATTTTTTTTTAATCTTTGATATGAACAAGTGATCAATTGACGTGCATGATACCGAAGAGGGGTTTAGTCTCCATAGGTGTCTGACAGTCATTCTTGAAACTAGGTATATTATGACAGAACAGAGAGAACACATTAGTAATTTTTTATTGGTCACTACATCATGTTTTTGTGTAGTAGAATCAATTACTATGATATGGATGTACTAATTAGGATTTGTAAATGTACACTGACATCTTGCTCATGGGTCTGTACCATCGTGTTGGGCCATCCGCACCCTACGTTGGAAAGACGATCAACGGAAGAGAAATACAAGAGCCTCCATCTGAGTCCATTGTGCAATTGGCCAATTGAACCCTAGATGAAATGGACTCAATTGGGAGATGCAAATTGTCGTGGAGCGCGGAGAGATCTCCTAGGTTCTATAGGTGACTTGATATAATTTGTTTACTGAAAATCTAAATTGTTGGTGTCATTTGTTTTTCATGGAAACCATTTTTTCTATCGTAAGTTGTTTTATCACGATGTGTACCTTATGGTTGCTATTGCCCATGCAAGTTTATGCTGGAAATGCTGACAAAGCAGGAGGCTGTGGTCATTGACCTTTTTGTAGATACTGGCAATTTCCCTAGAGTTGCTGCTGCAATGAACTGCCACTATATCTAGTATGACATGGCATAACTAACAGCTTCATTCACTAGAGTATCGTGTATCCAAGACTAGGAGTATACTGAATCCTATGTATTGATCATAGACATGACATTCTTCCCTCCTTAAACTGCTTCTATCCTTACAAGCTTTTTAAATTAGGAAAGAATTACAGGAACAGTTCCTTTAACTTTCCATATCCACCTAAAAAATCATTATTCTTAGTTTGTCTTCATATCAAACAAGTACTCAGAGATAAACTTATTTTTTATCGTTAATCTTTGTTCTGGAGTACAACTCAAGTTTGAAAAGTACACTAAGCGATAAATTTATCAACGGGGTTACACTCACCACAAGTTAGTAACATCACCTTCATGTAAAACACTTACATGAACCACTGAGTGAAATTTTTCCTAACTTAGGAGATTGAAGTTAAAGAAAAATCACAATTACAGTCTGAAATTATCCACAAACTTTGGCAGACAATTCATAAAAAGCTTCCAAGTACAACTGTCTTTAGAATCCAATTCTAAGATATGATAATTCATTCAATTAGAATTTCTAGGAGAATCATTAAGATATAAAATGATTAAAACTCAACTCTGAGTATCCTAAATACTCTTTTGAGTTAGATGCTCCCGTTTCTAGCATCAAATGCAAGAAAATAGCACTCATTCATCTTAATAGGTTTGTTTGTCTCCTATGATATCTGGAGATCCAATTAAAAGAAAAACTCTACTCAAGCATCTACAGACTATAAATTGTAATAAAATAGCATCCACTAGATAAATCAAATTCTCCACAAATAAATTATATTGTGAGGATGATTGTGAGATTCATAGGTTCTCAATCAAAATATTGGAGTAAAGAGATTAAAAACACTGGTCTGAATTCTTACTCAATTAATAGATCAAGACTTAATCGTCACACTTAAGAATCATCACAATTCCTTATACTTTATTAACAACAATCAAGTAACTATTCATGATCCGTCAACCATACATATTTAGATTTGTATGATTCGTCAATCATAATTTTCTGGAATCCACAATCATACTTAATCAGGATACTAGAGTATATGTTCAACATAACTCAGGAAAAAATAAGAATCATTCCAAAATCTTTTCCAATAGAAAAATATTGGATTTTAGGAATGCTCTCCAAATAGAATTCTTTAACTGAAATGCAAGATATTCTAGTTCTATAAACCACTAGTAATTAGAGATAGATAGCATATGATGAAATGTATTTTCATAAGAAAGAGAAACAACAATGACATGCACGTTAGTAAGATCATCATCTTGAATCACCCCAAGAAAAATTGATGTGAATCGCAAGCGCATTCACCGTACCTCACTAAACCACTGATTTTGTAGATTTCACTCAACTTCTCTGTCAAGAACCGTCTCAACACCAAGGGAAGCACAAACTGCATGCACAGAAACAATTTGGTCATGATCATTGAGATACATATATGCACAATGAGATCATCATGAAATCACAAGACATGCTATAAAATGTAATCGACAATGCTGAGGTGGAAGAAAAGTCAAAAAACATGCCATGCCAACCTGTAAAAATTTATGCCAGTCATGAGACTTTAGTCCACTTAGTTTGTTGTCCCTTGTGAAGGCAGCCTTTAGGCATCGCATCTGTCTTGTCGGAGTTCAAAAAAAGGCTATTGCCCTCTTTACAATTGTCTCTTCTCTCCTCGATAAGATCCATGGGGCCTTTGGTAGGACAATCTAAGTCCCCACCATTTGTGGCCATAAATCGGCCATCTTTCCCACTTCTTTTAGGTCATCTCATACGTCTTTTTTATCTTTCGACCTGGTCAAGTGCTCCCAAATCGTGCTTCCGACATTCTTGAATATGTGCATCGGGTCCAAAAGATAGTTAATCAACAATTCTCTCCAATATGGGAGTTCATGAAATATTGATAACCTCTTCATGCCTTGAGAGGGAGTCGCCCTAGATCTTGATTGGATCTCCAAATCTGAAGCCAATCACTTGCCTACAATATTACGAAGCAAGCACACACATTTAATGTAGATTATATATCGTTAGAAGAAACATAAAGAGAGTAATCATAAAATAAATAAATGACATGTACCATTAATTGGCCCAAATGGAATGAGGACGTTGGCCAATAGGCCCATCATGCATAGGGTGATCAAGTGGAAAGTATCGAGTGTGGCTCTCATAAACCATCTTTCGCAATGTTGTGAGTGACGTGCTTGCAAATACTCGCCACAAACGGGACACCATTGTAACCACTAGTTTGGAGTCCTACATTGAGACAAAACAACCAAGTTAATCATGAGTCCAATGTTGAATTCAAAGAAAATTTGTGAATGCACATAAAATTTAATATAATACCATGAATTAAACCAATAGAAAGGATATCTCACCTGAACATTCTCCATAGCCAGAAAAGTCGTGCATCGTCCACATCAAGATTCCCTTTAGCACAAAATCTCTTTGTCTCAGTGGTCTTGATATATCGCTCACTTGAACTTCTTGCCATAGAACCTTTAGCTCATCTATCAAGGGAGCCATATACATGTCCACATTTTTACCTTGTATTTTTCCGGGATAAGAAGGGTGAGCATTAGGTGCCCCTTCTTTATACTTAGCCAAGGGGGCATGTTGTAGTTTACAAGGAAAACCGGCCAAGTGGACCATGATGTGGAGCGCAAACCGAATGGATTCACACCATCCATGGCCAATCCCAAATGCAAATGACGAGGCTCATCCCTAGACTCATGCCAGGTAGCATCCACGTGCTATCATGCTAGAGAATCGACAGGGATCCTCATAGTATCATCAAATGAATGATTGCTCAAATGCCATGTCATTAGCTCTGCAATGGAATTACACTTAAACATGTGGCATATCTTGGGTATGATGGGAAAATGTCTTACCACCTTGGCGGGTATGGTCGCTCCTTGTAAATCTTGCCTGTAGCGGTGTTCCCCATAGCATGGACACATGCTTGCCTCCTCAAACTCATCTCGATATAAGATGCAATCATTGGGACATGCATGGATGTTCTTGTAATCCATGCCGACCATGGATAGCATTTTTCTGGCTTCTTGTCGAGATGTTGAACCATGGTGTTATTTGGGGACAACATTTTCCTGAGCAAACTGTGACAAAATATAAATTTATGTAATTAGTTATATATAGTTTCTCGCAACGCATGAATTAAAAATAAAACAAGATTAGAGCAATTTGTCTATAACACACATGAAGCAAGCAAGCTGACCCGAACAACTCCGTGACATTCGCATCTGACTACCTATACTTAGTTTGCAAGTTCAAAAGTAGCAAACAAGCTTGCAACTTTGACATTTGTGCACCCTCATACAAAGGAGTGGATGCCAAGGCATGCATCATCTCTTCTTCCCTTGTCAATGTGGCCTCGGGTGGGTTTGTGAAAAATGCATCCATCATGTCATCCATGTCTCTCTCATTATCATGTGATGTGAATGGCATATCCTCGTGTGTTGTGTCTCCTTGGGACATATATTCGTGCAAGTCCACGGGTGGTGTATGCGAGGAAAGTGGGGCTCTCGTGCGCTTGCATGTCTAAATCTTGCGGATTGCATGTCAACATCTGGTTGAATTCTTCGATAGTCATGTGAGTGTGAGTCAATCAAGAACAACAAGATATTCCTCCAATTAGAAGGGGCGCCAAATAACATACATGGATAAGGAGCATGCAATCATGACAACCAATCCCTCTTGAGGATCAAATTAGGATCCACTCTTGGTCCTTTTTGTACTTTTTTCACATGGTATCAGAGCCTAGTACAACAGGTTTTGTTGAAATTGATAGGGTTAATCCAAATCAAGCCAAAATTAGGAGTTTTTTGGAAACTAGTCAAATTTTGTGTAGCGAGTTGGATTTGATATCTATCCTCAAAATTTTTGGTCCAGATCTTGTTGTGGGCTGTAGGAACCCTTTTCACATGTGTGAGGCCGTACAGGTCCGGTTTTGACTGATAAATCTCAAAAATTTGTAGAATTTGAATCACATACCCAATTTGAGTGATTTTTGGTGCAAAATCAAGCATTTTCTATAGTAAATCTAATCCTTTGATTAGTTCTTGGATTAAACCAGCCAAAAAATTAAAATTAAAGCTTGAAATAGGTGCATTAATTGATCTTCTCTGAGTTTTTGAGTGTATGTTGAAGTTAAGAGAGATTTTGCTAAAAATCATAGATTAAGGAGTGATATGCAAGGTGAGAGGTTGAAATCCATTGTACCATCACTCCAAATTTGTTCAAGAGTGATAGGGTCAAGTTTAGAAGCATCAATTTGCTAGAAAACATCTTTGGATCTGTCCTCCAAGTGAAACCTTTGACAGTTTCTAGTGCATATAGAGCATCTATGCAAATCTTTTGTAGAATTTGACATAGATTGGCTTAAATTGAGAGTTCTACAAAAGAGATTGAGATCCAAGTCACATTGTTCAACCCGATTCAATTTTTTTGAGTGATTGTAAGGTTTGAAAAGAGTCATTAACGTGTCTATGCCAAATGTGTAGAGAGAGATCCAATTTTCTAAGAGTTCCTTCCTTTGTAGAGGGCAAGATCTAGAAGCTCATTATGTGTTGTTATTGGTGGAAAGTTTGTCTCTTCCTAGGTGATCAAATATTTCTAAGTGGCATTAGCTCTTTGAAGCACAATATCTTATTGAGAAAAATCACCACTTTTGATTTTGAATTTCATTCCAAGTCTTAAGAGGTAGAGTAATTGGTGGAATCCAATAGGGGTGATTGAATCAATTTATCGAGCAAAAATTGACATAGTATGTATGAAACTCAAATTAGTTCTATTCAACTTTATTTGTGAGAGTGTGAGGGTCAATTTGTGATCCCATTGGATGTCTAGAATGAGGAGTCCATATTTGAGTATTCATGCATGGTTGAGATCTTTGTGAATCTCTAGTTGTCTAAACTTTTAAGCTCTGTGAAAAATTGGTGGTATAGTTTGTTTTCAAATCAAATCAAATTCATTCTAAATCTCAAGAGTGAGATTATTTGGGTCAATAGTGAGTCCAAAAGAAGTGATTAAGTTTCATTTTCATGTATTTGAAACAAAACCCATCTTTTGTTCAAGAATCTCAAGTGTTGAGAGAACTAGTCAAGTGAAAAGGAAAATCTAGGTGTCAAATCTTTTTCATATCCATTTCAACTTTCTCAAAAGAAAGAGTCATTGGTATTTGATGAGTCCAATGGGAGATTGGATCTGATTTCTTTAGTGATTTGATTCAAAGATTGTGTGTTTTTGTCTTAGTGATCAAAGCAAAGTTTCCAAGTGACTAGTCATTAGTGTGAAGATTGATTCTTAGGTTTGTGAGCTACATCTTTTGTAGATCATTCTAGATTATTGAAGATGTTTAAATCTAGTCTCTTGAAAGTCACAAATTACATTTGTAGAATCATATCATAGGTTTTTATTCACATGGCATCAATAGGTGGCATCCTATTGAAGGAAAGAAAGGATCCTAAGTGCAACCTTTGTGGCAAGGGAGGATATTTTTTCTCAAGATGCTACAAAAAGAAGACCAGTCCATCCAAAGAGAACCAAAGCAAGGGGGCCAAGGTGAAGGATGGAGCTTCAAGTTTGAAATGCAAATACAAGAAGGACAAGTCCAAGGGAAGGTGTTTCCTTTGTGGAAAGGTGAATGAGGATTGGAGTCTCACAAGGACTTGCAAGATTTATCTTCAAGAGTCCATCACAACACATGTCAAATCTTTTGAAATTTTTCATTTGGAAGTGCAGTGTTTGGTTCAAGATGCAAAGATAGATGTCACTTTCATGAAAGTAACTTGGATTTATTTTATGTCCTTGGAAAGTATTTTGCTTGGAACTTTAAATAAGTTCAAACTTATTGTTATGATCCAAGAGAAATCAATCAAGAATAAGGAGCAGCAATCACAAAATGAAAATAGTTTCATTTATGCTATCATGTCAACTTATGAAGAACCATTTTGCTTTGAAGAGATTTTTGTATCTCAAAAGTGGATTAAGGCAATACTAGTTGAGTGTGATGCCTTAAAAGATAGCAAAATATGTTTTCCTTGTAAGCTTACATTAGTTATGAAGTCAAGGAAATGGAAATATCTTCATAATGTAGGATCTTTTGGTTTCAATAAGATCATGAATGATGTGTTCATTCATAAAGATGAAAATTGTAAGTTTTCAATCTTAAAGGCAAGTTGTAAACTTCTTGTGAGAATAAGTGAAGCATCCAAAGTGGACACTTATATCCATAAGCAAGTAGTTAGCCTTATTGAGATGGAAATGCCTTTTGATTTCAATATTAGAAAAATTATGCCAAGTTTTGGTGATTTTTGGACTTATGTTTCTAGCATAAGTAGTTTTGATAATCATAGGAAGTGCATATTGTGTGGTCATAGTTGTTGTGATCATTATGAGACATGGAGGTCTCGGATTTCCATCAAGAAGGAGCACCATGAAGAGGATCTTAAAGAATCATCTCAAGGTTCAAGTGTGCCAAGGATTGAGGAGGAGAGACCTTCTCAAGTTGTGATTCCAAAAAGAAACTCAAGAAATATGGTTGATTCCATGTGGCTCACATTTCAAGGGAAAGAGGAGCATATCTCATGTGGTATACATCTCATACTTACTTCTCTTATGTCATTTGATAAATCAATTTGCTTTAGTGAGATCATTGCATCTCAAAATTGGAGTAAAGCCATACTAGTTGAGTAAAAAGTCTCTCTTGAGAACATAGATGATGTTCTTAAAAGGTTGAAATTGATTTTAAATCAATTAGAAAGCAAATGGTTATTTCATCAAATGTATGCTCTTGAGTCATGTAAGAGCAAAAGTGATTTGTTCACTCATAGTTTGAAAATTTGTATTGAGGCAAATTGTAAACTCTTTATGAGAGTAAGTGAATCATCTTCTAAAGACACTTATCTCCATAATGAAGTATTTAGCCTCATTGGATCTGAGATTAGCATGGTAAACAAGCATGAAGATATGATGCAAACACTTTGTTATTATAGCATGCATAGTCTTGCCAATTTGGATAAGTCTAATTCTCTAGATCATGGTAACATGATGTTAGATCTTTGTGATCCTAATAAGTCAAGAAGAAATATTTATTTTCTCATGGAGGAGCATGCACATGAAGAAGGAGCAAGCCTCAAAGTCAAGCATCTACATGAAATTTGGAAGTCAATTTCGAAGATGCTAGGATGGTGCAAAGCTCTCAAGTTCATCAAAGATGTCAACATCAAAAAAGCACTATCATGGATATGGTGATTTCAGATCAACATCAAGCTCATTGGCTGATCTTCACACCTTTTGAACCAAAAAAGACCAATTCAGCCCATGGAGTCAAGTTCAAGATCATCATGTTTTCCATCAAGCTAAATTTACCAAGCTAGATTTTTGAGGAGTGTGAAAAATGCAAAAATAAACTTGTTAGAGGCCAAAAATCTTGTATATAGATGAACACACATGTGTGGAGCCTGTTCCCACGTGTGAAACTAGTGTACTTGTCATGTACCATAATCATATAGGATGCACATATGATTTAATTCAAGTTCTAGTGGCTAAAAAGGCCAAAAACTAGTTTTCTAGACATGACACATGGCATCAATCTATTGATTGCATGAGCCACATCCTTTGGTTAGGTGTCATATCACATGTGTAGAGGACAGCTCACATGTGTGAAATAAGCTGAAGTAGGCGAATTTTGACTTCTAGAAGATTTCCAAGTAGATCTCCATATAGAAGGAAAATGGACCAAAAGTGCTCAAAATAGAAGGTTTTGTCCAAGTGTCAGTTTTGCATGATGAACCATCATATGACAAAGCACCTTCACACATGTGGGATCAAAGTCTATTATGTTGTTTATTACTCTATATATGTTATTATTGAATTTTTTTAATGTGTGTAGGCAAGATATTAAATGCAATTTCATAGAGTTGATCCATCTCTGTTTAATTACAATCATCATCAATTTTTAATACACTTGAGATAACAAAGAATAAAAGAGATTGAAGAGACAAATCCATGGAGAAAAAATTATGAATTTGATTCTAATGATAAAGAGGAACAACATGATTAAGCGGTGTAGAATATATTTTAATCTTGTTTTGAAACAAACAATGATGCTATGCACACATCTTTTAATAAAAATGAAGGGCACAAAGAGTCTGATATGGATGAGGATGATATTTCATTACCAAAGAGGCATGCACCCCTTTGTATCTAGGAGCATCCATGTTGAGACTAGCTACATCTTGAGACTAGCTACATCAATTCTTATTCTAAACCTTCAAGCATCATACAAATGGACTGATCTTAGTGTCACATCATTATTCGGGTACCTTACATGTAACACAATATATTTATTTTATGACTTATTGAAAAGTTTGTTTTTTCTTTTCTAGGACACATTGTTATTTTTTTAAGTTATTGCACGTAATACTTTTGAAGGAAAATGTGACACCTAAAACATGAAAAGAAACACAAAGATGATCATCGTGCTCGGGATGGATTACAAGACAATATATGCATGTCCGGAAGACCATGTAAGATATATAGGTGAGCATTCAAAAAGACTTCAATGTCCAACGTGTCATTCTTCATGTTATAGGGACGACTTATAAGGAGATAAAGTGCCACGAAAAGTGTTACAACATTTTTCAATTATCTCACGATTTTGTTTCGATGTAAATATTTGGCGCAATTTTGGATTGGCATGTCAAAAATCAATCCATGAATGCGGTAATGCATGTCCCAAGTTACTCGCCTGCATGTAAACATATTGAAGAGGAATATTGGCTGCATTAAGATCAGGTCCCTGATTTAATACACTAGACTCAGAAAGGGCCTCTTCACTAATTATAATTAGTGTTAATGACGACATGTGTACCAATAAGAGAGTGACAATTGAGATGGAATGGTCCATATGACATGGCACATCCAATGGTGTAGATTGGATCTTTAAATTCTAACCCTCCTCTAACTCTACCTCCTCAACTCACATCAATGATAGTATTGCAATGGTACAATTGCTATTTTTTCAAACACTTCAAATAATCTATTTTTTAACTCAGAATGACAAAAAGAGGACCCAATATTTCTTTGGGCCCCCATTTTGAAAAACAAATTAAAAAAAAAAATGAGAGGGAGGGGGGCTTGAAAATGACAACCCCCCCCCCCCGGCTCCCCTCCTTAAGTTAGTGGGCCGTGCACCCACCATCCCCATGTTCCTCTCCACTCCGGGCCGCTGGCCCAGATCAATGCACGCACTCCGGAGGCCGCCACCCGCCCCCCTCCCTCCCCCTAGGCACATAGAGTGAGGGAGGTGGGGGGCGCAGGCCCGGGTCAGTGCACAGCGCGCCTGTGCCCCCGACCTCCCTCACTCTATGTGCCTAGGGGGAGGGAGGGGGGCTTTAGGGGGGCAGGTGGCGGCCTCCGGAGTGCGTGCATTGATCTGGGTCAGCGGCCCAGAGTGGAGAGAACATGGGGATGGGGGGCGCGTGGGTGCACGACCCACTAACTTAAGGAGGGGAGCGGGAATGGGGAGGGGGGGTTGTCATTTTCAAGCCCCCCTCCCTCTCATTTTTTTTTTGAATTTGTTTTTCAAAATGGGGGCCCAAAGATATATTGGGCCCCCTTTTTTCTCATTCTGAGTTAACTAAAGTAACTTTTGAAGGCCTTGAAGAGTAAAAGCCTTCATTGGATTCAAATTTTTTTGGCTACATTAAGATCATGTCTTTGATTTATTACACTAGGCTTAATGAAGCCTATTGAGGTGTAAGTTAACCCATGATAAACCCAAGGTACAATTAATGAATTAATTAATCCTAATTAGCAAACTTAAACTAATTAATCCTAATTAGCAAACTCGTTTAAGCAAGGAATAGGACCTTTTTTAAGTTCAAAAATGGCTTAATGCAGAAAGAAACAAATTCTAGTGATTGAGGATATCCTTGATTGATAAGACAGTCGTAGTATCCCTTCGACTCGAGTGAACGTGAATCGACCATCGTCCCGGAGCTTGAAAAGTTTTTGCAATGAATGTGAATGTTGTATGCATTGCATGCACAATAGTTCGTGATATAAACTCCACGTAGGGGAAACGATAGTTCAGGTAGAGTCCATGTCGTCCGTTGCTCGAGAGTTATGTCTCTTGAAGCACAGCACTTGCTTTAACAGCCAAGAGAATCTTAAAATACCTAAACGGGACCTTGAATCTGGGAATTGTTGAATGCCAGAGAATACTCAGATGCCAACTGGGACATCGATGAGAGGAGGTCAACATCTGAGTACATTTTCGCTATGGCAGGAGTTGCAGTGAGTTGAGCCAATAGCAAGCAAAGATCTGTTGCCCTCGTAACCACAGATGCGAAATACATGCATTGTGCAATGCATCAAAAGAGTATATGTGGATCAAACAGTTTTCTCAAGAAGTGGGAACACCCTTGCAAAGCTTTGTCTTGTTTGAGGACAACCAAGGATGCATCTGCTTGTGCAAGAATGGCAGGTTCCAGAAAAGAAGCAAACAGATTGGCCTGCAATATCACTACATCTGCAATTTGGTTCAAACAAGGAAATTGAATTCGCATTTTTTCCGCACCAAGGAGATGACAATAGATTTGCTGATTAAAGCACTGACCACAGATAGGTTTACGTTATTAAGGGATAAGATGTGACTACTCATGCAAAAACCCCTTTTTGATTGAGGGAGAGATTGTTGTGAATGCAATCAAAATGGGGGGTTAGGTTGGCAGTTAGATGTCAAGATGAATGGAGAGGTGACGGGGTCGTGATCCTAAGTCATGACCCAGATCATGCGCATAGGGATACACTTTTAGTCAGTTAGAGAACCTTTTTAGTTATGTACGAATGATGTGTCGTTTAGGGAATGCTCATCTGTGTAAAGCCGCGAGGCTATTTAAGCTTGTCATGTGGTGGAATGAAGAATCAGTGCCTTTTCTTTTGCTGCCTATTGTGCTCTGTCATCTGATTATCGTGCTTGGTGTCATTGCTTATTAGTCGTTTTATCTCTTCTTATTGCAGATCGTTTGTATTTGCCATCACCGGATGCTCAAACTTTATCACAAACAGATGTGTTCACTTATATCTATCCCTTGAACACAAGTGATAATTAGATCAAAGCCTCACATTACACTAACAGGTGTTGTATCCATACAAAAGTTCACGATGTGAATGCCTCCATCTACACAGTATGATCTTTTATTGTTCTAGTATGCTACCGTTGATCTTATCAAATGGCAGAATTGTATGAGAACTGTTTATGCATTTGATTGTGTCCACTGTTATAACCCGTGATGACAAAGTAGCCCTTGGGCCACTTGATTGTTATAGATCAAGACGGTGACTGATTGATTTTCTGATTAGCCACTTATTTTCCCGGACATCAAGAGCGTTTTTGTATTATCAAGGATCAAAGAATCAGTTAATTTTGTTCTCAACCAGTAAGCAATGATGCAAAGTATGACACGTACATCTTACAGCGCTAAGCTCAAGATACTAGCAAACGCAATCACGCATGTGAGAAAAAGAGAGGTGGAGATGGTATGTGGTACTCCAGAAGGAAGTATCTCTGGAAGAACACATACTTCGCCATTGAACACTACCCTTGAAGGAAAACCATCTCCAGCCACGATGTTGATCCCCGGCGTGTTATCTTTCGTGAAAGACAACACCGATTGAGCTTTGCCAGCGTTGTT
Organism: Diphasiastrum complanatum; assembly: GCA_029204225.1. Classification (NCBI taxonomy): domain Eukaryota; kingdom Viridiplantae; phylum Streptophyta; class Lycopodiopsida; order Lycopodiales; family Lycopodiaceae; genus Diphasiastrum; species Diphasiastrum complanatum. Next base: position 35,003,242 of record CM055096.1, on the reverse strand, counting down.
TGCAAAATTACCGACCAAATAGTTTAGCCCTGGGAGACCTTGAACAAAAAGACTTGAGTTGTCTCCATTGATGTAGAGTCGGGTGCCATTGAAGGAGTATACATTTTGGTAGCCAGCCATAGCCTTTTCCAGCGTTATGGCAGCATACCAATCAGCAATAGGCTGAGTGTCCCAGTTGAGTAGCGTAATCCGAGCACTCCAGCCCTGTGCGAAATCTGAAACTATGTGCCAGTTGATATTGACACCACAATTGTCCCCGCAAGGCAGCTGGTTGGGAACAGGGAGATGGTTCAGATCAGCCCAAGCAATTGCCTTGCTTGTGCGATTTTCTGAGGGAAGCAACAGAACGTCGTATGGAATGAGAAGTGCTTCAGATTTCGAACTGCATGAGGTGTTCTGGCTGGGCAGCTTTGGGCAGCCACATGCACAGGTTTTGCATGGAATAGCAGAGGTGTTATAAAAGGCAGAGAAGGATACGCAGCAGGTGGGTAAGCTTCCACTGCTCGTGGCGCTTTTGACAGCTTGCGAAGTATTAGTGTTAAGAGCATCGGCAAGATACGTTGTGGTGATGTTACAGGTTAACTGCCAACTTTTCACTGCGGAAAGGTAGTGGAAATCGTTGTTAGGATCTGGAAATTCCAGAGGAGCAACTAATATGGGTTGGCCACATCCATAGCCTGGGCCTATGTTCCAATTAATGGGCGGCACGAGCTCATCTCTAGACAAATAAGGAGGCACCTTGAAGACTTGCATCTGGAATGAAGACTTAGATTTGCTAGGATCCATGATCGGAGGGAGCAGTGAGCCGTTTCTGCAGCAGAATGGAATCATTCCGACTGCTGAATCATTTGTTTTATCGAGTGGAAGATCATGGATCGTGGGAGTTTGTTGGCAATTCATAACCTGCGAAAAATCCAAGGAGGAATAATATGTGCCGGCAATACCGTTAAGACAATCGCTCTGGTCTTGCTCAGTGGTTGCAGCTCCTTTCATCTGGTTAATGAACTCACCTTGGCTCCATTCCCATGTTAGATTCCAGTACTCCAATCTCCCTAGTGGGTTATCGTTGGAGATGGTGACTAAAGCCAAGTAGGAACCATCTGCAGACTGCAGCACATCGTAGGCGATGGTGATATCGCCTGTCTCGCGGGGCAAAAACTTTGGAGCCGGCACGAGATCCACCAATGTGGAATTTTCGGTGCAACACACCTCCATCATGTTGGCTGCACATACATCGACGTCCAGTTTTAGTCAGTTTCCACAATCTGGAGAATAATACATATATTTTCCCTTTTTAAATATGCAAACTGTAAATAGGGGTTTACAAACGTTCAACATTGCTTTTCCTCTGGCCATCTGAAAGATAGCTTTTTGTATTTCGTTTCCACGTCTATCTTGATATCAATCTCACGTTAAATATCGATATTAGTTTTAGTATAGCTAGCTGATCCTTCCATTTGTGTTTTGACATAGAACTCATGCGGAAAATTGCAATAGCTGACTCGCTTAATCATTGCATAATTTTCATAGATAATTGGGAGCTCAAACATGTAAGACATTTTCTAGGAATCACACAATGAACAATTCCATTCAGCGTACAATACTTTCTGCAGCTGTTATTAGTATATTCATGCAGAGCAGCCGTTTTACTTACGTCCGGAGAAAACTGGGAGCCCACAGTTCCAACCCTGGTTCAGCAAACTGATATTGCCGGGCATTGGGACCATTGGTGGTGCCACCCCAAACTCCGTGCCTGTAATCAGGATCGTAGTCATGATCTGGGTTAGGTCACCGGCAGTTTCTATAGAGCTCTTAAGATTAGTCTGTGGAAAACCTGCCATAGTCGTGCCATTGCCAACCGCTGCTGGTAGTTGCTGACCATCCGCCAGCACTACCCCAGGGGCAGTGACCAGAATCTCTTGATGCTCATATCCCAAAAACGCTTGCCAGTTTTTCAATTCCTTGAACCCTTGATTGGTTAACGAGAAGGTTGCCTGGAATTTATAAGGCTGTTCCGGATCATTTAGAGGAAGAAAAGGGTGAATCATTGTGACAGCCCCAGTTATGTAGGTGAGGAGCACACCGACGCAGGTCTTGTTTAACGGTGCTGGAGCCGGATCACTAATTGCTTGCCCTGTTACCCATGCTGCGTTCCAACAAAGGGCTAGAACCAGGAGTGCTAAAGCCCAAAATACCTGTTCCTTTATTCTCATCGTTCTTGCAGCTTCAGATAAAAACCAAAGATGGTTTGCATTCAGATGAAAACCAAAGAGAGATGGGAACTATACAGTAGGATCGAAGTTGCAACTCATATAGCGAATATTCCTCGATAGCCGTCTGTGAAGCAATCAAATCCTTGGCAAATTAAGAACGATCAGACTGATAATAAACTATTATCATTCGTACAATTAAAACTACTACTGCTTGACAAAATGAATACTCGAAGAAGATTACAAAACTGGGCGTAGGAAGAATCTGCAACACTAGATCAATTGCTATTGCTTCTAGGATTCAAGTTGATAAGGAAAATGCAGCTCGATCCATTGCTATTCCTCCTAGGAGTGAAGTTGATAAGGAAAAGTTCCAATTCTACTTCAATCATCCACGTTGTTTCCTCCTCCCCAGCTGCTAATAGTGTTACAAATTGAGACCAGCTCAACTTCTGAGGAGGCTGAACAGGTCCGAGGGCACGTCCATTGTAGGATGATAGGAAATGGTCATGACTGAAGAATCATGGCACGTATTACAAAATATTGAATACAATACATTTTTTTTCTCTAAAATGAACACAAATTATACAATATCAACCCATGAACAACTTTCTAGTCAAGACTTGGATCACAATTAGGCATTCCCACACGTTTATTTGCAAAATTCTTAGAGTCATTTGATCTGATCCGTGATTGAGGGCATCTGGGCCCCATGAAGTCCAAGTAGTTGCAAAGGAGAAAACTGAATGTGGCTGTTATTTAATGCAAAGGAGAAAAGTGAAAAGATTGGGCCAATTTTTTAGAAATATCCAAATTCCATATTAAAGATTCAGTGATTCATCCTACTCACATAATTAAAGGAGGCCCTATCATAGTATAGGTAATGGAGACATTGCCAAAATAAGGTGACAAGATAATGGAGATTTTGGTCATTGAAGATTATAATTTATGTGGGTTCTGTTATAGTCTCCATTTGCTTATGGGACGAATGCACTCTTTTTGGTGCCTTTTCGGACGCAGCTGCTTTGTGCATAGCTTGCATCCTCCAACACCCCGACTCAAGCAAGCACAGGGAGAAGGAAACCCATTGAGTTCATGTGGCAGAGTCTTCTGTGCCACAGAGTGTCTGGCGAGTCGTCATGAGTTTGATGCACCTGATCTGCAGGTAGGCGTACGTTCAGATGATATAGGTTTCCTTTCGTTTTGCCTTGAGCAATCAAAGTACTGGTACTGGCATCAATCACATTGCGTGCTTCTTCAGAAAATGTTACACGCATCCCTGCATCTGCTATTCTTGCTACAGAGAGCAAGTCAAAATTCCATTCACTAAATGAAATAGGCTCTACACAAAGTTAAAATAAGTGTAGATAATCTCAAGTAGTAACATATGTGCAATAAGGACTCTAGGACGATGCCGACATGAAGAGTCAAGGAAGTATGTGAGTCAAAAGGTAACATCAATGGTCAAAGTGCCTAAAATCTAGAGACTTATCAATTTAAGTCTAGATGAAAGCGCTTCATCCATTATGAGCATGCACTGATTTTGTCTCAGTATATAAGCTTGGACTTATTCTATCTCCTACATGCAACAACAGCTTGCTTTCAAAGATATGCCCCTCCATTATTTGATAATTTGAATGATTTTGTTGCTCATTAATTTGCAAACTTCATTTCTCTTCATATGATCTCAACTTTCTTGTGCATCGATTTTTTAAGTTGAACGTACAAAATCTCTTGGGCAAGACCTAATCATATGATTTTCAAATAATCAACTAATGAAAGCTCCTTTTCATGTTCTACGTGTGATTGGTGCCCCAAGCTAGAAGGAAGGCCTAAACAAATATATGTGCCAAATATTTGTCAAACATGAGAGTGAAAGTAGTCGGGGGTTTTCAATTTAGGTAATCACCAAGTTCAATAGATCTGGTGTAATGACTGATAGTGTGGGGTTGAGAACGCTTACCTTCAATCAAATACTCTTTCTTTCACAAGCATCTCTTTACATTGTTGGTCCTAAATTTGTACGACTAGAGGGAAAACTTCTATGGGTGGTGGGGCTTGGGACTGTTAGGGATCATCTTTGCCAGAGTTGACTAGTGCATTGACATGATGTTCTCCTTTTGATTGTATTGCATGTAACAATCAGTCATGATAAGCATGTTCAAAAACACTCTCTCTACAAATCGGTACGTTAGTGTCTTCATAAAGGTGCTAAGCAACTCAATGATTTTCGTTGCATCCTAAACATTTTAACAGACCTCTCATTCCATTATTTCCTTGGATTTTTAGCATAACAAGTTATCCAGATATCATAAAGGAAATTTTATGAATGGTACACCACTTAGTGTTCTTGAAAGGGATGATTTTTTTGTGCAATGGCATTTAGTTGGCGACTTGAAAATATTGAAATGTATGTTCAATGTATCTCATGGAGCAAACTTGAATCATCCATGTCTATATTGTATGAAATCATCAAAAAAACATTTTGAGGAGCACACAATTTTCAAGAGATATTAAAGATCCCAACTAGAAATTAGTACTACCAATTCCACTAGGGAATGTTCATATTTGCATGCTTCATGGAGAGGTGAGGATCATAGAGAAATTAATATACCTTTATATTTTGTTTGCATGGACTACTAAGTCAAAGTGTGCAAAAAATTCAACTAGTTTAGTTGATCTATTTTGGCAATTTTGAGGCCAACATGAAATTTCAACTTAGAGATAGATTTACATTTGTCAATAAAGGCCTAAATAGTGTTTGTACTATTTTTGGCAAGTAGATAAGTGGATGAGGTTGGATTTGGACCCATAATAATTGGCTAGTTTTCATATATTGCATCTACACTAGAATTTCTAGGTTTTTTGATGAAGTACCAAGAAGTTACCATTTAGGGCAAGTTTAGGGAAATTGGCCAAATCACATTTTGGAAGCTATAAATAGTTGTACCAACATGGAGAAATAATCATCAAAGTTTCTTTCTTTGTGGAGAACTCATCTCTTTTGTTTCTATGTCCATCTCTTGCATATTTCTCAAGTTATCTTGATTTTTAGTGTGTAGAATGACAAAAACCAAGAAAAAGAGCTAAAATCACACTCATAGCCAACTGAAACTGATCAGATCTTGTCAAATTTCTAGGTCGCAGTCACAACATCCATCAAGATCCAACATCCCTCTGGACTTAACCAAGTGAATCAATCTCATATCAAGATGATCAGTACCCAAAAAAATCAGTTCCCTCCACATTCGCCACCATCCATATCAACTATCCATCACTCTTCTATTCCATCTCTATTCCATCTTCCATATCCTCTTGACAGTGTAGCCCTCTCTTTCTATTTTATTTTTTCCATCCTCACTGGTCTATCTTTCACTTACTCTTTTCTCTTCACTTCAAAAAAAAAAAAAAAAACAAGTGGGACACCACAGTTGCACAACCCTTGAAGTAATTTCATACATCACTATTACATTCTAGACATGACTACCGAGTTTGTGAGATTAGCTGCATTTCAGATGTCTCCTGTTGAGACAGTTCAACAATACACCATGCGAATGTTCGATCTAGTAAAAGATGTTGATCTGTTGCAGAGACCATAATGCAGAACTTTATTTTGGATTACTAGACAACCTCAAGTCTGGTATGAAGAAGTTTACAACCTACACCTTATTGGCACATATCTATCAAAATGTCATTATGGAGAATCTTATCATGAAGAAGAGAGTATATCACTCCTATTCAAACGCAGAAATATCAGATGGGAAATTAATAAAGTCTCAAGATTCATGCAAGTCGAGCAGACAAGGGAGGAGGGCTAAGAATCATCAGGGAATGCAACAGAGTCAAGCGGGTCGAGTGCAACAGAAGACCAACAACCTTCCAGTTCAGGCGGTCCTCAACCTTATGCTCGCACAGTCAAGTTTCTTGAGAAAGACGAATGTACATATTGCTTCGGCGGTCATCCAAATACAAGATGTCCAATACCGGCACTACTTTGGGCCGAGGACCTTGTTGTGGTTATTTCTAGTACATAAATAAATAAGTGGGTCCTGCCACTCAAGCTACTGTTGGCCAAGCCTTACCAAGTGGGCCCCACCATAGTATTGTACAGTTAGAATAATAAGTGTGAGGGCACTGGCATCCTGCATGTGTAAAAAGCCCAATCCAATGAGCACATTGCTAGTTGTTTTAAGTTGTTTCATAGAGACTTGGGGTATAAATAAAATAAGCTAAAGGCCGAAGTCTAAGTTACAAACTCAAGTTAATAATAAGAAATCTAATTTGGTCAAAATAAGACTCACATGATTCATGTGACTTGCTTTGTGCTTTCCTAGCACCATTAGATTTAAGTTGTGTTTATTTGAAAGGCTTGAAATATTAGAATTTTTGCCCCAATGAAGTGGCCAATCAAAGTGAAGGAGGCTCACCTTGGGAATCTCTCTCTCTCTCTCTCTCTCTCTCTCTCTCTCTCTCTCTCTCTCTCTCTCTCTCTCTCTCTCTCTGGATTGAATAGCTTTGGGAAGGTGCTCGAGCCCCCAAAGCCTCTCTCAACCTAGGAGTTCCCTCTCTCTCTTTCTTGGTTAGGACCAAATAGCTTTGGTAAGGTGCTCCAGTCCCCAAAGCCTTTCCTAACCAAGGCATTCTCTCTCTCTCTCTCTCTCTCTCTCTCTCTCTCTCTCTCTCTCTCTCTCTCTCTCTCTCTCTCTCTCTTGGTTGGGACCGAATAGCTTTGGGAAGGTGCTCGAGCCCCCAAAGCCTCTCTTAGGAGTTCTCTCTCTCTCTCTCTCTTCTCTCTTCTCCCTCTCTCTTCGTGCTATGCAGGTGAAGGCGAGATTGCCACTTCAAGCATTTGGACCTTGTGCTACATAGATGACACAATATTGTAACGACTTAAGGTTATTTAGTTCTAAGCCTAATTCTAGAACATTGTAACTTAGGTTAGTCTAAGTTAGTTCAATTTAAGTTATTTAAGTTGTTCATGGTCCATTGGGGGTTTGTCCCATGGAACCTTTGTAACTAAGTTCATAAAAAGATGAGTCCGTTTTGTCAAGAATCTCTTTTGAGCTTAATAGACTATCTTTTTTCTTCAAGAGTGTCTCCCCTTTGTGTGTTGATTTTGCTCTCACATTGTATTGTTCATACTCATCTACACCAAGTTAAGATTAGGTTTTCTTCTATGTACTCCACATCTTGGTTGGGATAAGCCTCAAGCTTGTGGGTAGGATTAGTTTAGATATAGGGTTTTCCTCCCTCTAGAAGGGTAAGCCTTAGAGGGGTTAGCCTTTCTTTCTCTCATTGTGTTAGAATCTTAGAGTTAAATCTTGCCCTCAAGAATACTCACCCATGCTATCATGCCCTCTCCCATCCTTGCATTCTCAAGCTTATTAAATCCACAGTCAAAGAGCTAACATTGGCGCCATTGCCGCTCTTTCCACTCTTTTCTCATGCTTTTTGCTTGACTTCTTGCTTTTATAGTGTCAAAGTTATGTTTTTAGTATTTTAAACTACCACGCTTCATGCACAACCATGCTTCTTGTTTTTCTTTCTTGAAAAAGGCCTTTGAAGGCATTTCTAATCTGCGGCAGTTTCTGATCTTCACCAAGGTCTGATTTTTACACTACTCGTGCACTAGTCACCCAGCCAAAAAAGCAATCCATTTGTTTTTTATCCAGTCGCTCAACCATAAAAGCCAATCTGCAATAGGGCTACAAGCCAGCCAAAAAAAGCCAATCTGCAGCAGGTCTACAAGCAGCCAAAAATTCAACTCGTTTGGGAGCAGATCTACACCGTAAGGCTCTAGGAAACTCGCACCAAAAGGAGAATTAGAACAGATTCCTCGCACGGGGCTCCTCGTTTCTGATTTCATTGAGTTGCTACTCTAGCCATCATCTTTTGTAGAGGGGAGGATCTTAACGGCCTGCTAGTTGCCGTTTAGCCCCAGATAGCCATATGACGGTGATCTTTTACTCAAAAACAGCCTGCCAGTTGCATCTTTGGAGGTGTTTTTCTTGGAATTTCCCACTCGCACAACTGATTTTTAGTGTCCATAGTAGTTAAGATCCATCCATAGGTACTGTGCGAGCCTGTGCGAGTATCAGACAGCCTGTCAGTTGCATCTTTTGAGGTGTTTTTTTGTGAGAAATTCAACTACATTTGTTTATATGGCATTTGAGGCCAATTTCATATTAGACTTAGAGTTTGACTTTTCAAAGTTATATTAGTCTAAAAGCATTTGAATAAACACTTTTGGAAAGTGTGGGAAACTATAGAAATCGAGTTTTAGTAGATTCAAATTTGAATGTTGGGTACATTGAATCTAGTCCCAAAAATAGTAGTGCTTTCATTATGGAGGAAAACCAAATGGCAATTTAGGGTTTGGACCTGTTATAAAAGAATTTAACTCATGGGAAGAGGGATATCTCTCTCTCTCTCTCTCTCTCTCTCTCTCTCTCTCTCTCTCTCTCTCTCTCTCTCTCTCTCATGCTTATACATGGTTCTCTTGGATTCTACTATTTATTGATGCACTATACTTGTGATATCTTGCAATTCTGTGTAGAATGATCATTAATTGTTATTTTCAGATCCAAATGTGTGAAATACAGTAGCTTACTGTAGTTTTATGGACAACAACATTATTCTGTGTTTTGGTTCATGTTTGATCAAGATCTATTAGAGTTTGCATCTCACATTGGCAAGATTGGTGATATGTTGTCTTTCTGACCCAAGATCATTTTATAGATTTAGATCTTTATTAATCTGAAATCTTTCACATGGTATCAGATCTTGTGTTTCAGGTTATGAAGGAAGCAATCGTATCTATCAATGATTTGGAGAAGATATCGATGCTAGAGCATGCTAGATTGGATTCTACACCAAAATCGAGTTTCTTGCATATGTAGATTGGATCTTTTGTAGATCAAAACCCTATATAGAGTTATAATCTTGATCAAGTCAGATTTCACACATTTCATGTTGGATTTGTCCACTTTTTGGATTATTGGAAAAGCCTAAGTAGTGGCTATAGATTGCATATCAAGTTTTTGGCATTTGCATGTAGATTTTAAAATAATCAATTTTTTGTGATTTTGTCTAAACCCTAATTTTGATTGGATCTCTAAATAGTGAGGTTACTGAACTTCATTTGAGTGTGTTTCAATCTTAGGAAGTGGCAAAGTCATAGGTTGATCAAGATTTCACTATTCTATGTGTTGATTTGCTTGGTATAACTGCTAGAAAAGAATTGAGTAGTTTCATATCTTTGTGATTCCTTTTGAAAACATTTGTTGTTGCTCAAAGGAGTGCTTTATGCATTGAAATAGTTTGAAAGAGAGGATATGGTCATTGCTACATGGCTACATCAAGTGGAGTCATGTTGGAAGCCAATGATAGGCTTACCTCAAGTAGTTATTCATTGTGGAAAGTGAAGATGGAATCATTTCTTGAGATGAATGATGTTTTCGATATTGTTGTAGGTTTGAAGGTGTAGGCTGATATTCCAAGGAATGTTCTAGCCATCCTACGGAACATCTTTGAAATTACAAGCAGGGCTCACAAAAATGGTCTTGCACGTTATTGGTTGTCTTAACTCGTGCGCATAATCCTCAACTAAATGTGGCTCTATGCTCCTCCAGAGCTCCAATGGGTCGGAAGGGACACATGTCAAAAGAAGCACAGCGAACATGAGACGAAGCTGTGATGGAGTGCCCCATGACACTGCCTTGCGCAAGCAGCAACTCCACTCATTCGCGTCATTTATCAAAAGTCTGTGTCTGCAAGCATCTCTGAATGACTGAAACAACTCACCATCACTCGTGCGCAAGTCCTCAAAGCTGGTTGCACCTCTGACATGAGCCAAAAGAACTCGCATATAGAACCTCTCCCCTTCGAATGGGTGTACAAAATACATGCAACCAATGGTAGGGTTCGTCTGCATGTTGATTCGAAGGGTCCACCTATGCGTTCTCTTGTTATACCAATACTGTCTCGGCAAGTCCTGGTACAACAACTCTCAAGCTTCCAACACTCATATTGATGGAACTTGAATCCCTGAGGGATACTTATAAGTTTGAAGCGATTGACTGAAAATCAGTACTCTTGAGAGATATAAGTGACATTCGAAGTCAACTTTTATGTGGACATTTCACACTCAAAACCATCTCAGAGGCAACGAACGCTCAACCAGTAGTTATACCAGTAGTGCGTATAGTTAGTAGCTCAATAGGAGTCAGAAAATCCATAATGGTTCGCTTGAAAAACCTCTTCGTTGGTCTGTGCCATATTTTTTGAAACTATAGAAATCTGGGGCACATGATAGATCCCTTACACGGCCATCCTTCCACGCTCTTCTTGCACAACCTCCCAGCCTAAATCCTGCTGTCCACGACCCTTCTTCATCAGCTTCTCCATCATGTGCTGGCTAGTCTGATGCAATTTATAGCACTTCCCCACAGTTACTACAAACAATCGATTTGCACACAGTTGAAACTCTTGGCCAACTGGACTGCGGCGGTAGTTAATTTCTTACTATTTTGTAATCTGACATCCAAAGGCTTTTGATCAAAGACATCGACTTTCAATACCTGTAGACTGAGCATTGTTTGCCTCATTCAAGAAGGCAAAATGCATTCAACAAAGTGCAACCTCCAGCAAGAGTAGCTTAACTGTTTCATGCCTCATTCACATCTCAGATGGATAACTGAGCCGGTACAAATATGTGATGCAGATGGAGCATGTAAGCGCTTAGGTCATAAGCTATTTGTTGGTTGTTCAAATAAGCATCTGAGAAAGACATTGAGGAGATTCATTTGTGCACCCAGCCACCATTTTCAACTCATTTTAGGCTCTCTTTCAACTCGTTCTAAGGTGTTTTTAGCCCATTTTGTCTGCAGCTTCGCATTTGTACACCCAGCCCCCGTTTTCAGCTCTTTGTCAGCTCGTTTTCAAGCGTTTCCTCTTGAATGTGGTGAAGGGACTGTTTTCTGAGTGAAGCCCATCTAGAATCCGTCGCCCATCAGACTCATCCCACAGATTTCTTACAATGATGGAGGTCTGAACCAGACTTCAAAGATTTTGTAGCAATTTTTTGACTGTTTTTTCGACTTCGGCGGTTTTCCAAGGTTTTCCTACTATTTTCCAGGTTTTAGAGGTGTTTGTCATCCATATTTTAGCCGTTTCTAGCCATTTTCCAGTCATTTTCAAAGGTTTTCTAGCTGCTTTTTACTACTTTAGCGGTGTTTTTGCTATTGTTTTTTCTTCTTCGCTATTGGAAGCACTGATTTTTCAGCAGTATTCACACGTTTCTCATCTTTCCTTTCCTTAACAAAAGACCACTACCAATAGAGAAGACATCAACACCTCATCTTTTTTTTCCAAATTGATCACGTTGTACATCAATCTCGCTTCATGAGTCTACCATAACCCAGGCTGCAAATTGCTCTGATACCACTATCAAGGCCTACTCCAAAGATCAAAAACTTAAATGTCAATTAAGAGAAACAAAGAAAATAGATTGTGGATCAAACCTCTAAACAACCTAGATCAATCGAATCTAGGCCCTAAGCTATAAACCAAAGCAATGACTCAATAAGAGAGATGTCACTCCAACAACATGTCGTTACAATACACCAATCAAGCTCTCCTCCTAGGGAGGCTTGTTACGTATACTTACACCCTCCAAGGCTCCACCCCAACTAGGAGTGTGATTTGAGCACCTCACTAGGACACATCAAGAGCTACCACTTACCTGTGAATTATTGTTAATTCCATAAAAAATGCACCATCATGGGGTTTAGACCTCTAATCCATTAATTATGATTTAATACCATGAGGGCCCCACACCGTATAATAGTACCCTAGTGCATTTATTCATAGGAAAAAGTAGTAGGTACATTGATGAAAAAGATATATACACTCCGAAGGGGAAGCTTAAACAAAAGTAGGCTCAAACAAGACCGATGCTTGCAGTAAAATTAAAGATTAATCCAAATCCTGGCTTTAAAAATAAAAGTGCATAAACTATGATGATGTCTGTGGGAGTCTTTCAACTGACTGGAGCAGATCAGAAAAGTGAAGAGGTGGTGAGTCGACTAATGAAGGGAGATGAGATAAGCCTATTGACCACCCTACAGGATATTAATCCAAGCTTTATCCAATCATGAGCATGACACATTAGGTGCATATAATTATTTTTTTAAGTCATGGAGTGTGTGAGATCACTTCATAGGTACTTCATGCACTCTACATGGCTATCCAAAATGGATACTCGTGCTCCTAGATTTTTTAGTGTTAGAATTGAATATTGGATCGAAACAAAATCCAAACATATATCTCGATTATGTTTATGCATGTTCACCTCTAAATTTGTGTGATAATGCTTTGCAAGATATGCAATGTATGGTCTATATACGGGGGGAGAACTATATCGTTTATTCTTGTTACATGCAAAAGTTTTGTGGCTTATGTATGTGCACTGATTTATTACATAGCCAAGCTAATTGGTGGGATAGCAAAATTCCATAAAAAGGTCCAACTTTTAATATGGTTTATTTCTAACTTATATTAAGGTTTGAACAAGGTTAATCTTCTTTCCACAAATGAACCGTTATTTGGTTAGACATATCTTGCTACCATTTCCATCAGCATGGCAAGTCTTTGTGCTTTGTGAAACATAAGCCTCATACTTTCAGCTACAATACATTGCAAAATAATTTGATGGCACTGAGTGCAGGTTTTCTGATCATCACAGAATTTCATCTAGGATACCTTGCCTTCTTGTTCCTCATGCAATGTTTGTAATGAATAAACTTGTCATGATGCATGATTTACGATTGCTCAAGTTAGTTTCATTTTAAGTTTAGATTATTCAGTTGCGATGGAAATAATATGGAGAATTCGCTTGTTGACAGAATACTTGCTCGCTATGGATCACCATGCTTGACGAACGGACTAGGAATCCCAAAGGAAAAAATACCTGTGAAGAATAGAGGCCAAGTATGATATAAAGCCTCTATTGCATACAATGAAATCCCATGCCAACCTTATAGACCACGAATGCCACCTAAATGTAGTGAATGACACAGTACTCATAAAGAAACTCTGAGCTAATCATATAGACAAAGAGTGCTAAATAACAATATGAAGAATTGGATTTGAACGAGCAGAAAAACGCAAGCTGTTCAAATGGGTTGTCAACGTAATGTAGTATCAGCAAGAAACAGCTTCAAGAATGCATAGGGCGTTCGTAGATGTAAATAGCTCCATATCTAAAAAAAAAGTCAGACGTAACTGCGAGAACCTATAGTATTTGCAATTGGACAAATAGACCCCTCAATAGGATTGTAAAAGTAGCCCCGTGTCCGACTTGTCAAGAATTTTTGCAACTTTTCCTGAATAGTAGACATAATTAAGGACCAATACATACAAATTTCAATCTTTCACCAGTTGACATCCAAGAACCACAAAAGCTAGATGCAACAACCCACGTACGAAAAGGCACTAGTATATGCTAATCTTGAAAAATGTATAAAAAATTGTGAACGAGCTGATATGAGGAAAGATTTTAAGGACTGAATCTCCTAAACCTCTAGACATATAAGTTGCCGTAAGAAAAGGACGCACAACTTGCTGGTATAAGAATACTAGAAATGGCAAAAGAAACCAAACTGATCAAGAAGACTGTACATGTACAATAAGTGAATCTATAGTGTCTTGATTTCTGATTTACAAGCTGCAAAGTGCGCTAATGAGAACCCTAATCAAGCAAGAACACCAAGCTAAATTGCTCTAGAAAAGGGCACCACAAATGTGATGTAATCTTGGAAACTAGTGAGAGCTGGAAACTCCATAAGTCAACTTCTAGTGGATTAAATCAATAGCTATGAAGTGTAGTAGAAGCACCCCACCGTAGGAAACACATAAAATGTAGATGTCATCTGAAATACCAGAAAAGCATGACAAAGTCTTCAGAAACTATTAAAATGGGGATTTGTGGGTACCCCCTGCTAATCAAGATTCAGATTCTAATACTTCATCTTGAATGCCTGAAGGAGACGAATCCAGAAATGTAATCAGAATTGCAATCGTTGAAGTAAAATAAAGTGAAGAGCAAATATTTAGGTTTTTTTCTTCAGACTAAAGTAATGATTCATAACAGTTTTGGTGCCCAACTGTGAGAGATCTGGCACATGTAGAACATGCCACCTAACCCAAACTCCCAAAATAGGGGTTATAATACCAGCTTATAAAAAATTCCACAGCATATCGCCAATATCAATAAAAGACAGATTGAGGGGAAAATGCAGATATGTTGACAAAGAGCTGAAACGTAATCATGGGCAATTGAAGAACAAGATCTCTTCGAGTAATATGCTGATCTAAAGAGTTGAACTGCTGCTATGTTGGCAGCTACCTACAACTAAGTTCAAGCAACCGACTGATCATTCAAGAAAGCCTACAAGCAACTTCTATTTTCTGAGGACCCTCTGTTTAGGCCAACACCCAACTTGTAAGGCCAAATATTGACCAAATGAGTAATAAAGGTCTAATGAATCTAAAAGAATAACAGATGGTGCAGTTACCAAAACTACATGGTCCTGATAGCGAATAATGACAGGTGTGGACTCATGATTCATATACATGTCATTGTGCATGATTGCCTGTACCATAATGCTCCAAGAGAAATTTGCGGATTGACATAGAGAGTGCTAGTCTTGTCTTGAATGCCTTGCCTTGCTCTTTTAACTTTGTTAATATTCACTCAAATCAATACCCACAAACATTGTGTGTCCCTCACCGACCGGATGGAATCAAAGCTTAGAAGCTCGTTCCGAGCAAAAAGGACGGAACGTCCCGTTCCATCCGTTCCATACGTTCTGGAACGTACTGGGTCGGAACGAGTTCATGTAAATTAAAAAAAAATGAATTTAGACCCTGCTGGCCCGCGGCTTCTGCATTTCACAGATAGCGAGCAAGGTAGCGTGCATTTCACAGATAGCGAGGGAAAGTGCGCCTACATCTAAAAAAAATAAAAATAATACTTTTTTCATACAACTGCGTCCTTTATGAGATGGTAGCAGATAAAAAATCTGGATGGCACAAAACAAAGAACGGGAAATTAAAATGGAGACCAAAGCGGAAATCAGGTCCGCAACCACTTTTTTCCACGGATCTGTTTCCAATAGATAAGGGGAGATCAGTTTTTCATATGCACAGAATTGGAGATATGGCGTTAGTTGGTATGGTTAGGAGCCTTTTGGTATGGTTAGGAGCCTTTTACGACAGTTGGTATGGTTGGGAGAACCAATGGCTGGATTCTCCTGAACGCAGGAGCCTTTTGCGACAGTTGTTGCATATGACCATTTCTCACTCCAGCTCTTATATGTTTACAATGCAACCTCACTCCGCCATCTTACCAGTTTGCCATCCTCAATATATGCTCTTATATGTCCGGAAGTGATAATTAACGGATTAAAATCCTTTGTAAAAAAATACGATTTTTTTTTACGGGCAACTATTAATCAAAGTACACAATGACACAACATTGTACCCAAAAAGATAGATTGTAAACTTAAATGGAAAAAGCCAAAAGACTTGAATAAGACCAACCCACAACCATGAGAAGCAAGGTGATTTCTTGCCAACTTGAATGATGGCATGCCAATTGCAAGCCTACACCGAGCTGATAGTACCAATCTTCCACAAATGATGATGGGAAACAAATTAGCTGACAAGATGTATGTTGAAGTGGATACTTGCTATAACTGATGATCAATAAAGCTCCACAAGTTTGTCACAAAATGATTGGAGTGTAGAGCACAAAGGTCTCTAGAGCGACATTTTCCAAAAGAATTTTGTTTGTCTACTTGCAAACATTGAGGAGAATCTAATCAATTGTTCGTTTTACTTTTTTGTAGCTTTCTCTTTCCCTAACATGAAACATTATCTGCAGACGACAGATAACTCTATTAGAGGTATTGCTTCAAAAGCTGAGATTAGCTAGACAAAAAGCAAGACCAGGCTTTAAATAATTAATAAGATAAGTATCAACCTTAGTTCCAACATACAAAGAAGTCAAGATGCCGAAGAGAACAACTGTATCTGCAAAAGCAAAGGAACTATCAGTCGGCAATCAGAACCGACTAAGGAATTTCCCTAGCTCTTCCTTGTATGCATGAACTCCTGATCAAGAGGTTTTATTATAGATCATTTTGTGTAGCAATATCAAGTGTGAAAATGGATGATCAAATTCATCTTAGTCACTTAACGTAGCACAAACACTTACTCTGCCTAGCGAGCAATTGAGATGAAAGGCTTTTCATTCCAGATGGGCCAACCACAAATCCCACAAGATTTGCTGTCTGTGGTATGCAAAAATCTTAAAAGCTTGCTAGAACCTTGACACAAAATGAGGAAGTTTACTTGCAATTAACAAAACAAAAAATAGCATGTACTAAAATCCTACTCTCATTCATCGATATTTAAACAATCCATAGCCAAAAGTTGCATGTAGTTTGAGAAAGCAAAAAGCAAAAAGCATTATGGCTGTCGTAGCATAGGAAGAACAAAATGCACCATGAGTCCTGTAATGTTCAACGCTCCTGCAATGGCACAAACTTCTCGATACATAACTGACTTCCTGAATCCCTGTAGCTGATTGAAACACCAAAAGTAGATATATAATTTGGCAGATCAACTTAAAAGGATGGTCTACCCATGTAAATGAGCACAAGAAAGAATATTATAAAGCATGATACAGAGTTCTTACAACTGCAAAGTTTTTCAGCTTGCACTTCGTTGCTGCTGAACTAAACACCAAATTATCTCAGAGAAAGTAGAAAGTAAACCAAAACATAGATTGGTCCTTGGCTTAGCTGGAACAAGGGGCATCTCACATGCCAACATTGCTGGTATAGGGCATAAAATTTGCATCATGGCAAAAGAAATTACCCAGCTCAAACGCATAACTGTCTTAGCCAGTAATTCAGGAACCCATAAAATACAAGTCACCCAAGCCCAGGAAAGAAGCTTCCTGCGTTCCAAGAAGAAACTTTCTGATTAACTTTTGAATCATTGAACAAATAAAATCAGCATTTCCTACCAGTGCTCTACTTGTGCTGTACATGCATTTTCGAAGATTTTCTGGTTGAGACATGATTGTGAAACATCCCTTGAAAAAAAGGAGTAAATGGTTCCTGAAATTTAGTGACAATTAAACTGAGACACGATGAACCACTTACTGATCTGCTTTATCTGGGTATGGGGCATGATATAACGTATAATGCCAATTTTTTCTCTGCCGTACCTTTTAACATTTCCCTGGTACCTTAAACTTAATCTATGTGATGTCTTCCTATAATATTCCCTAGTCTGATAATAGACCTTAAACCTTATTCATGTACTGACAAATATGGATGTGAGTTGACTGACAGACAACAAAGGGTTGCAGGTTAAGAACATATTGCCACAGTACCAGGTCAAATTGCTACCTGAACTCTGCTCGAATTCTTTAGAATGATAAACCTTTATAACAGAATCATTCTTACCACTCAAGATCATGCCATAGTGCCACAAACGTGAAAATGATCCACACGTTTAACAACCTCCACTGAGCCCCTCCAAGCGGAACATACAGATATCTGAATGGAACCACAGTCATTTAAAAGATTAACCATCAACTGCTTCAAAATATAGCTTGATATCGGCCATATTCCTCTCTCGTCAATGGGTGCTCTACAAAAAGTAATCATTATTCATTACCTCACAAGCCAACGATTGTAGGATGCATGCCAACTTCGCCAAAATCCTTCAAGATCATAGCAATTATTCACACACCGCGGCATATTTTCAGGTGCTTCTATGCCACTAGCCTACAAAAGGCAGATTTATCATCACTCCAAATCTAAAGACAAATTTGCTATGTCCTTTCCTTCAAAAGCCCAAACCAGGATATTCAGACGACAAAGTCAAGGTTACTAGGTGGAGTCTGTTACAAAGAAAGACCAAAAATCACTGTTTCTAGATAGAAAACTAGAGTAATTATTCAGGGATAGACACTCTACAAAGAGTAGACCACAGTTATTTATACTGTAGCTCCTAACAAAGACCACATATCGTTCATTTCAGCTGAATAATTCTGGGAGTTCTAGATCTTTTTTTTCTATATTAAACTACAAATAATTTACAAGTGTACATTCATGGATCTTTCGTATGCATACAATCAATGTGAAAACTTTTGTATGAATCATTTTTTCACAAAGGTTTGCCATGAAACTTTTCAACAGATAGAAATCCAACCAAAAACGAATTGATCACCAAATCTCAGAGAGACATCCAATGAGATAAAAAACTTGACAACCTAGAGCCTTTTCATTCTAATTGATGAGATTTACAGGTAGTATTATCCCACCCATGAATCTGGAATCAACAATTAGTAGTGCCTAAAGCTATAAACTAGTAAGTACAAGAAAGCAACACACGAATCTCTCCAAAAGCAACACACTTATGAATCTCTGCAAGTGATTGTCCAACGCATTCAACAAGGTGCATTCCATATTTCAAAACATCTCAAACAACACGTCAACAAAATGTATTCCAGAGTTCAAAATATTACTATTTCACCTGAGCAACAAGTGAATTTTGTGCTGTGACTTCCAGGTTCTGTTTTGAGCT
Source organism: Diphasiastrum complanatum (assembly GCA_029204225.1). Taxonomy (NCBI): domain Eukaryota; kingdom Viridiplantae; phylum Streptophyta; class Lycopodiopsida; order Lycopodiales; family Lycopodiaceae; genus Diphasiastrum; species Diphasiastrum complanatum. Next base: position 34,984,367 of record CM055096.1, on the reverse strand, counting down.
TCCTTTTGTTACGAACGTTTTTTGCAATTATTGCCCGTTCAATTATAACAAGCTGTTTCCAACGCAAATTCTAACTGATGAGATCCTTAAATCAATGAGTTTTATGAAGAGAAAGATGAAGCATTTGTCAACATTTTGTTTCACGATTTCAGGCTAAGGCATCTCCCAAATATTACTAAGACAGCAGGTGTTAACAAAGTGCTAGCCAGTTAAGGATGTTTGTGCAGCTAAGCAGACAGGGGATGTCATTTTCCAGCAGGCATAATTATGTCATTGAAGTATTTGTTGCATGTGTTTGTTCTATAACACATGTCAATAATGCTATCTTTGATTCTGTATACAGAAACAGAGTCTTCGGACCTTAGAAGCCCGTTCCAACCAAAATGGGTCGGAACGTTCCGTACGTTCCGGAATGTTCCTGGTCGGAACGATATTCATAATAATTTAATTATTTTAATTATTTATATGAATTAAATGCTTTGTAAAAAAAACGTATTTTTTTTTTGAGGGCATCGTTCCGTAACAGAACGCGTTCGTGAACATGTTCCAGAACGCATTCCGTTCCGGAACGAGCAACTAAGCTTCGGACCAATATTTTTCCCATTTGACACCATTTTTTCCCTTTTGGCCCAACTTTTTCACTCTCCTGGCCTTATATTTTCCCTCCTAACTTATAAATTTTCTGCGGTAAGAGCTTGAACTTTGTTCTAGAGGATAAACATACATTTAAATTTGTGTTTTTAGAAACAATAATATGTGATGATGTGGCAATCCCCTCATTTCCTCACTGCCCCTCTTCTGAAAAAGCTCCGTTTCCCAGGGCCCTGGTCCACACTTTCCCCATTGTCATTCCAACTTCCCTGGCAATTATGAGAGATGCCTTGAGGCTTCCCGCCTAGAAAAGACGTGCAGCTCAGGACTCTGATCATTTCAAGAAAGTATGGTATCTAGTAACAAGCCAAAGAGGATTGCCTTCTAGGCATGTGAAGCAAAGCTTGAGATCATTTGAAGGCCCAGTGTAGTTTGTAGGCCTCCTTACAAGATGAGATTTCATGGAAGAGGTAAATACTCATATGTACCTGACGTGCACCACGGTTAACCAAAGCTTTGGACCAAAATTTAGAATTCAGAATGCTGTGAGGAGTTATTGATAAAGGTTGCATTTTGGTCTGCTTACACACACTTGGTCACCTTGGCGGATTGTCGACTAGCATCTCATCACTAACAGCTAGGATCCCAATGGTCACAAATCACCGCTTCTCTAACAACTTCTCAGGCGGTCACACTGGGTCACTAATTGTGATGCACCGGTCCCAATTAGGGACAGATGTCCACTTCGTTTACCGGCCTTTGCCGATACTTGGCCTCAAGCCCTCTCTGGTAACAGGCCATGTCGAGGTGTGCACACATCATCGCATCTCCCAAGTAGCATCTGACAATGGATTTCCAAGTCACTAGATACTCTTGAAGGATCTAGCACTCTCTCTAGTCCATAACCTGTAGTGTCTTTCTCTTCTAGACACACAAGACCTTCTACCAAGTTATTCCCATCATGCAAACATCGCTTGAGTTTGCTAACATGGAACAGCTTGCATCCCAAAGGTAGTTGTAACTTGTAAGCTACTTGGTTAACTTTCTTAATAATTAGCCATGGTCCACAACACCTAGGAGATATCTTGGCACACTTTCCTGTGCATAGCACCTTCGACTTGGAAGGGACTGGTAAATATACCCAATCTCTAGTCTCAAATTCCTAATAAGCACGGTTTTCATGAGCATAACTGTTAGGATTCAGTCATGGATCCAAGATATTTCGAAGAGAGCGGTAGCTCCAGAGGTCATAGGACCAGTTTGAGACGGTTGATGACTCCCCATTAGAGGCACCTAGGGCTACTCGTGTCTAGGTGTGTTGTAGTCACAACCCGGTGTACTTGCGCATGACGTGATGTGTGGCAAGTTTGTACAGCTGATGTACAACTGACCAAGTTAACCCATAATTGGCCAGGCAGTGACTAGGGTTAGTCAGCATGGTCTTATAGCCACGTGTACGGCGGGCATGGGGGTGGCATAGCATTAACATTAAGACACTATATTCTTGGGTCAATAGGGGTAGACTTGGTAGGCCAAAATGAACTGATCACCCACATGAGCGCCAAGTGGCCTCGGACAAGAATAGCAAGTAGCGGGCTTAAAGGCTTGCCTATGGATGGGAGGAGAGGGATTTTAAACACCAGCTAACTTGGGGAGAGGAGCTTAGAGCTCTTGGCTTCTAACATTTGGTATTAGAGCTCAAGGTAAAACATGTTCTATAGAGAGAAAGATCCGTTCTAGAGAGAGGAAGTGTCGTACAAGTGCCGTGGACAAAAAATCCACAACAGTTTTTGTCAAAAAAAAAAAAAATTGAGTTTTTTCACCAAAAAAACTCAAAAAAAGGCATTCTGTGAAGTGTACTAGCAATGTTGTTACTGTACAATTTGTGACAAGGTTTCACTGATTGTACAATAGATGACAAGGTTTCACTGATTGTACAGACCATTACATAAAACAATTTTCTCTGTAGTGGTCAACTTTGAAGCTCATATTCAAATTCTCATTTTACGCAGATGCATCAGCTGATACTCTGTCTATCCATGCATCACTTTCCCATGGTCCTGAAACAACACAAGTACATCACCCTCATGTAAAACCCTCTTTCAGCGTGAAACATGAAAAACAAGATGAACTTTACAATCCTAAGGTAATGCTAGTTTGTAAGCAACATCATTAAGCTTTTATGCGGAGATAACTTATAACACTTCTATGTTTTAAGAGAAGGTGAGCCCTTTGGAATCAGGAGAAACACCATGTCTCCTTCCTCGAACTCTCTTGGTGTGTGATGCCGATTAGCAAATGTCTTTGCGCAATCCATCGCCTGTTTCCCATTTTTCCTGGCTAACTCAAGCATTTCTAACCTGTGAGTTAGAAAATCTACAACACTAGGCACTCTATGAGGCATTCCTATAGTAAATGGACTAGCTGGCCTAAAACCATAGTTCAGCTCGAAAGGACTCATTTTAGTAGAAGCATTCTTTTTATCATTATAAGCAAACTCCAACGATGGCAAATATTTTTCCCATTGCGTTTGCTTAACACTTACGTATGCCCTAAGCATGTCCATGTTTTGGTTAACTCTCTCTGTCTGACCATTTGTTTCAAGGTGATCAGCACTACTCATTCTCAACCACACCTCAAGCTTATCCATTACGGTAGTCCAAAAGTTTGGCGAGCCCTCAGCCACTCTTATCTTGAGTGATAGTCAAAGTGCTATTGCCATTGCACGGAATCCTGTTTTTCATGCGAGGACGAAGCACATCGAGATCCATTATCACTTTGTTCAGGAGAGACTTCATGATGGCAACATTTTACTTGAATATTGTCCTACGGAGGATAATATTGCAAACCTCTTCACTAAGGCATTGCCTAGAGTCAGATTTGAAGCTTTATGCAAAGCTTTAAATTTAATACCACGTGGTGGTTTTATTACACAGTGAAGATTTTAGTTTTTGCATTGTCATTTAAGGAGGGTGTTAGAAATAAATGACTATGCTGAAGTTAATCCATAGGTTACTTTGATCCAAAAGGTCGGGATTTGTGTAACCATGGGTATTTAGTTATTTAGGCCATCTTAAGTTTGTCTTAAGTTTAGTTGGACCCAATTTTGGTCATGTACTGACTCGTGAGTCCTTAGGGGTCTAATTTTGTTTAGGGACCCTATCTTGACTTTTGGGGGTGCCCTACATTTAGTAAGTGGTTAACCTTAGGGTTTGGTGGCATTTGGCCACATCCAAGTAGAGTACTTAGATGCTCATTGTGTATTCCATTTTGGACAGTTTGGCTAAGCATTGCTCTCCATTGCTCTTGTTGTTGTTTTCTCTCTCTCTCTCTTAGAGTTGGGCGCCCAGCCTCTTCTCTCTTGTTTCTTGTGGAGATTGATTGATAACTAGATCTTGGTGACTTGACTCTTGCTTTCCTACAATGTTGTCAAATCTGCTGGCACAGGCCACGCAACGATCACAACAACTTTCTTAGGATCCGGTCTTCCTCCATATATGACCTAGATACTCAAATTCGTTTTCCAAATGCCTCTCATGAATCTGATACAAGGCCATTCTTTTCAACTTTCCTACACCATCGATGTGCTGATTCTTGTAACCAATAAGTAGCTTCAGCAATCATCTCTTTATCATCAGTAACGCCACACATTCCAAAGGGCTTTTTCCATTTCTGCAACCAGTTTTCCACTGCATCTATGGTTCTTACAGCTATTTCCCCTGTAAACTTTGGAGATTTCAAGTCCTTGATGGACGGCAACTTGCGCTTCCTGCCAAATCCACATCCCTTTCACTTGAAACAACAGCTCCATGCCATCAACCTTGGCAGAAAGTACATCGATTCTCTACGAATCATGGATAGTATCACTAGAGGATGTCATATCAAAAAACTAGCCAGAAAAAGGGACGCAACTTGCAAAACTATGCAAAAACCAACAACAAAAACTCTTGAAACAAAGCACAAATTAGCTTTTTTCACCCCAAACTAGCTAAAAAGAGGGACTACCCTAAATTCCTAATAGAACTGGATAGATATACTCTTTTCCTTTAAAAATCAGCAAACAAGGGTTTGAAACTGAGAATCTACAAAAGTAAGAGTGAATCACTTAATAGAAAATTGATAGGCTCTACCCCACCAGCGACCTACCACTAGACACCTATTGCAACTGTCAAATACAAAAAATACTGAGAATTGAAAAAGTTACAAACACTATTGCAAATCTAAGGAAGGCTGACTTTTTACAAAAGCAAAGAGAAAAAACAAGCAATATAGCAGAAGATGCTCAGATGTTGTCCAAAGACCATAGGGCTCCAATCTGTAAGCTTCAGGGCTTTCAAAACACTCCAAAATACAACTACAAAAGGGCATTGGCTCACCTAGCCCACAATAAACCCTATCTCAAGGTAAAAGTGATGCCAAACCCCACACAATCTTGGAAAGGAACTGCTATGATACCAAATCTCAAAAAGCTATCTCAATCCAACTCAAAGCACACCAAAGTAGGCACCAAATATCCACTTTATTAATTTCTCCTCGCAGTACATGTCAAGAGCACTGCTGCTAAGTCTCCTCCCAGCCACATGCTGCCCTAGTAGAAAGATGACGCATACTCAAGAGCCTCCCTCTCTTAAGCTCCCTCGCCCTCCTACCTCAAGCACCTACTTGGCCCTAACTTGTCCTATCGTCGACACATGGCATACTCCATGCACATCCAACAATCGCCACTTGGCAGTCCCATGAAACATAGGCAAGTGAGTAGGATCGTCCGACATGTGTCACTCATACATTGGACCAAGGTCCTAGTGAGCATATGACACGTGTCCTGTTGACTGCTCAACTCTCCTACTTTTTAGGAGGCCAGTCCAACAACCTGTAAATTAAGAACCAGTACCACATTCCAAATGCAAGTAGGTCAATAAGTTAACCAAAATTTGCTATTTACATTGTCTTACAAAAGACCACAGGCCAATGGGAGCCATTTCAATATTTATAATTTACAAGAGGGCACGACCTTATGGGACCCAAACCCCCTAAGTTGCCCTTGCCCTAATCTCTAGAAGGTTCCACTAAGGGCATCTAGATAGTACATATAGGTTGTCAGTGTCATTCATTCTTAGCTAACGATTTTGATCTCTCTCTTTAGTCTCATTAAGCATTCTCTTTGCCGCTTTCTAGGGTTAGTTCTTGCTTATGTGTTGCTTTTCTAGCATGGCTATTGATCTACTGTAAATTTGTTCGTAACTTGGTATCAGAGCACTTTCCTGAGTGGTTGGGAGTGTTTTTCTTTTGTCTTGTGGTCTCTTTGCAAGTTTTTGGATCTTCATGTTTGTTTTTGTGATTTTCTTTGCAGATTTCAAGATCTTCATTGAAGGACTAAGATCTGCCATCTCTTTTCTCTCTTCATCTCTCTAGTTGATTCTTCATCTTTTGGGGATCTTCATCTCTCACTTTCTAGATGGTTTTCTGGCCATTTTTCTCTCTCTAGCCGTTTTCTCTTTCTAGTTTTCACATTTTTTGTCATAACTTTTTTGTTTGATTGGAATTGAGTTTTGTTAGTTGCATTGTTGTCATAGCAAGACGACGCCTATGATAATGTTATTTTTTTTGTTGGTCGTTTTCTGGAAACCCTAATTTTCAGTTTTTGAAAAACGTATGTTTTCAATTTGCAAATCTTCTTTGTCGATGTCCAGTGCCCCAAATTGAGCAAGTTTCTAGCCTTTTGCAAATCCAGTTATTGGCTATCCAACACCCTACTTCACTCACTTTTTGGCAGCCTCTTCACCACCTATTGTTTGCTGGATTTTCTGCTACGATTGGGCTGCATTTCTTCCTACTTGGCGCACTATTCGGTGGCCATTTCGGTAGCTTCTTCACCACCTATCTCTTGCTAGATTTTCTGTCACATTTGAATAGTTTACTTCATTACTTGGTGCTCCCGTGGTGTTTTCTTCTTTTGACATTCACTTGTTTCATGGCCTGTTCCCATTGGTGTTGATTAGAGCCTATGTTGAGGTGAAAACTAGTGTCCTCTCCCTCAAGGTTTGTGCTTCTTCCACATTCCAATGTTGGTATGACAAAAAAAAATTTGGATCATTCATTATGTTCTTTTTTCCGTTTATGTTCTGTTTGTTTTGTTCATTTCTTGATATTTACATTCGTTCACATTTCGTCGATTTGTTTTGTTTTGCTTCTCTTTTCGTTGTTTTTTCGATCTTGATTGATTCTCGTTTACTTTCAAAAGAAAAAAGTATAATATTCGTTCCCCTTGTCATTTTTATGTTCATCAAATTTCTTTAGTATGTCTTGTAATATCGCCTCTCTTTCTTGTTTACAATTACTCCAACAAGCTCTTATTGAGCTTCCTATTTCTTCCGCGACATTGTTTTCTCTTCCTTTTTATAAAATTCGTGAATAACTTATTTTTGTTTGGGAGAGTCAAGTCATACATTTTGAGCATGCTATTCCTTCTACACATGAGAGTATTTTCGCACCTACGAGTGTTGATGATGAGTATCTTTGATAGGTTCCGTTTTATTGTGAGGGTGAGATAGTGATAGACTCCTGCATTGCGACCGATACACATAAGGTTCATTCTGTATCACACAGTGTGAGCGAGATACTAGAGTTACTTGAGATAGTCATTGAGTTACCTGAGTTAGTCATTGTCTCGCATAGTGAGTTCGAGTCACAGGATGATGCTGATATTATAGATACTACATGCCTTGGTGTAGAACCGGAGTGCTTTGATCTTGATGCTGCTACCACTATTGTTTTTTTTCTTAGTTGATGATATTGACCTCTCCCTTTAGTCTCCTTAAGTGTTCTCTTTGCCGCTTTCTAGGGTTAGTTCTTGCTTATGTGTTGTTTTCTTAGCCTAACTATTGATCTACTGTAAATATGTTCATAAATGGTCTAGTATTCCACCTCATGGCGACGTCGTCACCTCAAGGTCATATCGTTATGGTACATAACACTCCCACACCTAGGCATCCCGATATCCTATGCACATACTACAGAGGTGATCAATTGTCTACAAAATATGGCTAGTCATCCCAAAATGTTGCCCATTTACCTATCTATTTGGCTTCATGTAAAGCCCTCCTGCATTCCTCCACCTGTATAATAATGAGGTCATCATCCATAAAAATTCCAAGGCCTTAAATTTCCCTCTAATTTCCTATGAGACAAATCTAGTAACCAATCTGGCATTGTCTTTCTTTGTTCTCCATGCTTTATCAATGCCATTCGATCCAACTCCCAAAGAAGTGTTGTTCTCCATGCTAAATTTAGATCTCTATTGTGATGCCCAAGTGTACTTTCAAGGAAAACTTTTGCTTCTTCAAGAGCATTTTGAGTGTTTGCGATGCCCCTTACTCGTATATTGTATGCTTTTTGCTCCCTAGATCTCTCTTCTGAAAGAGTAGCTGAAATAACCGAGGAAATAGGGGAACTTGGTGTGTTGCCTTTTTTGATAAAGGCTGCCCACGAAAAGAGTTTGCTCTTTCTGCTTCTCAATTTTGTCTTCCAATTCTTTAAGTTTGTGCCGATGGTTCAGGTGTAGCAAGAAGAGGCTGAGATTTGAGTTCTTTTCTCAGAAGATCCATTTCTTGATGCAACTTGGCGTTGGCTTCTTTGAGAGCAGACATCTCCGTTTTAACCATGTGTAATTCTGTCTTCAAGCCCTGAAAGTCCTGAAATAGCACGCTCAAGCTAGAGGCAAGATAGGATTCCACTGCCTTTGTGGGAGTGTATGGTTCTTGAGAGTAGGAGATAAGAGGAGTTGGATTGACAGGAAATGAAGAAGAGGAGACAGCAAATGAAGAAGAGGATGAGGAGATAGGAACTGAGGAAGATAAATCAGATGGGGAAGAAGAAGGGCAGTGAAGGGGGCAGGGACAGAGGGGGATACATCAAGGAGGGGGGCAGAATCAGCGAGGGGGGGAGTATTTGGAACTGAGCCAGCATGAGGAGGGTCAGCGAGGGGGACAGGCAGATCAGGAGCGGAGTCCACAGGGGGGACAGCGAAGGGGGCAGGAGACAGGTCAACAGCAGAGACAGCAAGAGGCCCATTAGGCCGTGGAGGGCTGGCCCGTGGAGAGATGGAGCGAGGGCTGGCCTTCTTCCTTGAGGGCGCCATTTCTAGAGAGAGAGCGCTAGGTCAACAGCTATCAGCAACGAGGTCAGCGCTAGACAGCACTCCAGCTCAGCACCAGGTCAGCAGCAACCAGGAGCCGTGCTCCAGCTCAGCGCCACAAAGAGAGAGAGAGAGAGAGAGAGAGAGAGAGAGAGAGAGAGAGAAAACTTTGCCGGTTCCACAGAATTTGTCATAAAATTCTTCAATATATGATGGTTCTTGCCAACCTTTGCAGGTTTTGACCACAACCAATAGTTCGATGCAGTTGGGTCGCTGACCTTCCAGCAGCAAGGGCTCTCCAGTAATGATCAAATTAATAGCACTCTCAGCAACACTGTTGGCAACAACGGCAGTAGGAGGCTCATTCAAAGCTTCGGGTGATACAAACGGAAGTAGACATGGTATCATCGTTGTGAGCCTCCAGCGGAGCCATAATTGAGCCTTCCTGTTCCGCTCTTCTACATGAAAACATTCAACAACCTGACATCATTCGAGAGCTTGGGCAATGGAACTCCTTAAGCAAAATTCAACACTCCCACTTCTCGTTGCATAAGCACCGCACAGCTGCTTCCAGCAGTCTTACTACTCTCCTGCGCTCTCTTCCCTCTTAAACCCATCAAAGCTCGTTGTGAGCCCCTCCAGCAGAGCCATAATTGAGCCTTCCTGTCCCGCTCTTCGTGCAAATGCGTTTGCACTTCACCTGCAATCACATTCAAAAAAGGTCCTGCTTGCCACAGCAAGAAAATCCTCTCTTACTCGATCATCACGTTTCTGGCCTCGCCATCCCAAATCTAAAACGGCAAAACAAGCTCATCCTATGGAGCCATCGCTGGACAGGATGCAGAAATCACAGGGATCGCTGGTGTTGGAGCCATCAATGGACAGGATGCAGGGATTTAAGATGTAGCCATGGCACAGCAGCAGTAGCACGCATCAACGACCAGAGGTAGCGCGCAGCAGCCGCGATCCCAACGGAGAGAGAGAGAGAGAGAGAGAGAGAGAGAGAGAGAGAGAGAGATCAATGTCTTTTCCATGCCAAAAGGCATATAAGACGAATGAGTACATGTGATACAATGGGGAAAATGTCTCCGAAACAGTACGTAACAAAATAAAATAAACTAGGGGTATTTACTAAAATCAAACTAGAGCGCATATAGTATAAGACTGCAAATGTTAACATAATGGAAATGGTAACATGTTGTCATCAAGTCCTGCTGGTACTGAAGATGTGATGGGGGCTGCAGCTGGAGGAGGTATGTGTTGCTGACGTCGTCGATGGAGTCATCTATAAGATGAGTGATCCTTCATGGTATGAACTGCAGCTCTAGGAACTATTTGAATCTGAGCAGCGCACCAACTCTGGTCTCTATGGCTCAATGTGTCACTGTCCTCATCACTACAAGGCTCTCTAAAAGTTCAAGGAGCAACAAAAGACCCTCTCACGTCTATGTCTAGCCTCCTCAATGATAGCTCTAAGAGTTAGACCCATAGCAAATAATCTCTTGGATTCGCTTCAGAACTCACAGCTGACTATAGAATCGTGCCATAGAGCTTCGCAATCACATGACCAATCCTCCTCCCTTCGGACTCATCATAGGCACGCTTTTTACAATGGAGTAGACAGTGATAGGAGTGACGAGTGGAGCATGAGATCGGGTATAGATGACTTGCAAATGAAGGTGATGATACTCACTAGCATACCACAAGTACACGAATGGGGAATGATGAGATGGATTTATGATGGAAGAGAGAGAGAGAGAGAGAGAGAGAGAGAGACACACACACACACAAAGAAGAAGAAGAAGAAGAAGAAGAAGAAGAAGAAGAAGCTTCAATAGTGTGTCTTGCACCAAAGATTATGCATTATATAAAATAAGTACAGCCATGTACATAATACCACTAGGGTAGCAAGAAATCTTTCCCAAAATATGACAAATAACCTACATTAGTACAAGATATTCCACTCTAAAACAAATAGACGTAAATGATATGTTAGAGAGAAGAAGAAGAAGAAGTAGTAGTAGCTCCATTGAAGCTTTTGTACCAAAGCAACACATAAGACAAGAAGAATTCCAAGTATTTCCATGCTAGTTGAAGCATGAAGACTTCTCCAAACAAAGTAAGTCCAAACATTTGTCTATGCGACATAATCATTGATTTGAAATCATAACTATCTAAATGTAGCTAACACGACACTACAAAAATTTGAGAGATCATATCTTAGTCCACAATCATTGCTTATAATTATGTCATATCCTCCAAGCATGAGCTACTATTTGGTTTCAAGAGATACTTATATGCTACTAGCGAATAAAATAAGCCTAACTAGCCTAAAAATAGGAGAAAACTCTAGAAGCCTTAATTCTTTGGTATGTGCCACTTACCTACTGATAAATGACTACATGGCTATTACCGTTAGAAACCCCAATTCCGATTATCTATGGGCAAAGAAGATTGAAGCAATTTAGTACATGGTAAAGGTGGTCAAAGATGCTGATTTTAATCCACCAGCATAAGCCCTAAACAAACATAAAATGAATTCGTCTTGAGTTTCAACACAGATATTGTTGCTACTAAGCGGTATTCTCTTTCTTATTGTAGTGCCCTAAAAGGAAAAGCATAATCACATTCTTTACAAAGTCCAGAACAACAAAGGTTTCTAACTCGTTAATGAAATATGACATATGGAATCGTATCGAAGATGATGTTGATAATGCATACCAATGCCCAAAATCGAAAAAAGCGCCAAATCAAAAGAAACTTCAACCACATGAAGTTCAGAACCTGCATAAAAATCCACCAATCGCCAATCAAAAATTAGGCATCTTTGAGGCTTGCTCTTTTGTGTAAACTCTACAAATAATACTAATGAAAGTATGACCTAAGTATTTAAGGAGTGGGTTCATTTGAAGTAATAAGCAAAATTAGCATACCTAACATCATCCTTGAGAAGCAAGATTTTTAAAAAGACACATGAGGCTGAAAATACAATAAAACTTGCTCTATATCTTTTGAATTCGATTTAGTATGAATGCTCTCCTTCTGTACACGGTAGGGTTTGTCGGTGAATGTGGCTAAGACCAAAGTTATGGTGTTCAACACCTCCAGGTCCATCATGATACGATAGGAACTTTTATGGGATGGTCAGCCACTTGAGGTTGTTGATTCTTACACATATTTAGGTGTGGTATTCTCGGGTGCCACTTTCAGCATGAGACAGGCAACTGTTTCCCGGGTACGGAAGGGTTATGCCTCATTAGTAGATCTGGAGAGACTATGCTTCAGCTCACACATCAGGGATGCGACCAGTAAGTGCCGACTCTTTGACATTGTGGTTGTCCCCTCAGTTATGTACACAGCCAAGGCATGGAGTACCGGTCTGACAGTCACCGATTGGGCACACATCTCACGTCTCCAGATTCATATGCTCTCTTGGATGATACGGGCTAAGCCCTATGTGGCACCTCAAATTATATTGCGGAGTTTGTTGTCCCCCCCATCCAGATTGAGGCCCTATTCCACATTATCACATTCATACAGCAGCTGGAGGATTTCCAGGTTGGGGACACACACAATGCTACAGCGGCTCTATCCTCATCTTGACGCTTACACTCAAAAGGGACACTCCTTCTCATGGTACTTACTACTCCCAAGCTCGTCGTCTTCTCTCCACAGTGGGTATTCAAATTACTGACCTACCTACAGGCACTCATCAATATATTCAGGGCTCTCTCTCTCTCTCTCTCTCTCTCTCTCTCTCTCTCTCTCTCTCTCTCTCTCTCTCTCTCTCTCATTTTTAGATGTCCTACCTATTATGAGATCAGAGGCCATTATTATTATCTCCACAGAGACACTCCTCTATCCCTTGGCTCTTTCTTGGCGTATCCAGACCCTAGGTGTGTTGGACTCTTATTGAGGGAGATGTTTACGTTACGAGCATCCCTTTTACCTTCAGAAGCAGATGATGTTTATAGCCAGACTCTCATCACACTTTTCTTACAGAAGTGGGATAGAGAGGAGGTATCAGAGTATGAGATTGATATCCCGACACGACAGAAGGTTGTGAAGACTCAGCGATCATCTACCAGACCGAGACCTGCAGCCCATTCATCATCGTCAGTTAGAGCCTCACTGCGACTTCAGCATCTCACCGAGCCGCTCATCAGCCTCCAATGGACACTTCACAGTCTATCACTCATTTTTTCAGATCATTCACTTAGTGTTTTTGGTTTTTCTTTAGTGGTTTGCCTCAGCAGAAGCTCTTGCCTTTGTACCTAGGCAGAGCGGGAGGTTAAGCTCTTGCATCTCCTTCTTGCATGATGAGAAATTGTTGACTCATTTTTTTTTCATCAAACTTTTGGTAGAGAGATAGTTTCTTTAGAAATAAGTCTGCATATGGACATTGCTCCTATTTTGTATGTACTATACTTTGTCTTTTGTGCCTATGGCCACTGGATAGACATTAATAAACTCTTTCTTCCTCTCTCTCTCTCTCTCTCTCTCTCTCTCTCTCTCTCTCTCTCTCTCTCTCTCTCATATATAGCCTTTGATCCCATTTATCATTGGTCTAACAACTATTCGTAAAAACATGTGATTCTATTATTTTCTCTCTTGCTTGTCAATTTTAGATTTGATACAGCTATCCAACTCCATTATGGCACAAACCATTTTGTCAATCATCTACTTTGAAATATTATCAAAAATTCACATTTTGACCTTAAATTTCTGCAAGACAAAATTCCCATGTGAAAAAAGGCCATTCATGGATGATAAAACCAATAGGACTGAAGGTAATTAAACTTACTCCATAACTAACAAGAAAGATATCCAACGGAGAAAGAATCTGCCAAGTTTTACTGCGAATACCAAACCAGAGATCAGATACGCCTACTAAATCAAGCTATGAAGTTGAGATAATTAATACAATCATTCGGGGGGAAATTACAAAGAGAGCAGCAGAATCTACCAGAAACTACTAAAACCTACCTGACTGCAAACGAGTTGAAGTAGCAGTAATGAGTCATGAACTCCATGAGCAACATGCAGGCCAGCCATCTGACCCCATATGCAGCAACTTGTAGTCTTGTGTAGCTTTTCTGGGGACTTACAAGCTATAGAATGCAATAAGCATCTTAGTTCATACACTACCGCAGGGAATGTAATGTGCTCAATCTTTTGACTGACAAGCAAACTTGAGTAAATCCCTTTCTCAAATTCAATATAATTGTGAATCATAAAACAATCTCTACAAGAAGAGTTATCAGAACATTCTAAAATAAAATCCACAAACCTGTGAAGTGAAGGAGTTGAAACTAATAATTGGTCCCGCAATGTATAAAGGTGCATATAGCAAGTAGCAAATGTATGCTAGAAAATTGTAAATCCCTTTAGCCAGTGGCTTCTCCTATCATACAGAAACTCTTGTTATTGAAGGCCTCTATGACAGGTAATATTCACATACTTGTAAACAAAGCAACTGATGTTAGCAAAATGACACCTGAAGAGCCAAGTAACAAGCACTTCCAGAGCGACAGATGTGACAGTTGGCATCATGTTTCTGTTTGTAGCAAACGAGCACAACATTTATAATCAGCAGCGTATTAGAATTAAGAGAACTCAACAGAACAAGTACTAAGTTTATGGTAAGAGATTGCATTATGTCTATTTTGTTTGCAAGTACAATGAAAAAAGAAATTCATCATTTCTCATTAAGCAATAGAATGTGAACAAGAATCATTCGCGACAGATAATTTGTCTTGCAATTCGCGACAAATTATTCATCTAGCACTTCATTCATTAAACGTTTGGTTACGTAATCTAGAATGACTGTGATTTCTATCACTAATGTTCTGTTCATTCTGATAGGCGTAGTCATGCTTAGGGAGAGAGTCAAATAATTCATTCCGCTGCGCACGAACATTTTCTGTTCGAATTCGCTTCTCGTTCGTGTTCGTCATTTATTCTTCCCCCCTCTCTCCCAACATGGTATCAGAGCTATCTTTATAGCTTGATTGGCCTCCACAGTACAAGACTCTACTAGCCGATAGAGTAATCATTTTCTTGTTCTGTATTTGTCAGTATCAGATTTTCATACTTAAGTCACTGATAGTTTCTCCTATCACTTAGACTAATTCTTCCACATGGATTCCCGAGGGAAAGCCAGTCCTCTCATGGACAAGCTTGATGGAGCCAATTACCATCTGTGGAAATTTAAGATGAAAACTATACTAATGGCAAAAGAATTGTACGACGTTGTTACAGGTGCAGAACGGAAACCCGAAGCGGACGACGCGGCAATCGCCAGATGGAAGCTGAAGGATGGAAAAGCTTTTACGCTGATCATCCTCAACATCACGGATACACAGATCGGCCATGTATCCGAGGCTCAGACATCGAAAGAAGTCTGGGACATCTTGAGCACGCTATATGAAGTGCGAGATATAGCTTCTAAGCTACATCTCAAGAAGAAATTCTACTCCCTCAACATGACGAATGGTGATTCTCAAAATCACATTAATCAATTCAAGAACCTGCTAAGACAAATGGCCGCTGTCGGATCTGTCATAGACGATCAAGACGCAGTGATGCAACTGCTTACAAGCTTGCCAAGTTCCTACGATAGCTGGGTGATGATCATCACGACTCATCCAGAATTGACTCTTTCGAGAGTCATCACTATGTTGTTGCAGGAAGACACGCGAAGGAACGAAGCCTCGAGTTCCTCAGCTGATTCTCACGCCTTGTACACCAACAAGAGCACGACAAAGCAGAAGAAGAAGAAAGGCCCGAAGCAATCAAAGCCAGACCAGAAACCAGCTCAGCACAAGGAACAGTCGAATCCGCAGACGAAGAAGAAGTTGTTTTGCAGATACTGCAAACGAAACAACCACGACATACAAGACTGCCGAATACTTCAAGCGAAGAACAACAGCAAAGGTCAGTCGAATTAAGTGGCAAATGCAGCTACAGAAGTTCCACAGCCCATTCAAGAAGCAGATCACGATGCCTTCATGACCAACCATCAAGGAGCATCTGGCGATAGTTCTTGGTTCCTGGATTCCGGAGCCACTCAACACATGACCTATACACCTTACAGTACCCAGAAATTCGTTCACCTTGGCGACAATAACACACAAGTTATAAAAGGTGAAGGCACTGCAAGATTATGCTTTGCAAACGATCAATCTAAGCTACTCTCTAAAGTCCTGTATGTACCTAAGTTATCTACAAATCTGCTCTCTATAAGCAGAATCACAGATCTAGGACACAGAGTAGAATTCGAATGTGATCAATGTAAAGTAGTTGATAGGACAGGCAAGATCCTAGCACTCGGAAAGAGGCATGGATACTAGTGTCTTTGTTACGCTAGTTGGCTGTAAAAGACATTTTGGAGAATAACAGATGAAGAAATCCAATTAACAAAGTGTTCACGATTCATAGTGTGTGTAATGTGCATTTATCTTGAAGCTTTTTGAACAAAGCCATGAGTTTGTTCATACTTACTTCTCCATTCCAAAGAGTTTTCTGAGTTACTCCCCATGATAGAACAGAAAGTTAAGGTTAAGAATTCAACAAACCTCCCAGTCAACAGTCGAAGGTCTTGGTAAGATAGCCCAGTGATAGTCGAAGCCAAAGCTTACCATGCGCAGCATGACTGTCACCACCCAGTAAGCATATAACAACACCAGTGTTATCCTCATTGAAAGACTTCTTGGAGCAAATGGTTTAGAGACATTATGTTACCGTGAACAAAACTAATGGCTCCATACAACAAACATCAAATGAAGCTCAAAAACCATGGACTTATTCGGAAAGCACTTTCCCCATACAAGTATGCATTACATTTTCTGATCCTCCAAGTAGTCCCATCAAAACAAAACATGTCAGCTCAAGGTATGCCCCACACAGTAATCCAACTATTCTACGAATGTGGCATGAAGACTTTGACTAAAATGTGGTTTTAAGGAGTGGAAAATCAAACTCATATTGAAGCTGATGTGCCATCGAAAAGCTCCTCGATATTCATCCAAAATAGCCCAATGCTCACTGACAAAAAGCATATGAAAATAAGTCAAATAACACTCTTAGCAAATTTTTTTCACCAGAATTCTCACTGGTTATTAACCTTCAAAAGAGATCCATCATCAGCATCATGTTATCATGTTGCTACTAGTTACTTAAAACAGTATCCTTAAGCTTCTAGAATGTTCAAAAGTAGCATTTTGCACTCATTTTAGTTTTGCTTGACAACAACAAAAACTGTTTCTCACCCTAAGGATGCAAAAGAATATCCCTCATAGACACGGTTGCCAATAAGAAAGGCTAAATTGTAAGACCATAGAGCAATAGGGAATAAACGTGTACCACCTGCACACTGCCACACAATTATCAAAAAGAAATCTCGGACAGGCCTTAGTAATCTCAATTAATATAGAGACCCATTTGCCAAAATTTTGAGCCTTGCACCAAACAACCTCGTATTGGCACAAATACTTTAACAGAAATCTCATTCAGAAACCACAAGCCAGGAAAAACCTTGACAACTGCATAATTGCCCAGTGAGATGGCCACAATGAAGATAATGCTGCAATAGAAGGGTTAATTATCAGCGCCAGATGAACAACTAATCCAATCTGCATTTATGAATCTGATGTGGAAACACAAAACCCTTGTCTCTTGTTTTCCAGAGCAAAAACAACCTTACAAAAAGCTTTTCAAAATTACATCCAATAACCATTGATAAGACTATCGAATTAAGCCATACTTTAGGAATTCACGGAAACTAAGCATGGTCATGCAATGTCTCCACACATTTTTTTTCTCATAAATCAATCAAATCACTAAGCTGATCCACTAAAATAATAAAGAACTGAAAATAGACCAGCAATCAAAAGAAATAACTGTACTTTGAAAGTGTCACTTACCAAGCTCCATGTAAATACAGCACATATATTAGGGACACTAGTAACCAGAAGTGTAACCTTCCTTTACCACTGAAACTGAATCCTTGTCCAAGAGCAAATCCAAGTAGCATAAAGCCAGCCATAACTGCTGTCAGCACAGGCAAATTGCCACGAAAATTTCTCCATTGACTGTCTGACAGATCCTACAGAAAAGAAAATACTGAATTGAAAAGCTTTGAATCACCACATAAGATAATTCATGTCATGAACTTGATACATAACTTAGCACATGAACTCTAGACAAGACAATCTAGGTGTCATGTCTAACTGACAAAACCAATGTCTAGCAAAGACCTTCAAGCTACGAAATTACTTTTGGAAAATTTTCAAGCGATTTAATAGTAGAATATAGAGATAACCAAAGACATTTTACAGATCTTCTCAACAATAAATCAAATTGGTGTAATCAAGCTCTTTCAAATGATGATTGCGCTAATCAATTATCTAGAAGGCAAATAATCTCACAATCAGCTGCTCGGAAATCCATCCTTGCTGTAGGCCCCAAAGTTTCGCTTGCTGCTTTCCTTGAGAAAAGTCTGCAGTCAACACAATTAACTCTCTCTCTCTCTCTCTCTCTCTCTCTCTCTCTCTCTCTCTCTCTCTCTCTCTCACAGCCCAAACACCTGCCCCAACTCTAGGATGGGAATACGGCTTAAGCTGCCTACGGGAGATATCGATCCTTCAGACAACAGTTGCTCAGCTCCAAGAACAGGTCGAAACACTACAAGGGAAAGAGGAAGAGGAGGATCGGCAGATCACGCACATTGTCCAATATCGGGATGCAACTGAGGTACCACACATTCAAAACATGGATTGTATTATGGCCGATCTTCAATGCAAGGTCAAAGACCAGGCTGCTCTCATAGAGTTCCGGGAAGCCGAAGATCAAGATCATCAAGAAGAACAATACAACAAATCGTGGGCTGATGTTCTCAAGGGTCAAGGTGAACATACTCCCGTTTCCTTTATATCTGCTACAGTCACCGAGAGTCGACGCCGTGAACAAAAAGCCCTCAATGTTCGAGTGCGCGGAATCCCTAATACATAGGATGCAATTGAGGAAGCCAAAAAAAATTTGACGGATACACTCCAGTACAACGATGTTGGCCTGGACAAGACCTGGCGCACCAAGAAAGATGCGGAGACATTAGTTATCCACTTCTCATCATTAACACATAGGAGAGATGCTCTTCATCGCCGAGCCAAGTTGAAAGATGCTCGCATTTTCTTGGATGAAGACCTGACTTTCGTACAAGTACAAGAACGGAAACAGGCCCGCCAGAAAGCAAAAGATTTGGGGTCACATCTCATTTACAAAGACGAGATAATACGTTTTGTAGAAAACAGCATTAAAGAGGTAGTGGAGACTGTAGTAGTAGAGTTAGAGAAATGAGGAGTTTTCGGTTCATTTGTAATTGGTCATAGTACCATTCTCCTGAACTATTTATCTCCTCATAGGTTTTTAGATAGTACTTTTAGTTAGTAGTTTTAGTTTTAGACTGACGGCACTGATCTGTCTTGGTGAAACACACTTGATATGTACTTCCTTGGTCTTATATGCCTTTTGGCATGGAAAAGACATTAATACATCATTCTCTCTCTCTCTCTCTCTCTCTCTCTCTCTCTCTCTCTCTCTCTCTCTCTCTCTCTCTCTCTCTCTCTCTCGCTCTCGTTCACAAATTTTACTATCAATGAAGCATAAGTTGACAACATATGAAGCAACCCAGCAATCTCCCACAAAGCATGGTACAGAGCATCACCTAACATCAATGGCTAAAGCCCTACAAGCGATAGCCCAGGCAAGAGTTCTCCCACAAAGAGCCCCAAGCAATACCAAATCATAAGCTGCAAAATAAATGAAGCCTATTTATAGTCCCTTGAGGAACCCTAAAAACAGGATTCAAATAATCAAGGGAGGCAGAACTTCTAGAGGGAAAATAGTGCACCCTCCTCGAGGACCCCCACTCCAGCTACATCAAGGGGGGAGGCCTGTCCACTGTTGCATGGCTCAATTCTTTTCATCAAGAGGCACCCTATTTTGTACAAATATATGTTGAAATGCCTCCCAGGAATCCGGTACAAGGCCATCTTTTTCAACTTCCCTCCACCATCACTATGCCGATTCCTGTAACCGATAGGTAGCTCCAACAGTCATCTCTGAATCAATGGTAATTCCACACATTCCAAAGGCCTTTTCCCATTTCTGCAACCACTTTTCCACTACATCTGTGGTTCTTACAGCTATTGCACCTGTAAACTTTGGAGGTTTCAAGTCCTTAATGGACGGCAACTTGCGCTTCCTACCAAGATCCACATCTCTTTTAGCTGAAGCAGGCTCACCACCCAAATTCCATGTTTATTTTGCCTCCCATATCTAGGTATTGTTCATTCTCTTGGCACTATAAGTAATGTCTCTCCAGAATCTGCTTTAACATTCACTCCAAGCCATTAACTTTGGTAGAAAGAGCATGGTGAGAATCATTTTGTACTATCAATGCAAGATGCCATAGTAAAAACTAGCCAGGAAAAAGTGAAGCAACTTGCAAAATTGTGCAAAAACAAAAGCACTTGAAACAAAGCACAAATAAGCTTTTTTCACCACCCCAAACCAGCTACATAAAGGGACTACTACCCTGAATTCCTAAGAGAACTGGATAGGATAGATCTTTTACAGCCGAATTCAAGTCTTTTCCTTCAAAAATCAGCAAACAAGGGTTTGAAACTGACAATCTACAAAAATAAGAGAAAAACACTGAGAAGGAAACTGATAGGCTCTATCCCATTAGCGACCTACCACTAGATCCCTATTGCAATTGTCACATCCGAAAATTAATGAGAATTGAAAACGGTACAAACACTTTTGCAAATCTAAAGAAGGCTGGATTTTTACAAAATCAAAGAGAAAAGCAAGCTAGATAGCAGGAGATGCTCAAAGGCTTCCCAAAGACCAACAATCCACCATAGGGCTCCAATCTGTAAGCTTCAAGGCTCTCAAAATGCTCAGAAATACACCTATAGTGGCCCACCTAGCTCCCAACAAACCCTAACTCAAGGTGACAGTGATGCCAAACCCCACACAATCCTAGAAAGGAACTGCTCTGATACCAAATCTCACAAAGCTAGCTGAATCAAACCCAAAGCACACCCAAAGTAGGCACCAAATATCCACTTTATGGATTTCTTTTGAAAGTACATATCAAGGTACAAGCATAAACACATAAGAGCACTGCTACTAAGTCTCCTCCCAGCCACCTGTTGCATAGACTATGATGAGGAATGCCTCTCTCTAAGCTCATTTATACATAATCATCAAGCACCCACTTAACCCTAACCCGTTCCTAACGTCGACACATGGCAAGCCCCATGCACAATCGACACTTGCCACTTGGCAATACCTTGACACATTGGCAAGCAAGTAGGAAGACCATCGGACCCGTCACTTGTGCACTGGACCAAGTGTCCCAATGAGCATATGGCACGCGTCCCGTTGACCGGTCAACTTTTCTACTTTTTAGGAGGTCAGTCCAGCAGCCTCTAAATAAAGACCCAATACCCCATACCAAACACAAGCAGGTCAACTAGTTAACAAAATTGCTATTTACATTTTCTTGCAAAACACCACAGGCTGGTGTGAGCCATTTCAATATTTACAATTTACAAGTCTAGCGTGTTCACACTCAAGCGAGAATATAAGCACATGACAAGTTTACTAGATTGCTTCAAATCAATTTATGGTTTATCTGAACTAGTATGCAACACTATTGGCATGAAGCAAGGGTGTTCTTGTTATAAGTTCAATACTAAACTTCACTCTTCATTTCACTCTTCATTAACTAGCCGTAAGATAGTCTGTAAATATTAGCTGTAAGTTAGCTGTTACCAGCCGTAACACAAATGGTAGGTCAACACCTAGGAAGTTCTACATTTCGTCTCATATGTACTTCTATATTTCATTCAGTTATGATGATCAGTTGAGTGTGTTGCCTCTTCCTCTTTGTGTGTTACAGTGATTTCTAGACAGTACTATTGCTTATGTGAATCTTAACATGGTATCAGAGCTCTTCTGATCCTGAGTGCCTGACTATTGGGTTTGGCTTGTCGCTGGCTCTGTATTGAGGTGAGATAGTCCCTCACAGGAGGTGAAAGTAGGAAGAATTTGCAGTGTGGAGGAAAACTGTCTTTTGAGTATTTTGCTGCCTATAGAGCATTTGTTAATGTTGTGGGGAACATTATTGTGAGTTTAGAGGAAGGAGAAAATGTTTGGCTGGCCCAAACAGGAAGAAAAATGATGCAAATCTGTCAAAATTACTTGCTTTGACAGATTTTGAGCTTTTTCAGCTATCATACTTTGAGTGAACACTCATTTCTCAACCAAACGAAGTGTTGTAAAGCTTCAACAGTATCTACATAACATCAAGAAAGCAGCTGTGAAGCGGTGTGAGTGCACCAAGCACACAAAGTTGGTGATTTTCTGTGAAAAAAAAGTGAGAAAAAGTGTCATAAAACTGAGAAGTATTCACAAACCACTGTGAATCAGCCCAAACGGCTTCATACGTAGCTTGTGGGTAGTGGGGCGCCCTCAGTCAAAGTTACATAACAAGATTTGGTGAAGTATGCATGGAGATGAGCATTTATGCGTAAGTTTTTGAGAAGAGCATCTAGCTGAAGCTATGGTGCACCATTTCTTGTGACAGAAAGTTGGCAAGGGAGGCTGGTAGGTGGGCGCCCTCAGCATTAGAGGAGGCAGGAAGAAATAGATCTAGATTTGGTGAAGAAACAAGAGAGATATCTCCATTCTCTCTTTCTGTTTCTTTCTTTCTCTCTCTCTCTCTCTCTCTCTCTCTCTCTCTCTCTCTCTCTCTCTCTCTCATTCCTTCTAGTTCGTGAGTTCAGTCAAGTTTTTGACTTTGTGTATTGAAGTGTGGTCTCCTCCATACACTAGCTAAGTTTGGAGCACAAAGAAGGCCTTGACCTTCAGATTGGAGTTAAAAAAAATTTGACGGTGGAGATTGAGTCTCGGGGACCCAAATATGTGGTCTAGATCAAAAGTTACAAAACTTCATTTTTAGACTATGAAGTGCAGTCTACAAAGGACTGAAGGGCCAAAAATTGGAATTCTTCATTAAAAATCTTCATTTTGAAGGGACCCAACTTTCTGTCCCTATTTTGGAGGACTGTCCCTCTGTCTTTAGGACCCTGTCCATTGGTGGCCTCTTGCAGAAAAGCAAAAACAGAGTGATAATTGGGCATGGAGAAAATGACTATTTTTGAAATTTGACTAGACAGGAGCTATCTCGGTGTGAGTACCTACGCACCGTGCTGATATAAAAATCTCCCAAATCAGAGAACTGTGCGTGATAGAGGAATTTTTTGAAAAAGGCAGTTTGGCCATAATTCCTACTTTTCAGGCTTAAGGGCAATTTCTTGAGATTGTAGGGTCAAGTGGCATAGTGATGAAAATAAGGACAAAAGGAGGAAACTTGATACAAAGGCCATTAAGTGCATTTTTATGATAAGGATGTACAGAAGCTCATTATTTCAAGAGATGCAATTTTTGACGAGATGGGAAAGCATGAGCAGGATGGAATGATTTATGAGCCTTTGGATGATGGAGCACATGTGAAAGTAAAGCAGGAAGCTGACATGGATGTGGAAGATCCAGGAGAAAAAGAGAAGACTGAAGCTGAGACTCCAAGGCGGTTACCCAAATGGTACTTGAAGATGACAGGTGACATTAAGGAGGGAGAGAATCCCGAATCTAGCAAACAGGGAGAGGGAGAGCTCATGAGGTCTACAAGAGGTAGAAAACCCTATCAAAGGCTAGAGATGAACCTAGCTTTGATGGGTACAGTGCTCAAGACACAAGAACCTAATTCATTTGACGAAGCAAAGGAGCACAAGGAATGGCGAGCAGCTATGGAGACAGAAATGGAAGCCACAACGAAGAACAAGACGTGGGACTTGGTTGAACTACCTGATGGTAAGACACCTTGCGAAGATAGAATATGTTAGTTGTGTTCTATGCATGAGGCAAAGACAAAAGAGCACTTTATCTTTCGATGCCCATTGTAATCTAAGATCAAAGGTTGGTATTATTGCTAATTTCGAGACTAGCCTGTCACATTGCAATCATTGATCTCAAATGAAAATCAAAAATGTGTTGCCATGATGTTATGTGAGGTGTTTTGCATGAGAGATGATACATTTAAAAAAAATCACCATGTCACAAATGCATATCACATCCTTTTTCTCCATACAATGGAATAAAGATTCAAAATCAAAGAATTATTCCCTTTAGACATGGAGATCAACTTCGAAGGACTTTACTATGCATGCTATTTGACAAATACAAGCTTCACATTACTCTAGGAGTCGACAAATATGAGCTTCCCATAATAACAATCATCCTCTTGCCTTAGGGGCTCCAACTGTACCATTACATGCTACTTTGGATTGTTTGGTAAGTAGAATTTACTCTATGTTTATGTTTTTTCAAGTGTTACTTTGAGCCCTTTGTATGAGGCCTCATATTTGTGACATGTCATATGCCACATAAGCAGCTAGCAATTGTGTACAGGTGGCATGCATAGTTATTGTTAGATGACAAAGAACCACAATAGGGCTAGCATAGTTTGTTCCACCCAACCAGCCTTGCAGTTTGATAGCCGTATTGACCGTCAAAAGCCATTTTGGCCGTAAAATATAGGCTTTCTAAGAATTTGGCCGTCATAGCATACAGGCACATACAATTCAAAAATGTCATTTTGACATATGCCTTTGTTTTTTTACTTATATGGATTCACAATAAATATAATACACACATCACACGAAACTTCAGAAAAATTTCAACACAAACTTTCACATTTATGATTTAACTTTCAGCCCTTCCAACTTGGTGGCTCATCTTTCAAATAAGTACCCATCTCTAAACTATCAAACATCATTTTAGATTTGAAAGGCAAATGATTTATCAAACCGTCATTGAAAAAAAGCATGACAGGCAACCTTGACCGTCAAATTACAAGGCTGCACCCAACCAATGCACTCTCTTAAAAAAATCCCCCCTCCTAGCCTAGTGTAAGCTGATGGCATGCATGGTGCCAAGTGCACTGACACCAGTGTTAATTCACAGGACACCTAACTACCACTATGCATGTTAGTACCTAACCTAGAGCCTTCGCCTCTGTTGGGCCCTACGTTCAAGGACCATACTGCAGAATGCTTATGGGATAAAAGAACGTTCAAGGACCTGTACTGCAGAATGCTTATGGGATAAAAGAACCCGTGTCACTTATAATAACTTGGGCAAAAATGTTGGGCAGGTTTCTGAGAATAAAAAATTAATTCTTTAAATCAAAAAAGAGTGTGCGATTGTGATTGAGCTGGGCCCAAAGATGGGCAGTGCCAGCAAGATGCAGGGGTTCCCCCCACCCTCTCCTCTCTTCGGAGATGAAAGGCTATCTCTGTCTCAGTATTGCAGGTTGATGGTGAAACGCATAGGGAAGTTGTCTGAATTAGTGAACCTCTTACAACTACGACCATCTAGTGGCAATTGGGTCACAGAATACATCCTTCAGCCTATGAGCTGCTGATGCACGGCAGCAAATACATTCCATTGAAGAGTCCTTCAACTAAGGGTTCCGTTTGAGTATACTTTCAACAATTAATCTTTTGCATTACCCTAAAACAAAGCACAATTTGCTGGTAGAAAATCGAAATTAACTACAATGCAGGTCAGCGATAGACCTCCGCTACATCCCCCTAGCAAGAGGCCCAACTGCTATTAACAACTATGAAACAACCATCCGATCAGTCAGAAGACAAGAAGAGAAAATGGGTGCATACCTCTGGATAAATCCACAGAACGCTTCACTGCAAAAGCGTAGAAGAGAACTGCATAGATTCCGAGAAAGGCCAGCTCCAAGCGCCTCCATGACAACCACTGAAATTGCTGCGAGTGTTTCATTATGCTGCAAGGTGGTGGCAACCAACTCTTCTGCACCTCACCAATCCACCTTGCCTGGCACCTGCCTGTCTCTCATTGCAAAGCAAAGCAGAGCAAA
This sequence comes from Diphasiastrum complanatum, assembly GCA_029204225.1. Taxonomy (NCBI): domain Eukaryota; kingdom Viridiplantae; phylum Streptophyta; class Lycopodiopsida; order Lycopodiales; family Lycopodiaceae; genus Diphasiastrum; species Diphasiastrum complanatum. The sequence goes on along the minus strand of CM055096.1, from coordinate 34,958,616 downwards.
TCAAGCCTAAGAGAGTGAAGGAAGATGCCGATCACAATATTGGTTGCTTTCATCAAAAGGCTAGATCATATGCATTGGTCAGCATTCACCATGCTCGCACTTTATCACTGCTTTTGAGTGCACTGGCTTTGATCCTTGCCTAAAAGTAGGTGTGTTTTCCCTGTCTAAATCTGTAGGAATTATTTATTCCCAACTCTCTCACAATTCTACCCTCTCCTGACACCTGTCCCAGGTGCCGCCCTGCACCTGCCTCCTCCTTGAATTCTCGCCTCGCCACCTGCCGTTAGACCGTTTATCCCATAAGCTTTTCAGAAAATACTATGTACTTGCATATTTAGTGGAATTGCCCATCTGCATTCTTGCGTGCGTGTAAGCCTGGGCCTGCGTGTAATGCCCTGGTTCCGTCGTTGGTGCCCCCTGGCGCCAGTGGTCCCGGTGCCCAGCGCCGCGCTCCAGTGGTTTGTGGTCCCGGGGCGCCGGCGCCAGACACCAGGCCGGCCCCTGAAGCGCCAGCGCCTCGTTCCGGGCTCCTTGGTCCCGGGCCTGGCGAGTTCCAGATGTGCGCACCCTGGTGCAAGGGATTTCTTGTCCCCTGCTCAGACTCCACATGGCAATAGCTGATTGGAATGGGGCCAAAGCTGTCCCCTTGCCAATATGTGCCAATAAGCGATAGCGCAATTCTACCAAAGGGTCGCATCTTAATAACAAGCACCTCTTCGACCTTGTTCAGTGGTCGCCGCGTGTCCAGGGAATCAGGTGCATTCCATGTTGCAGTCATCTGTTGCTGCTCGCAAACATTCTTCCCCATGCCCCACGGTTGGCATGTGCAAGCTCCAAGGCTAGTTTCACAAAAAGAAAAGAAAAAAATTGTATTCCAAGTTACGCAACTAGTAGTTTATACATAACATACACAGCCTGGCAACACTATAGTTTATACTAATTGTCGTTCGCCTGATTTTTGGGCTGTTTTGGGCCCTATATTATTTTGCATAATATAGGGCCCGAAGAACGTTTTTTGCCTGGTGCGGGAGAGATGCCTGGCGCGAGAGAGAGACTAGGGGAGAGAGCGAGGGGGAGAGAGAGAGGAGAGGAGAGAGAGCGAACGTTTTCTGCTTGGCACGAGAGAGACTAGGAGAGAAAGCGAGGGAGAGAGGAGAGAGCGGAGGGAGGGAGGGGAGAGAGAGGAGAGGAGAGAGAGAGCAGAGGGAAGGAGAGAAAGCACATGGCGCGAAGAGAGAGAGAGACTAGGAGAGAGAGCGAGGGAGAGAGAGGAGAGAGGAGAGAGTGGAGGGAGAGAGAAAAGAGAGCAGAGGGAGAGCAGAGAAAAGAGAGGATCAGATAGCGGAGGTAAGGAGGGGAGAGAGAGAGAGAGAGCGGAGGGAGAGAGGAGGGAGAGCTAATAGGGGGAGAAAGAGCAGACAGCAGAGGAAGGGAGAGAGAGGAGGGAGAGCGGGGAGAAAGAGAATGCAGAGAGAGAGAGGAGAGAGGAGAGAGAGCGGAGAGGGAGAGATTGCAAACAACAGAGAGGGAGAGAGCGAAGAGGAGAGAGGGAGAGAGCGGACAGGAGAGAGAGAGAGAGAGAGAGAGAGAGAGAGAGAGAGAGAGAGAGAGAGAGAGAGAGAGAGAGAGAGAGAGAGAGAGAGTGTGTAGAGACAGGAGAGACGGACAGAAAAAAATCAGGCGAACCGTCAATTACGTGCGGTAATGGTCCATTGGTCGGACCATTAGCACAAATAGTCTGGTCCCCGGCCACTTGTGGCCTCCGCCACTCGCTGCCCGTGTCCCAGATTATTTATGGTAATGGTCCTCCCAATGGCCATTACCTACTACATAACATACACATCGTGGCAACACTATCTGGGCAATGCCAAGTGAGGAGCAAGTTCCTAAGATGTCACTACACAACGGCTGGGATTCAAGCATGCGCCTTGCCGGTCGCAGACGCAACTAGTAAGTTATACATAACATACACAGCCTGGCAACACCAACTGGGCAATGCCAAGTGAGGAGCAAGCTCCTAAGATGTCACTACGCAGCGGCTGGGATTCAAGCTTGTGCCTAGCCTGTCGCTACCCATACACCGCACTGTGATGGACACAAAAATTTTAAAAGCATGCATTTGAATGGCAAATTTAAAAATATCCCTTCCATGTGAAAGCTAGCATTAGAAAGTCAAATGTTAAGTTAGTTTAAAATTTTAAAAAATTTATTGTAAAATATAACAAGATTACATGTATATTGTGGTTGAAAAAATTCATACATTTTTTATTTGAAAATTACCCTTCAAATATACATGTCATGTGAAAGATAAAAACGAATAGAGCCCATCGAGCTGAAAGGTAGGGGTGCATGTTACATTCCAAGCATGCCTTGGCCTCAAACATTGCCCGAAGCAAACTACAAACTAACTCTCAGGTCTGCGAACTACACCAATGAGCTACAAAGAAAACGAGGTTTGAGCAAGCATGAAGCCAAACATGAAGTCGAGATGCATCAAACCACAAGGATTTTGGAAGAGGACGCTGCTTGCGTGCAGCCCTTCTAATGATTTTTTTGTTTCTTGGTTTTGGAAAAGAGGGATTTGTGTTTTTCACAACCGGAAACACCTCAAATAGTTACTTTATGAGTGTGTTGTGAAAACTTTTTATACAGCATTGTTGTAGAAACTTTTATTATAATTGAAAAATTGGTTTAAAGTGTTTGCTATGCGATTGAATGACACTTTGAAGTTTTTGCTAAGATTATGATCCTTCGGTCTTTTGGTTTGAAAGTTAAAAGAAACCATGGCATCTATTCCTTACTTTTTGACAGTATATGGAAGGAGAAAATTGAGATGCCTGTGAAGGCTACGAGATGGCTTTTATATTATCCTTGCAGAGAGGTTCTTAACAGCCATAGAAACTGCAAATCGAAGCAAGAAGAGAATTAACAAAGCAATGTTAATCAGTGGAAGGAAGAAAGAAAGCAGATTGTTAGCGGAATTGGCCTGCTACAAGCTATCTGAGCCTCCTTTCAAGTATAGAGGAAGTTTTATTCTCCTGCTGGATAGGTTTGCTGAAAACTTCTATAAAAAACAATATTAACTCCCTACAAAGAGCTCAAGTGCAGACTTTTGATTCCTTCAAAAAGAAACACCTACAAAATCGTGGTTGCAGGCTGCCTCCCGAGGCGCGCAGTAGGGCGCACGTGCCCCCACCTTTCATTTTTTGGGTCTCTCTCTCTCTCTCTCTCTCTCTCTCTCTCTCTCTCTCTCTCCCAATTCCCTGATGGAAATGCAGCAGTCCAGGTGCGCGATAGAAACGCAATGATTCTGCTTTTCGGTACGGGGATAGATGGATGGCTATGGTGGAACAAGAAGACTATCAAGGGGCCCATCAAAACTAAGGTTCTCTTGGTGATGGAGAATAGCTCTTTTGATCATATGCTTGGATGGTTGAAGCGCCTTAACCCGGAGATTGACGGTCTTACGTGTTGGATTTCAATGCTCAGCCTCAAATCCATTTATTAATGAGCATCCTGAAAAGCCGTTCAAAACAGAGATTTTTTTGACCCTGGGTTTGATCAGATCGGTTCGAATTTTTTCGACCCTTCACTAAATTATCCGGGCGTGTTCGACCCTGGATCAGGTCGGATCGGGTCTAATGTTTTCAACCCCAGAAAATTCGACCCTCAGTATATTTTTCGATCCTTTGTATAAAATACGACCCTATGTAATTTTTTATACTGTTGGTCAAAAATCCCGACCCAACGACTTTGCGTCCATAGACCGCCTACTTTGTACCTATATGAGGCGGTTGTAATAATTATAGCAAAAGTAGTTGTAGATATTTTAAGGTATAACACAGAATCTTCATCAGAAAACTTCTAACATTCCAAGTCTGATAACGATGGTTGTCTTTGAGGACTAAGGAACTCGAGATATCACACCGCTCTTCTATTATTTCAGAACTATACTTTACATTGAATTTGATTTCAGGAGTACCACACACAAACCATCGATGGACTGTACTCTTGTTTTAGAGTATGAATTAATTTTTAAGATCATGTTGGGCAATCAGAACACATAAAGTTGTGATTATCTTTTAGCATAAGGTGTCTATTAGACTGTTTTTGCACCTAGCAGCCGATTAGAACGGGAGAGCTGTTCCGCAATATTCCTGCTCTCTTCTCCGTTCTCGTTCTTCCTATCTCCCTTGCCCCATCAATAATATGGCGAACCCAACGCCACCCACATCTAGCAAAATCAAATACGATTTTTTTAAGGGATTATCGTCTAAAGATGTGGACAGTTATTTGTCCCAGCTTGAATCTATTACTATAGCAAATAAAGAGCATACAGACGAGGACAAAGTTAGACTTTTGCTAGGTCTTCTACGAAAGTAGGCTAGGATTTGGTACAGTCGTCACATCAAGTATACCTGCATACAGCAATTAAGTAGAATATGTAGATAGAGGAGATTGTGGAGTTCCAGAGATTCGTGCTATTATAGGAGACCATACTATAGATAGAATACTAATAGACTCAGGATCCAGTATCAACTTAATAATTGAAACGATGGTTAAGGAATTAGGAGTAGAAAAACAGATACAGCCTATTACTTACCATGAAATCCATTTAGCAGATGCATCCAAATACATACCAGTAGGTGAGCTAAAGGGTATTAGTGTAGTTATAGAGACAAAGACATTCGCTATGAATTTCTTTGTCATAAACCCAGTAAATACACCACCATATTCAATATTATTTGGAAGACCATGGCTATATCAGGCAGATGCTATTATAAATGAGTCTACCAAACAAATATTTTCTTCAGGCATTCTCACAGCCAATCCGATAGGGGGTCACCTTTAAGAGATAGTCGGACCTACTAAATCCTGGATCAATTTCATAGAATGCTATGAGATTGATGAGGATGAAAAAATTTTGATATCATCGGAGTCGAGGGAAGTTCTGGGTGGAACTAGAGCAAGCCTGACCGAATGTATAAAGATAAAATTTTGAATTTATATAAAAACCAATCAGACCAGGAACGTGAAGAGTATATATTACTTCTTAAAGAAATATCAAAACGTATTTGCTTGGTCGATGGACGATTTAAAAGGAATACCAGTTAAATGGGGAGAACATGAATAGATCTTATTCAGGGAACAATACTTGTTAGACAAAGACAATATAGATTAAATCCAAAGTATTCCTTGTTAGTTAAAGACGAATTAGATGGATGTCTTAGAGCGGGTATTATATACCTTGTTCTAAGTAGTGAGTGGGTGTCACCATTAGTTATAGTACCTAAGAAGAAGACGAACAAGATTAGAGTTTGCCAAGATTTTAGAAAATTAAATGCTACTACAGCAAAGGATTATCATCCTCTGCCTTATACATATACTATTCTTGACCAGGTAGCTGGTCATGAACGTTATAGTTTTTTAGACAAATTCTCAAGTTATAATCAAGTTTTTATTAAATAGGAAGATAGATCCAAGACCACTTTACCACTGATTGGGGGACATACGCGTATACGCAAATGCCCTTTGGTCTCTGTAATGCACCTGCCACATTCCAACGTATGATGACGAACATTTTTCAAAAAAATTTATGGAAGTTTTTAGTAATTTTCATGTACGACTTGTGTGTCTATTCATCAACTAAAAATCATTTAGACGCATTAGAGAAGACATTGAGAAGATGTCAAGAGACATCTCTTAAATTTCATCTGGCCAAGTGTTATTTTGGGATGAGGGAAGGCATCCTGTTAGGACATAAATTTTGAAGGACGACATTCAAGCCGACATCGAAAAAATAAACATGATTTTAGAATTATTAAAACCAACCAATCTACATAAGCTTAGAGGATTTCTAGAACACGTAGGATATTATCGTAGGATAATTAAGGATTATGCCATAGTAGTAACTCCTTTAACAAGCTTATTAAAAGAGTCTGTTGAGTATCATTGGTCACAAGAACATTAGCAAGCTTTTGATAAGTTAAAATAATCATTAGTAGAAGCAACTGGAGTTAGACCTCCTCCAGACTGGACTAAAAAGTTCCATGTATATATCATCATTTGTAATAGGTGTACCCAATTTATTATGCGGGTAGATAACTTGCAGCATTAGAAAAGAACTATTTTGTTATAGAGCATGAAGCACTAGGAATGATTTATTCAGTAAATAAATTTAGACATTATTTTTAAGGATACCCTTTCGTTTTTCATGTAGATCACTATGCATTGAAACATTTAGTGAATAAATCTGATCTTTCGGGTAGGGTAGCTAGATGGGTATTGTTATTAGATGAGTTTAATTATGAAATAGAATTAAGAAGAGGAAAGGATCATCAAAATGTTGATTATATATCCCGCCTCCAAACGAAAAATTAGTTTGATCCCATTTCTGATGAATTTCTGGACAAACATATAATGCGTATTCAATTGGAATTATCAATTTATATGGACATTATTAACTTTTTACAGGACCAGATTTATCCTGATGCAAAAATTGTTTTCCTTTCAGAAGTAGGACCATATACGATTATAAATAAAATATTGTATAGATTAGGAGTCGATGATAACCTTCGTCGATGTTTAGAACCCACCGAGACGACCAATGTAATAAGTGCATTACATGAGGAAGATTCGGACGGGCACTATGCTCTTAAAAATACTGCAAGAAAGATCATTAATGCTAAATATTGGTGGCCTACCATCTATAGAGATGTTAAATTATTCATTCAAAAATGTGATGCATGTCAGAGGATGGGGAAACCCAGCTTCGCGACACATTGGCCACTTACTCTAATTATTCCCTTAGCACCTTTTGAAAAGTGGGAGATAGATTTTGTAGGGCCTATCAAATCGATCACTCGTAAAACTCGTCGACGTTACATTCTTGTTGCTACGGACTATGCTACCAAGATAGTAGAGGCCGAAGCCACAGTTAAAAACGATGCTAAGACTGTAGCAAAGTTTTTATTCCAAAACATTGTCACACGTTATGGATGTCTCTTAGAACTCGTTAGTGATAGGGAAATCCATTTTCTTAATCAGACCATCGAGGCTATGTTGTCATACTTCTCTATTACACATTGCCAGACCACTTCATATATTCCTAAAGCGAATGGGCTTACGGAGCGGGCAAATGGAATTCTGTGCAAAATTCTGAATAAAGTTTTTGGAAATGCATTCTTCTGATTGGGATCAGAAATTACCATCTGTCTTATGGGCATATAGAACTGCCAAAAAGATCACAACTAGGCAGACTCCATACTATCTTGTGTATGGAATGCATCCCATATTACTAATAGAATTCAAAGTTCCGACCTTTCACATTAGTAATGAAGAGCGAATAGATGAACACGATAGTCTCCGGGAGTGGATGATAGCTTTGACGGAACTGGAGGAGGATCGTCGTCTTTCATTAATCGAGACTGAACGAGTTCAGAATAAAAGAAAAGAAATTTTTGATCAATCTATTAAAAAAATAAAAATTAAACGAGGGGACTACGTGCTTCTGTATGATAACAGACACATGTTGTTTCCTGGAAAGTTACATACCAGATGGATGGGACCTTACAAAGTCATAAAAGTTTTTAACAATGGATCACTTCAGTTAGCTGATCTTGAAGGACATTTACTTGATACTCAAGTAAATGGCTCAAGAGTGAAGCGCTACTATGACTAATTTTTTATGAATATGGCAAGTTCATTTTTTTGCGAAACATGCGAAATTTTCGATACTATTCACATTTCATCCAGTTTGAAAAAAACCCGTCACCTTTGGTCCAATAATTTTTACCGAAATTTGCAAAATTTGTGACACTTGCACCTTCGCATTTTTCGCCCATATTTTGTAGCGAAATGTGCGACACTGTTCACATTTCATCTAATCGACACTTTTTGTCAATCTTCCACCTTCGCAAAATGTGCAAAAAAAACGACCACTTCGCTACATTGATACTTTTTGCTGCATTTGTGTGAATATGCCGACACCTTCGCTTCATCAATGTCATATTCCTTTCGAAAAATGCAAATCCACCATTTTTGGGAACATGGGACACTCCAACCTTCGCATTTTTCGAGATTTGCTTTCGTTCAATCTTTGACCTTCGGGAAATTTGCAAAAATAAAATTTCACTAGTATGTTGCATATCATTTTGTTACGATTCTTTGTTTCCGTCATGTTTTCATATCGACGGCACATTGGAAATATGCAAAAGACCCAACACCTTCGCATTTTTCGCCCATACCCATATCATTTTCACTCATACAATTTTTTCGCTCATACATTTTTCGCCAATCATTTTTTCACTCATGCATTTCAACGAAAAAAACGACAGTCTTCGTTGCCAACATCATATACATTGTTTCATAGATTGTATATATTATTTATTTTCGCAGTTCAATACTCATATATATCGAGCTTCGTGAACTTTTGCGAACTGAGCGAAGCATTTGTGTATTTTATTTATTTTTATTTATCTATTTATTTTTGTTTTTTAGGACTAGATACTTTATTGTTCAGTCTGTACCTTCGAAGGACACACTTTCATTAAATACTTGTCTAGTCTACCGATATATCATCAATATACCAAAAACCTCAAACACTTCTATTTTTTCACCACCTCATCACTCTTGCTTTCTGATTTCGTGAACTTTTATGATTAAGCTCTCTTCTGCCATCGCTAGTTTACCATTACTATCGTCATGGCGATTGTGTTCAAAACACATCCAAAACTAGTCTTACCAGTTTTGCAGCCATTAGCCATACGAGCACGAATTGAAGGACTCTTTCAATTCAATTCATTAGTAATTCTTACAGATGTGTGCCATGAGCTAATTCAAAATCTGAACGAGACAGAGGAGGGACATATTTTCACCATTGTCCGAAATCAAGAGATTGTTATTGCAGAGGGATTTTTTTTGCCTTAGGTTTGCCTATGGACGGTAGTATGCCTATTACTAAGCCCGACTTCATCACCAGGAGTGGAGCTTTTCAAGAGGAAGCTTATCTGGAGAAAAGGGCATATAAGCTTTCATATATCAAAGACCCCAATATTTTTACCGGAGCAAGAGTACACCATTTCTAATACAACTATGGGATACCTATTGAGAGCCTTGAATGGAGAATCCATTGCTTTCGGACAGATTGCTTTTAAGAAATTTTGTAAATTAGTAAAGAGTAATCAATTTTCCGGACTTGGATTGCAGTTTGGTATTCTGTGTATGCATGCTCGTGTTCTAATTGTGCAGGAAGATATCATAATTGCACCGATGCTGCCAGAATTAGCCCCTTCAATTGAGGGTGATTCACAAATGAGAACATCAAAATCAACCACCTCCGAGATGGCATCATCATCATCAAGCCAACAGCAAGGAAGCTCGGTGAGGATGTCTTCTCCATCATCCCAGTATAAGCTGCTTTCCAGTGCAGAAAGGAGCCGAGAAGTTGAAGAAGAGGAAAAAACTAAGATTATTGCTGAGCAGGAGCAAATCTGAGAAGATATCCAGCAAGAGCCAGCAAAGGAAGATGAAGAAATCCCTGATATTCAGCAGGAAAGTGATGTCGAGGCACCAGTCCTAGATGAAGAATTATATTTGAAGACTTTTGGCACGTTGCTATCAGACACACAGACAGCCATTCAACATTTTGTCAGCCTAAAGAAAGTCTCGAGGAAGCTCGGAGCAAAATATGATTCCATTCGAACATACCTAACCCAGAGAAATGAAGAGTTGGAAGAAGTCCAGGCTGAGCTAAAGCTAAAAAGCAAAGAGCTTGAAGCAGCTCAAGTGAAGCTGATAAAGAAAGATATATCTCTTGAAGAAGCGAAAGGTAGGCAAGATGCTATGCTGGAGGCACTTGAAGCAATTTAGCAGTAGTCTAATGCTTTTGAAAATGAGAATATATAGCTCAAGCAGCAGATCCAGACCCTGTAGGCTTCTTTGCAAGAGGAAAGACATGCATGAGCCACTTTGCAGAGTAGTAACAAGGAGCTGAACGACAAACTCGGCAACGCAATTGCCGACAAGGAGAGTGCCGAAGCAAGTCAAAGGCAACTCCAGAACTCTGTTTCCCTGCTACAGAATTCTGCAGACATGCTTAGGAAGGGTAACCAGATTTATAAGAAACAGGCCAAAGAGGCAATTCTGTGGCGAATAAGTTCTGAAGTGACATTGAGAGCCTGTGTATCTCATGGGAGATACATGATCGACCCAACAGCTTGGAAGGGCATACAAGAAAGCACTATCCAGACCTTCCAGCTGCAATACTTGCAACCCCAAATGGCTGCATATGAGAAATTGAAGGAAGAACTAGAAGAGACTAAGTTTCAATCAAGCCAAATCCAGAATTTTGAAGACGAAGAACCTATCCAGTGCCAAGACAAGTCTACACAGATGGATGAGCCAGTCAAAGATACATCAGAGAAGGCCATCCAGACGAATATTGTTTTTAAGCCAATCCAAAAAGATTAAGAGGTCCAAACTAACCCTGAGGATGCTACGAAGCCGAAATCATCCAGTGACAAAGTTGCTGCAGACCAACCAGCAACTCTAACCATCATTCTGCAGCATGCTGAAGCATCACCAAGTGGGACTGAGAAGCGGAAGAACAAGGTAGTGCATTTACTAATAAGGACAGAATTTCAAACATTCCAGCAGGAACTAACCTCTTTTCTACCGTCTTTTTCTAGTCCCGAATTCCAGTGGAGAATGGATTACCTTCTTTTACCAAAACTTTTGGTTATACTAAAGAACAATGGGAAAGTCCTTGGACTTTCTCTAATCTAAACACTTTTTGGGCCAAGCTAACTATGCACCAAAAAGGTATCCTTGCTCTTGCCATTGTTCTAAATAAGTTCAATGTGCAAACTAATTATATCCATGTTGTTACAGGATCTTTGTATATATATATCCTAGAGTATCTAAAAACATTTGAAAACAATATTTTTCCTGCTCTAGATGAGTATCAAAATAAACTAGACTCAATTAACATGTTTGATGTTAAAGAAGTTGTTCCTAGCCCTAATCCAATTCCTTCCAGATTCTCCAATCGAATATTATTCCCTGATCTGTGGGCAATCTTCACGGATTGGAAAGCTAACTATTCTCGTTATTTGGAGGAAGTTAAAGCAAATAATATACTTCGCTCCACTAATCCAATAACCACACCATACCATACTTATAATTATGTAAATATTGGTTCTCTCATTTCCTATGCACTTATATCCATTCAACAATTGTACATTAAAGAGAAATTTCCATAGTATACATATGCAGCCCTCTCACTAACTGTCCCTTCTGCTGAGATGTCTGAAATGTTGTTTGAGGATAGTTGGTACACTCATCTTGTAAATAATACATTGATTGACAACCTTCTGGCACCATTGGGCAATCGTGGAATGGGAGGTTATCCAAATCTATCTTTCCAGGAAGATTACAATCAAAAGAATAACTATTTCCTTGCTACAAAAGGGATGACCCTCGAACAAGTTAATGAAGAAAATGAAGCCCGAGCAAAAGCCATTTTCCATAAAAAGCCAACCAGCAGGAAGCAACAAAGGAGAATGTAAGAAATTTGTTTGTGAGCTGCTGCACAGCTGAGGAAGGGGATATGTGGAGCCTCATGATCCCACATTATCCAAAGTTATTGTTTTAAATTGTAAAAATTTTCAATTTTTATACACGTAAATGTGCTATAGTGCCTAAATTCATGTAAAGGCCTATTTGCATATTGTAAATTCACTTTTAGGTTAGAACTCACGACGTTTTGTGCAACATTCTATAGAGACACATTAGTGGATCTCAATCGACATCTTAACGGTTGGTAAATATCATTCAGATTGTTGCTATAAGGTTGACACTTCGTGCCATTGTACATATGCATAGATTTGAGTATTAATAGATTTTCATTTCTTACTAAATTTCAGTTTCTCTAACTTGGATTTTCAGACATCACCAAAGAGCGACAATTCTAACTAATGTGTGCAGGGAATTAGCCGAAGCTGTTAAGCATAACCATAAGCAGAACTTCTTTCAATTCTGAATGAGCTATGTGTTTAGATAATGAACTTGTTCGATGCTCTGTTCTGTTTGCTTCCTGTGATAAGAACTAATTCTCTGTGTTCAATTAAGAGGAATCATTAGCCAATTCGATTCTGTTTGATGAATCTATTTGCTAGTTGTTGTTTGATCTGATTGCTTAACACCATGACTTGTTTGGACACGCATAGACGATGGTGGGAGCTCACAAGGATGGTGGTGGAGAGCTTGGAAGATAAAGTAACCTTTATAATCACAAACTTTGACCAAATTGTTTCACCATTGGTGTTTCTGGATGCCAATTTACCCAAACATCTTTGAATAACCAGATATGTCACTGTAGTATTCATTGTGAATATTACACATCACATTCCATTCACTTTCTTACATACACTTATCATACAAAGAGATTATTCTCTCTCTTGGGGAATGATCAAACCTTTTATACTACTTAATTCATTTATCTTGTGGAAATCTATAACGACTAGGCAACCACAACATGCCACATGTTTCTTGGATGCCCGTTGCCCATCCCACATCCCACATCCCACATGCCTCTTGGATGCCCGTTGCCCATCTCATGCTCCTCATTTCTTGGATGTCCGTCCTCCCCTGCTCTTGCTCTTTTGGGGCTCTTCATTTTTTGGATGCTCTCTCTCTCTCTCTCTCTCTCTCTCTCTCTCTCTCTCTCTCTCTCTCTCTCTCTCTCTCTCTCTCTCTCTCTCTCTCTCTCTCTCTCTCTCTCTCTCTCTCTCTCTCTCTCTTAGATTTCAACACTGCTCAACTCGATTTTATGGAGAAGGTGCAGTACCATTTAATAAAGATTTGCAACGATGCAAATAAAAGCCCACAGTAACTGCATCTTGCAGGTGTCATGGGACCGCCACCAGTTTTGGTGGGGGACACTATCGGAGGGTTTGGATCCCAAGGCAACCCTAACCCTACTTAATAAGTGAGAGGGAATTGGGACCCTATGTGTGTAAGTCCAACCCGATGATCACATAGAGATTTGATTAATTAAAAAGTCAATAAAAGGACTTTAGGCCTTTTTGAGGGACTTTCAATGTCGTAGGGCCTAAATGTCAAGTTAGTGAATAAAGTTGGGTTTCCCTCCAATTTTGAATGGTTCCTACTCTTTTTTAGATTTGAATAGTTAGGGAGGTAGAAATGGATCAATAGGATTCAGAGGCCAGGGTCCTCATCTCTACGATAAAAAAGGACCAACTCGAGTTTCCTACACATGTACATATCTTCATTTTAATAAAGCGGATTGGTTCTCTTGTGAAATGGATTTATGAATGTCCTTGCTCTCTATCAGTTTTCCTCCATCTCTCATGCTTTCTTTGGATTCATCAATTATTGGATCTGATTGTTATTGGAATTGATGTTTTTATACTTTTTATGAGAGATAAAGGGAGAGAGAAAAAGAGTAAGCTATCTTCATTGTGGATCTTAGTGTTAATGATTGTAGTGTTAATTGATGTTAGAGTTAGATCTGGATCTTCCATTCATGCTGAAATCTGAAATATGTTATCGCTCGAACCTACGCGTGACAACTAACTTCATCTCCTTGATGCTAGATTGATTAGATCTTGGGTTGAGGATAGGCAAGGAAAGAAACCCACTACATTGTCTCATCTAATAACAGTTGGCCACCTATGTGTTTGTGCAGATGGTGAACTTGATGGTGAATCACTGTCGGATTTTTGTGGAGTTTAGGGAGCTGCTTGGTGATGGAGAGCATATCTTTTGCAGCACAGCCATTTGGTTGTTAGAGCTATATATTTGTTATTTGATTAGTGAAGAGAGCATGATTGGCTCATATCCACAGGGATTTCATTTGCTCTTAGATGTAGATTTGCTACTTAGTATTTCAAGATATGTTTATAGGAATGGCGGCACTATTAGTGCGTCTGCCTTTGAGGCAATGTTAGATAGCCTAGTGTATAGCCAGGTAATGGTTTAGATTTAAGTGATGACATTTTTACGATGTTTTGAAATTTGTTGAAAATATATATTCGAACTATTTACAATCTCTCTCTCTCGCTCTCGCTCTCTCTCTCTCTCTCTCTCTCTCTCTCTCTCTCTCTCTCTCTCTCTCTCTCTCTCTCTCTCTCTCTCTCTCTCTCTCTCTCTCTCTCTCTCTCTCTCTCTCTCTCTCTCTCTCTCTCTCTCTCTCTCTAAAAATCCTAATCGTAAAAATTTATCCCTAATTGTAGCCAACACCACCCTATCCCTAACCGTAACCAACACCACATCATTTCATTCCAAAACATTTCATTACAAAATTCCATTCTCAAACCATGCAAAATTTTGCAAAATTCCATTCTCAAATTACGCTCTTACAAGATCCCAAGATTTTCCTTGTACTTCTTGAAGAATTATAAAGCTTTAGATTTGTGCTTCAGAAAATATACAATAGTTATCTTAGAATAGTCATCTATAAAAGTAATAAAGAATTTTGCACCCAAGCAATGATGGTGTTTGCATTAGGCCACGTATATCAATATGTACAATGTCTAGTAAATCTTTAGATATATGTTCTTGATTCGACTTAAATGACCTTCTTGCCTTCTTTCTAAAAGTCGACAATTTTATAGTCTAAATCTCAAACTGAAGAATGTCTAGAGATGTTACCTATCGATACATGACTAAGGTGACCAATTCTATAATGCCAAGTCAATTTTTTATTGATAGATGTTGAACTGATTAAAGCATGACCAGTTACAAAATTACAATGACCAAGCCTATAGAGATATCATTGCCTCTTTTCAAGTGCAAGAACTCTCATGCTCAAGAATTCGACAGGAATTTGTCTGAAACTCTACCCTATGTCCTAAATCTATAATTTGACTGGCTGACAAAATATTTGTTGTCAAGTTCGAGACATACAATATACTCGATATAAGTTTTGACATTTCATTCTAAAAATTCAGTCTGATAGTACCTTCACTTTCAATTCTGTGTGAGCTGTTGTCTTCAAGGTGAATAAACTTCTTGGTGATGTAGGCCGAATAACTGATGAACCATTCTTGATGGCTTGTCATGTGCTGTGTTTCTCCAAAATCGAGGAACCATTCCCATTGATTGTTCAACATGGTGATGGTTCACCATGAAGGCTTCTTGCTCTTTGTCGTCTGTGACATTCTGCTTCATGTCGACTGCATGGGCTTGTTGATCTGGCTGTTTTTTCTTGTCATTGTTGAATTTCAAGATTCAAAAGTCCAGGATTTCGTGGTTCTTCCTCTTGTAGTGCTTGCATAATACTCTCTTCTTGCTCTGAGCGGGTTGTTGATTCTAGGTCTTTTGTGACTGCTTCTGATTGTCGTCGAATTGTCAGACAACTTTTTTCTTCTGTTGCTTCTTCGTGCTCTTCTTCGAGAATAATGCTTGTGAGTCATTGATGGAGGACAAGGATGCTCCATTCCTTCTTGTCTCCTCATGTAGAAGCATAATTATGGCTCTAGACAATGTTATAACTGAGTGTGTGATAATCATCATCACCCAGTTTGCATATGAGGATGTCAAACTTGATAACAAGGTCACTACAACGTCGGAGTCTCCAATCGCGAATAGTGCTTCCATCGTCTTATATCGGTTCATCGCGTCATATACATCAGCAGTACCAGGATGCTATGGCCGTCGTTAGGGAGTTGAATTCTCCTGATTTGTTTATCGCAATGACAAAAAACCTAAATTGGTCAGAAGTGAGGAGGGAGTTGAGATTTTAACAAACACCCCCGATATGGTGTCGAGGGTTTTTAGCATGAAGCTTCAACACTTCATTGATTTGTTGAAGAAGGATGGGATATATGGGCGCATTATAGGAAGGCTTCATATTATAGAGTTTCAGAAGAGAGGATTGTCCCATGTCCACCTATGGATTATATTGGAGGAGCGGAGCAAACCCATCATTGTTGGAGATTACGATCGTATCGTATGCGTAGAGATTCTTGTGAGGGGAGATGATCCAGAGTTTTACGAGATAGTGAGAACCTGTACGATGCACGATCCATGCACAACATCTTTTCCAAATGCACCATGCATGAAGGATGGAAAATGCTTGAAGAACTACCCAAGGAATTTCATTGATGAAACAACGGTAGTGAATGGGTATCTTTCGTATAGGCATAGAAACAACAGAGAGAAGGTGAAGTCGCATGGAATAGAATTAGATAACAGGTGGGTAGTACCGTACAACAAATGGTTGATACTACATTTTCAGTGTCACATCAACGTAGAGATATGTGTACATATATGTAGCGTGAAGTATTTGTACAAGTACATGACCATATATGATTACGACAGCAGTTGTGGAGGGTGGTGGTCAGACAATTGCACCAGTCAATGAAATAGAGCAATTTTTAAATGCTCGATATTTCTCTGCAAGTAAGGCTTGTTGGCGACTATTTGGGCTTTCTATGGGTGCTCATAAGCCAGTTGTGACTCGACTGATAGTTCATCTGGTTGGACAAAAATTGGTTTACTTCATTGAGAGAGCCGATTTAGAGGAGGTCGTAGAAGGTCATTCGAGTACCACTTTGAAAGCTTTTTTTGAACTAAATAGAAGTGGCGATTCGGAGGCCCGAGAGTTGTTGTACCAAGACTTGCCACAGTTTTACGTTTACAATAGGAGAGTGCGAAGGTGGACCCGTAGAATCAATGCATAGTCCATTTCGGCCATTGGACATATGTATTTTGTCCATCCATCCGAAGGAGAGCGATGTTATATGCAAGTCCTTTTGGCTCATGTAAGAGGTGCAAAAAGTTTTATATGTGTATGTATGGGTGTGTATATGTATGTATGTACGTATGTATGGGTGTGTATATATGTATGTATGTACATTCAAATAAACGTAAATGTTTTTTTTGCAGTTGGTGAATATTATTGTTTGTATGACATAGGCTTTGCCACACCTTCCACCTGAGAGCATGTAACCTTCAAATTTGGAGAGGCTTTTATTGTTGAAAGCATTTAGATGTAGGCATCTGCAACCGTACACAATCTTGGTGAATGCCAAAGTTTAGAATTTGTGTACAGCTGTAGAGGCCTGCAGTTAAAACCGTAAACCAATTAGAGCCTATCCCAATTTGAAGGTTTTGCATCCTCCTATGTGGAAGTTGTAGCATAGTCCGTGTCACACAACAAACATACGCGGTGTGGGAGCGGTCTGCAAAGAAGGTTTGTCTGGATCTATAGGTGCACCTTATTTGATGACAAACCCTAAACATTGGATCCAATCAACAAGCATGTCAATTTCTTATGTCAATAATGTTGGTGAATCGTTTGTTATTTTGACCAAATACATTGCTCAGTTTAGGGTTTTTGAATGTAGCATGATACAATGTTTTGGTCCTGCATAAATAATTTTTGACAATGTTCAATGTTGATGTTATGATTTGTCTCATCTAATAACAGTTGGCCATCTGTGTGTTGGCCACCTGTGTGTTGGTGAACTTGAAGGTGAATCATTGTCGATTTTCCATGGATTTTAGGGAGCTGTGAAAATTGTCAACATTTCCTTGTCTAGTTTTAGGCCAAAATTGCTAAAAATGGCACATAGTTTAGGATCTGACTTTTCACACGTGTGAAACAGGTCTAGATATTTTTAGTAAGTGTATTTTTTCAGTATGAAGAAGTGTCAAACTTCAAGACCTTCGAAATGAGTCCATTTTCATGTATTTTGGACATATATGCCAATTTTACCTATATAGGGCATATTTTAGGTAAGGAGGGTCTAGAGAGAGGAGAGAGAGTCATCTCTCTCAGCTATATATAGCAGGTAGGCCGTGGAGAAACAGGTTGGAGCAGATCCATTGTATTCATTTGCTTAATGAGAGATTTTTCTATTGGGTTCTCCTTCCATTGTTGGCATTGTGTAGTGATTGAGTTCAAGCTTTGTGTGTATGATCTTAGGTGCTTTCCAAAAGTGGTAGGCTGATGTATTATGGACTGTATAATGCTATTTTGGGCCGCACTTGATGTTTATGGAAGTTTCCATTTGTGATAAATGCTTTTTGATCAAGTTCTTTGCATTCTAGGTAGCATAGAATGTGTTGCCAATTCCTAGCTTATGTAGTTTGGAGTGCAAGCATTCAAGCCAATGATCTTGGAGTTTAGATCCACTTAGGATCTGTATTTTTCACATGGTATCAGAGCTGGTTGGCTTCTATTTACAGTAAGTATTCCATTTTTGGTGATATTTGGATGTTTGATCAAGTTCTAGCATGATTTTGCATTGCTTTGTTGATCAAATCTTACTAACCTTTGTTTTGTGAGTTGAACTTGTGGATCAAAAGCATATTTCAGGTCTATTGAAGATCAAAGGCTGAAAAGAAACTATTTTGGATCAGATCATAACACCTAATCATTTGTGATTGTGAGGCTTGTGCATATTCAATACTAACAATGTTCTTTTCAATCCTATTGTTGACAATCTCCATTCTTGGATGAACACTCTCCTTAAGTGGATGAAACTTCTCCTTAAGTGGATGACAAATGCTCTTTTGAGTGAGTTGTAATTCTCCTAAAGGCTGAGCAAAGCTCCCATTTGGATGAAAGATCCCCTTTTTTGGGTGAACATATTGTAAGCTCCATTGTGAAGAGCATATTGTAAATATTGTCATCAATTTTGGCATAAATTTTGGTGTACTTTGTTGAGCATGTAAGTAACTCTCCTTATGTAATTTGATTGGAGCATTTGCTGGAAGGTGTTAACCATTATGCAAGTGTGTTTTCAGGTTCTTAACAGGTTGAGGAACATTCTCATGTGAAGTGATCTTAGATCTACATCTAAACACCAAGATTTGACAAGATAGTGAAGCTAGTCTTGTGATTCACTAAGTGTGCTCATTCATTCACCTCTAAATCTTGTATTTATCACTTGCTGGAGTTTATAAACTTTTAGAAGTGTGGTTTACATGTGGTTTTACAGGTTGAATCAATATCTTAGTGTGTTGATCATATGTTGATCAAGTTTGTTCATTACTAGGTAATCTTGGCATCCTAGTTTTGGGTATTTTCTAAGAATGCAAGTAACTCTTCACACCATAACTTGATTTGGTCACTTGCTGGAAAGTTTGAGATCTTAAGCAAGAGTGTGTTCAGGTTGGTTTGATTTTGTAATCCATTCTTAGTGTGTGCAAAGTGTTGCATGTGTTTCAATCTTCCTTTCTATGCTTGGAAACCATCTAGGTTCAAGATAGAAGTGTTTTAGGGTCCTAAATCTTCATAGATCTCTTTATCTATCATTTGTTGAGAGAAAAGTGAGTGCTAAGTGCTTTAGGACAAAACCTAAAAGTTGAAGAAACATTAGAATCATGGCTTCCAATGGTGGGATCATGCTAGAGTCTAGTGAAAGGTGGAGTTCATCAAACTACTCTACTTGGAAAGTGAGGATGGAGTCCTTACTTGAGTTGAATGAACTCATGGACATAGTTGCAGAAATTGAAGAGAGACCTCTCACACTTCAAGAGCAACAAAGGTTTGATAAGAAGGCCAAAAGGGCTCTTCATATCATTAAAATGAATGTTACAAATGAACTTCTCAAGGAAGTTGGAAAGTGTCAAAGTGCAAGTGAGGCATGGAATGCCTTAAAGAAGCTCTTTGAATCAAAGTCCACATCTAGGGTATTGACCCTAAGGAGACAAATATTTTCTAGTAGGCAAAGAGAGGGTGAAAGTGCTCATGCATTTATCTTGAGAGTTAAGTCCCTAAGTGATGATTTAGCATGCATTGATGAGAACATAAAAGATGGTGAAATAGTCCAAGTTATGTTGAATGGTTTGCTAAATGAACATGCTAACCTTGTGCAAAGTTTTGCCATTCAAAGAGTCTTGCCAAGTGTGGTTGACTTGCAAGAAATCTTATTGGCTGAAGAACATAGGTTGCAATCAAAGCTTGATGGTGCATCCTTGCAAGGTGGAGGTGAAGAGGCTTTCTTCACAAAAGGCAAATTCAAGGGCAAAGGTAAAGGCAAAGGGAAATGGTCCAAAGGTGGTAACTTTGATCATGATGATCACTCTTCCTCTTCCTCTTCTACTAAGAACAATAAGTCAAAGTTCAAGTGCTTTTATTGTGGGATAAAAGGACATTTTGCAAATGAATGCCATAAGAAACAAAATGCTAGATCTAGGTTGAGATCTAATGTACTTCTTGGAGATGATAATTGTTGTGCTAACTTGGCAAGCTTTGGTGAATCTATGGTCAATTTTTTGGATCCATTGGATCTTGAAGATGCACTAGTGTTACCTACTAGTCATATGGAGTCATGTGGAGCTAAATTAGCATCATGTTTGTACTCTTCTACTCATGGACTTCCAAGGCTTGGTGGTTCTTCAATGGTGCTAGATGGCAAGTGCAAAAATGGAAAAGGTAAGGAAGGAGCTAACTTCATCAATGGAGTTGATGAAGATTCTTCTTTGGAAGTGATTGTTGCTAATGACTTGTTTGTTCATATGGAAAAAGATGGAGATGCTAAGTGTCATTCTTTGCAAGAAGATGGTTGTTCTTCTAATTCTTTTCATATTGATGTATGTAATCATGTGGGAAAAGATGATGGTGCTTTGAGCATGCTTGAAGGAAATGGTTCTTTTACATCTTTTTGTGATAAAGTCATTTGTGCAACAAGTGGTGTCACATTTCTTCATAAAAAGAGTAGATCAAAGGTTTCTATCATGAGACTTGGTGAGGGAGATCACAAGTCAAAAGGAAGAGAAGTATGTGAAGTGTTCAAAGTAGGATGTACTTTGAATGATGTTTTTATGAACGATAGTGAGGAAGAATCATTATCATATGACTCATTACCTAAATCATTGAGTAGAAGTTCATGTTTGAAAAGAGAGAGTACTTCAATCACTCTTATGTTGAAGGTACTAAGGATTCTTTTCTTGGCTTCTAATATTCAAGAGTCTTCTACTTCTTATGGTGCAACTATCAAGAGGGAGGTTTCTAACTTTTGTGGTGCTAGCATTAAGAGGGAGTCTTGTGAAGGAAAGGGCAATGGAAGAGTGGTTCTTGGGAAGATCCAAAGCATGGATCTAACATCTCTTCATCAACTCAAAGCATTCTATGATTGTGGTGGATTGTTCATTCATGGTCAAGATGGCAAAAGGTTGGTTGAAGAAGACTACATTGAGCAACTCAAGTGGCAACTTCTTCAAGGCAAGGGAGATATCATTGGTGAGCTTATTGAGGTTTGTTATGAACTCAAGAGGGCTGTTTTGATTAGGTTTGATACTCATCTTCACCTACTCTACTTCATGTTAAATGGAAATGTTGGAATCTATCTTTTGGTTTATGATGGTGGCATTGTTTTCACTAACTATAGTGAAGGGTCAAATTTGAGCATTGATGAGATCTTGTGGGATCTTAATCATGTGTTTGAGAGGGAGTATCTTCAGAGTTTCAGATCTGAAGATGTTCACATATGCAAGATCTTTGATGTCTTATTGGAAGATCAAGAGGTTGATCTTGGATTGCTTCATCAACACCAAGAGACAAGTGGCAATTCGAAGCTAGTGAAAAGCATCAAAGAAGAGACAAATGGTCAAGGCATTTTGGATCTGTTTTTACAGGTTCTTGAAGGTTCAAGTAAGGTCTTTGGAGCTGCAAGGAAGTGTCTTCTTACTCTACCTCACTTGTCTAATCTCATGTATGAACATTGTTATGTCAATGTGTTGAAATTGTCAAATTTCAATAAAACTAGTTCCATAGTTTTGCATCCTTTGGATCTTGGAGATGGAATAGTTATCATTGCTGGTTTGTATGATCAAGTACATGAATTCATTCAGATCTTGAAAGGTATTGAAGTGGTCAATATGTTTTCTTTTGAACAAAGTTCAAGATCTAGTATTCTAGTGTTGGCAAATTGGCAACTTGTTGACATTGTAGGATCAAGCGTTGTGTGCAAATCTTGTGGAGGTACTTCAAGTATTTCAAGTTCAGGTTTTGGTCATTCAAATGGAGTAGGGAACACATCTTTTTGGCATTCATTCACTCAAAGGCTTTCATGGATTGAAGATCTACAAAGGCAAGGTGGTGATGGAAGTTCATTCATGGAGATACATGTTGCATTCACTATATGTATAGTGAAATGTGGAGGAGGCATGCAAACACTTGTTGATCACTTTCATTTACAACTTGTTTGCTGCTATTTTACAGAGAAACCAGAGATGGATACATGGAGGAATTCATTAATTGAGATTCTATGTTCTTTTACATGTACCATTTTTATGATTCTATGTAAAATTGATGTAAGAAATAGTGAAGCATCTTATATGGACACTATTATCTATATCAATTATGTTGTGTCCTATTTTGTACATATTAGGATCCTTGAGAAGAGATCTATTCTGATGATGGAGATCATTCTTAAGTTGGAACAAAGTAGTGTTGTAAAACTAGCAAGTTAAGTTGAAGAGGGAGTGTGAAAATTGTCAACATTTCCTTGTCTAGTTTTAGGCCAAAATTGCTAAAAATGGCACATAGTTTAGGATCTGACTTTTCACACGTGTGAAACAGGTCTAGATATTTTTAGTAAGTGTATTTTTTCAGTATGAAGAAGTGTCAAACTTCAAGACCTTCGAAATGAGTCCATTTTCATGTATTTTGGACAT
The DNA here is from genome assembly GCA_029204225.1 of Diphasiastrum complanatum. NCBI lineage: Eukaryota > Viridiplantae > Streptophyta > Lycopodiopsida > Lycopodiales > Lycopodiaceae > Diphasiastrum > Diphasiastrum complanatum. Next base: position 34,935,963 of record CM055096.1, on the reverse strand, counting down.
ATATGCCAATTTTACCTATATAGGGCATATTTTAGGTAAGGAGGGTCTAGAGAGAGGAGAGAGAGTCATCTCTCTCAGCTATATATAGCAGGTAGGCCGTGGAGAAACAGGTTGGAGCAGATCCATTGTATTCATTTGCTTAATGAGAGATTTTTCTATTGGGTTCTCCTTCCATTGTTGGCATTGTGTAGTGATTGAGTTCAAGCTTTGTGTGTATGATCTTAGGTGCTTTCCAAAAGTGGTAGGCTGATGTATTATGGACTGTATAATGCTATTTTGGGCCGCACTTGATGTTTATGGAAGTTTCCATTTGTGATAAATGCTTTTTGATCAAGTTCTTTGCATTCTAGGTAGCATAGAATGTGTTGCCAATTCCTAGCTTATGTAGTTTGGAGTGCAAGCATTCAAGCCAATGATCTTGGAGTTTAGATCCACTTAGGATCTGTATTTTTCACAGGAGCTGCTTGGTGATGGAGAGCATATCTTTTGCAGCACAACCATTTGGTTGTTAGAGCACAACCATTTGGTTGTTAGAGCTATATATTTGTTATTTGATCAGTGAAGAGAGCATGATTGGCGCATATCCACAGAGATTTCATTTGCTCTTAGATGTAGATTTGCTACTTAGTAATTTAAGATATCTTTATAGGAATGGCGGCACTATTAGTGTGTCTGCCTTTGAGGCAATGTTAGATAGCTTGGTGTATAGCCAGATAATGGTATTAGATTTACGTGATGACATTTCTATGATTTTTTAAAATTTATTGAGAATATATATTCGGACTATTTACAATGCCTCTTAACCAGAAATCTCTCTCTCTCTCTCTCTCTCTCTCTCTCTCTCTCTCTCTCTCTCTCTCTCTCTCTCTCTCTCTCTCTCTCTCTCTCTCTCTCTCTCTCTCTCTCTCTCTCTCTCTCTCTCTCTCTAAAAACCCTAACCCGAAAATTTTAATCCTAATTGTAACCAACACCACCCTATCCCTAACCGTAACCAACATCACATCATTTCATTCCAAAACAATTCATTACAAAATTCTAGAAAATTCCATTCTCAAACCTTGCGAAATTCTGCAAAATTCCATTCTCAAACCATGCTCTTACAAGATCTCAAGAATTTGGATTACCGCAACAAAGTATTATAACATTCCGTCAATTTCCATTACATGTGATTTCAAAACAAAAGTAACATCCAATTTCAAAACAACAGTACATATCATGCCAAAATTTAATCCGAACTACATAGTATACATAGCAATCACATAATATTCACAGCATGGACCGCTTCAGCATTACACAGGATTTGCTCTAGATTCGCAGTCACAATATAGTCTAAAAAACACATTAGATCGAAAAAACACACTAGGTCAGAAAATACACTAGCTTGGAAAAATACATTGGGTCACGTTGGGTCGGAAAATTTCAACCCAACCCGACCAGACATTGGGTCGAAAAATTTCGACTTGACCGACCCAACCAAACATTGGGTCGAAAAATTTCGACCCGACCAAGGTTGAAATTTTTTGACTTGACCCGACCAAGGGTCAGATTTTTTTAACCATTGGGTCAGAAAATTTCCACACAAAATTAGAATCTTTTGAAACGGAATCGACTCGAAAAATTCGTGATTTTTCGATATCCAAATTAGAAATTTTCTCGATACCCAAGATCAAACGTCCACCTGCCGTACTTCGGCCACATACATACACACACATACATCGGTCACCTACCATCGACAATCCTCCTAAACCATCGCTACTTACGAGATGTGCGAGATCGGCCAAATCACCGGCCGCCGCCTAGATCGGCCTCCATTGCCCGTCAACGACGGGCACTCTCTACTAGTGTGTGTGTGTGTGTGTATACATATATATATATATATATATATATATATATATATATAACTATTTGTGCGCATGTGTATGGGGTAGGAGGATGCATCCTCCTACCCATGCACTTTTTCAAAAAACCTAACTAAAATTTTGAAATACATGCATGGGGTCCTAGGATGTATGCATCATGTCCCATGCATACACATTCATCTCTCTCTCTCTCTCTCTCTCTCTCTCTCACACACACACACACACACACACACATTACTCCCCCTCTCACAATCCTCCATCTTGTGACCTCCAAAAACCAGTAAGGTTTTCTTTTTTCTCGATGCCTTCAATTCTGAAATGCAAAATTCAACAAAACCCATCAGGGAATACTCATTTCTTGGTAGGGAATAAGAAGTTATTCTTTTGTCTAAGGTCAAATTAGCATCATAATGCAATCTAAACATGATTGTTTTTCCCTTTTGCAATTCATCTGTCTGTTGCCCGTGCTAGATCCAATAATGCAGAAGCTCCATCCAACGAGCAAAGTCGACAACATCAGTTTATCAAGGAAGCAAAGGGATTGATAGAATCTGACGTTGTGATAGTCGGTGTAGGTATTATTGGCCTAACTGATATAGATTTTCTGTCGCTATGGTGCATGCTAAGCAACCATCCGACGCAGGGCAAGGATATTTGTGGTGCCACATGCAACTTCAAGATCAGGGATGGCCTCTTGCATATAGAAGTAAGCAGATCTGGGAAGATCTTGCGTCTAAACTGCGTGCATCAGGACGTGTTCTGCCCATGGAGATATCGCCACATACAGGATTTGACACTACTATCTGCGGCCTCTGCACTGGAGATCTAGCGATTGAAATAGACAATGAGGGATTTTGAGTGAAAGTCTTTGTTTCTCCTCTCTCTCCAGCAATAATATGCCAAATGAGTAGACATCTCCAGCATGACTGTAGACCCCCTTGTGAATCAAAAGAGGCCAACAATGGGTACTAGTGACCACTCACATCCTTCAACTGCAAACTATTGAGCGCACAACCACAACCCCTAGTCTCACATGATGAGCTTTGCACAAATGACCTACCCTTACCAGGGGATTTCTGCCAAGTAGTGTGACAAGGCGTAGCCTTTTACCATTTCTACAACTGATACAACCGGGAGACCAATTGTTTCGAGTTAGACATAGGGCAGACGAAAATTTTCTACTATATAAATTGACCACCAATCTAACCTTGATCTGTGTGGGCATAGCGACCACCCGATACACCGGGCTGATAATAAATCATCACATTCCCTCACTAGTACCCCCTACTAATGATCTAACTGTGGTCGTTAGATGAGCTAGTCAAGACTTGCATGAAGCACCCTCTAAGACAATCAAGCATGAAGCATGCATGCTACTAGTAAACTCGTAGTGTTCTAAGGTTGTAATCTAGTTATGTTCTCTTATAGTTTTCTTTGAGCTATCAAATATTTTCTACATCAATACTCAGTCTATTATATTTGTCTATGAAATCAATCTCACTGATTATGATGATTTCAAAGTTAGAATTAAGTAGAATCGAACGTGGCAATTTTTGGAATAGTTTTGTTTGAATTTGATAGGCATAGTCACACATTAGAAGAAGGATTTTTTTTCAGATCTCGATAGAAGCACCTATCGAATGCACTCTTTCTCTATTGAGCATTCTTTCCTTCTTCCAACAAAATCCACTATAAATAGTGGTACATTGTATTTCATTCTTCATGGCCTTTCAAAGAAGGTAGAAACTCTACCATTTTGAAAATGGGATGTCCTTGCTTTTCTTCTTCCTCCATCTCTCATAGGTTTTTGTTATTTTCATATTTTTTTGAATTTGCTAATTGATTGGATTTGATTATTGTTGTTATTTGAGAGAGATACAAGACTGCACTTAGTTCCTCTTGACAAAGCAAGACTGATCCCTTTTGAAGCCTTTATTCATAATCCAACAAGGTAAAATATAGCTGAAAAGTAAAATATAGTACTAAAAAGTACCATAAATCATAACCACTTTCAAGACATCCAGCTGATATCTGCCACCATCCCACAAAACACAACCGCACAAGTTAGTCTAGTGAGGAAGACAAGTGTCATAGCTGAGCGTCAGTTGTTATTCATGTCCAAAAGAAGTTATACAACTTAACAACTTAAATTTTAAATCATAGTCCAGTCTTCTCAAACCAGAAGTGTTTTAGCGATTGGCCAAGCCGTTATATCATCGTGTCAGGGCCAGTGCCATGCTGATCAGCTTATGGGCAGTCGATCCATATCAGTTCACTTTTAATAAAAAATAGTATGAGTAGTTTAAACAGTTTGGTGTGGGCACTTGTGCTGGTATTAGGGCAAATCCATGCCATGCTAACCCAAGTGACCCTTACAAAGAAGGATATGTCACGGACTGTTGTCCATACTCGTGAGCACATCCATGCTTTGCAGTTGTATCTCACCAAAGGTCTAAAGTAACACATGAAAGGGTGGAATTAAATATTACCATGATTGTTATACGGAAGTCATATGACAACCATGGTATGTGGACACAACTTCAGATAGATATGATTAATTTTTAGTAAGAGATTTCCAATGTTTTTACTAGGTGTTGGGGCAGCAGATCCGTGCCATTCCAACCCTTTTGTAAAAACAATGTATCTCACGCATTTCCATGATGTCTAAGACCGTTTCATTGGAGTCCCCTACTGTTAGGTGTTTTGACAAGGATTTCTTTAAAGAATCATTTAGTTAATTTTGCTTTTTGGGAAGTAGTATCTATTTTCTAAAGTCGTTTTTATTAATAAAAAAAAAAGGGGATTTTTTATTTTGGAAGAAACATAGACGTTACGTTATAAGGAAATACTTATCCCATTCTTGTTTGTGCATCATAAACGAATTGATAATGAAAAGTCATATCTGAATGTTTGTAGATGAGGCTTCCTGAGAAGCTGCCATTGTTGTTTTTCTGTAAACGTTTTCTCTTTATATCATAACGACAAAAAAAAAAAAATTGGTCTTTAGTCCATAGCTATGTTTAGGAGAAGAAAAGCATTTAGATAAGGTCTATGGATTGCATTAAATTGTCTGCTTATTTGAAGTTTCAAGATAGCATACCTTTGCTTTGAGCACAATCAAGCTTGGTTCGAGTAAGAACTAGAATGTAGAAAATAGAAGGCCATAGTGGAAGGTGATACTACATGATCAAATGCACCGATAATAGTTTTTAGTAACCTAGGGTGAGACCTAAGAATGTAAAAAAATGATATTTGAATAAATCCATTCATTGTAAGAACAAAGAGTCAACCCATTTATCAGAGATAAGCCATCAGAAGTCTTTCTATCCATCGCTGGATAGTAGGAAGTATGCAGGTCAAAAATCATAGACATTAAAAAAGTATATTTGCTATCTGTCCATCGTTGGACAACAAGTATAAGAATCATATAGATCTTCAAAACATCATGTGTAGATGAAGCTACTGTCCGTTTCTCGAAAGTATGTACATTTTCAGAATAGATATAAGGGATTGATGAGGCTAGCAATCCATCGCTGGGTTGCATGCTCATTAACCTTTTGATAGTGGAAGAGGGAGCCAACTATCCATCGTTGTGGACAGAGTCATTATTTTATGCATAAACCATGGTCAGAAATTCGTTAAGGATAGGACCATCCTTGTGCTGTTTTTCAGAAGTAAACAAGCATTATTATGTATAGAAATGTGATTAGTATACCATCGCTGCAGCCAACGCATCTTTGAAGAGATGTATGTAAGTAGAATCCATCCATTGCTACCTTTTGGGCAGGATGTATGCCTACTTTCTCAAAATTACATTCTTAACATTTCCATCGCTGGGACGACTACTTAAAAAACTTTGTAAAAAAGCTTCATTTGGTGAGTAAACTCCATTGTTCTTTGAGAGCTATCTTAAGGAGTACCAAACGAAGGGTACTTACCGCATAAGATCTCTTGCAAAGTCTTGAAGAGGTAGGGCGCACTTTCTGTAGGTGAGAGCCTGGAAAGCTCTTCATAGTATTGTGAGGAGTCAGATGTCGAAGCTACATGTTTATATAATGTTATATAATAAAATATCCAAGAAGGTGTCGTCTCTATGTCCATCAGCTTTGTACAGGCTCCAAAATGGCCCTTATTTAGCCCCAAAAGCCCCTTTCTAGCCAAAGATATCCCTCTCCAAGTGGACTTTTCGAAAATGGCTTTAAAATGAATTGGTTCTTCATTCCGAGGAAACTCTGGCCTCCGACATGACTTCCACCAGTCGGGTGTATTCATGAATTTCTAAATGAACACTTTCAATGAGAATTTTTCATAATTCTCCTTCAATGTCCTTCAGGCCCACATCAACCTCATCCAACGACCGTTTATGATCTAATGGCCCATATTTTTCGCCATCTCTACCGTCGATCCATCTGAGCTTTGATCTGATGGTCCTTCACGCATTTGTTCGTGGAGTCAAGCTTCTCCGACCACGAGACTCCCGCATACACTATGGCTCAATCCTCTTGGGCGCGCGCGAGCCTTCTCGACTCTCTGCCCCTCGTTTCTCTCTTGTTTTCAACTATGGCTGATTTCGATCCAGCAAATTCTCTAGTCGTGCCCTCTTGGCTGCTGGGCCGCGCCTTTCAGGCTTTCACAGATCCGAACATGATCTCGTACAGCCCAAGATAAGTGATTTTCTTCCAGAAATCTCTAGCTGTGTTTTTGGCTGCCACAGAGAATTAAGGATTGTTCTTCCATCACTCCATGGCTCAGCATGGGTTCTTGCAGAATCCACTGGCTATCCCAACACCCTACTGTAGCTTCTTACAATAGCTTGAACTGCCTCCAATAGTGCAAGATCTGTCGGTTCTCTACCGAAACCCTGGTTGATAGTTTTCAACAAATCCTTGCATGTTTTTGGAGCTAATTCTGATCCAAATACTGAGAACCCAAATGTTATTATTGCCTTGCCTGTCTAGTGACTTCTGTCAACTCCTGTTTGCAACAAACCATTCCTTAATTCGCTAAGAATTGCTTCCGTTATCAATATTTCTTGTGGGTTGCCTCATAGCCTGCATATGATGGAATTTTCTTTTTACTTTGATTCTACGAATTAGCTTAGTACCACACTTAATCAAAGGGCTTTGCGTCACAAAAACCCCGGACCATCCTGTACCCTATACATCGTCCTTATCGTTGCTCAGTTCTGATGCTACCATCGATGGAATCACTCTTCCAAGAGCAACTTGACTAAAGTGGATCCGTCGGTTCGACAAAAATGAAGTTCAAAATGTGCCGATCACATTGGCATTGTTGGTGAAACTAGATTGTGTACATATAAGTGTGGCAAACTGAAAAATGAGTTTGTTGTTTTACCCAAAGTTCGACCATTCTAAGGTCAGTAGTATGCTGGCAAACCTAGAACAACAATATTTGAAAGAAAAAATGACTTCGAATGCACCTTGGATACATTTGCCAAGTGTGCAATTAGATTTCATGATTGAATTTTGTGCGAAATGTGGGCTTGGCAAAACATGTTGGTATGTTCTATGACTTTTGCCATTGTATTGGTTAATTGTAGATCAACTTGTACTTGTGTGGTGTAGCTTTTTGACTATTGAATACCTAACCTACACTATCTTTGGAAAGTTGATGAGGTCTTGTTGTTCCCTTATAAGTGTGACTTTATGCTTATGTATAATGTACAATAATGCAATGCGATCTTACCCTCACAATGGATATATGCATTCAAACATAATCAAGAAAATACACTAATACTCTACTAATTGGCCCTTGATTTCATACCCTTCAGGTTGTGACATAAAAATGTCCTCTTCAATAGTGCCATTCAAAAATGTTGTTTGCACATCCATATGGTGGACTTCTAGGTTGGCTACATTTGTAAATGATAATAAGAGTCAAATCTGTTGGATTAGTCTCCTTCTTACTAATCGACTAATCGATTTTAATCTTCATCCATTGTTTATCCAGTTCTATGGATTTTCCCCTGTCTTTACATAGTCTGCAGTTTTACAAGTGTTTTTACACAGTCCGCAGAAATACACGGAGTTTGACAACAGTGTCGCATTTTCTCTCACTTTGGCTTTTTCACCTTTTTTGTGAAACTGTCGCCTGTCAGGAATCTCGTGGAAAAATGCAGTGTCGCCTTTTTCGCCTGTCAGGATTTGCGAGCAAATATGCAGAGTCGCATTTTTCGCCGTTTTAAAAGTGTCTCGAATGTTAAGGAAATGACTTTGGCAAAGTGTGAAGTGACCCTAGTATGAAGAAAATGTGTTTTTAGGGCATTGTCGGGTTTTTTGCAAAAACCCGACATTGTCACATTTTTGCGATAGTGTCGCCTATGGCTGTTTTGGTTCATTTCTGCAGAAGTGACAGTTTGGTTCATTTATGCAGACAGACTGTTTACGACCAATTTCCACCACTTATCAACAATCAATGACAAGGAACCGAATGAATGCCATCGGACACCAGCCAACTGGCAATTGTAATTGACGACCTAATTGCTTAGTATAAATAGCTATTCATATTCATATAGTTTTATTGATCAATCAATCAGCAAGTATTGTAGTTAGCTCTCTATCAAGCTTGAACTCTCTTGAGCATTCTAGCTCAGACTTTTAGAGATCTATTTTAAAGTTGCTATTGCGCTATTGCTTATTAGCATAGCTGCTTATTATCAGACTTATTCTCAGTTACTCAGAGACATCTTAGAGTGCGCGGTTTCTATCCGCTATTGTCTTGCGCTCATTAGCATCTGATTTTATTTTTCTGAATCAATATTATCTTCTTATTGCATTCAGTATATGTCAGAATGCATGCATCTCTGTATTGCTTTTGTAACTGATAGAAATTGTCTGAGAATTCAATACTTCATGTTTGGCGACGTAATCACTTAGTATCTAGCGATGTTAGTTGCTAAAGATTGAACGTAATTTTCATCACTACTGATTTTTTCAATTTTTTATAGGCATAGTCATGCACTTGAAATAAAAAGTTTCCATCGCTATTATCTATCCTATTTCTGACATGGTATCAGAGCCAAATCACTACTTCTGTATCTGATACCGACATGGTATTAGAGCTTCTATCATAGTATCAATGCTAGATCACTATTTTCGATATCTGAATCGCCATGGTATCAGATCTGTGATCTCTATCAAGGCATAATACTATTTCGATATCAAAGCAAAAGCTCTAATACTTGATATCTTTCATGATATCAAATTGATATCGGACTCTTAAGTTCCTTTCACCTTTTCAGTATCAAAGAATTGATTTCATGTTGTTGGCGTTAGTACATCTTAGCGTCATTGATATAATCGACAGACTAAATTCCAGATGGATTCTCAAAGTAAAGCCGGTCTTATTGCAGACGAGCTGAATGGATCCAATTATCATTTGTGGAAATTTAAGATGAAGACCTTGCTAATCGCCAGTGAGTTATGGGATGTTGTTACAAGTACAGAAGTAAAACCTGAAGACGACGACTCAAAGTGGAAATCGAAGGATGGTAAAGCTTTCGCGCTTATTATCCTCAATATATCAGATACACAGATTGGACATATAGCTGAAGCTAAAACATCAAGAGACGTTTGATACATCCTGAACTCACTATATGATGTGAGGGACGTAACTACTAAGTTACATCTATGAAGGAAATTCTTCACATTCAAGATGTTTACTAGTGATTCTCTTCATAGTCACAATAACTAGTTTAAGAATCTCTTGCAACATATGGCCGCTGTTGGATCGGTCATAGACGATCAAGACACAATTATGACATTGATTTCAAGCTTGCCCTCTACATATGAGAACTGGGTGATGATCATATAGACACACACAGATTTAACTCCTACTAGAGTTATCACTATGTTGTTGCAAGAAGACAATAGAAGAAGTCAAGACACATCGTCTACTTCCTCCTCTCAGGCTCTATATGTCAACAAAGGCTCTAAGCGACAGAAGCAGAAAAGCTCCAAGAAGGCTGCAACGAATCAGAAGCCGACTCAAAGTCAAGCACAATCATCAGATCCACAATCGAAGAAGAAGATGTTTTGTAGATATTGCAAGTGCCATAACCGTGAGATCAAGGATTGCCGAATTCTCCAAGCGAAGAACACAGCCAAACAACCTGATCAACAAGCAAACACAGTTTCATCATCTCCCAAGGTCGAAATGGACGAAGGCGCATTCATGGTCAAAGATCAAAGCGCATTTTTGGATGACTCATGGTTTCTGGATTTTGGAGCAACTCAACACATGACCAATTAACATGAGATTTTCAACTCCTACACGCCTCACAAGACGAAGAAATTTGTTCATCTTGGTGACAATAATACTCACATTATTGAGAGTAAAAGTACTGTAAGATTGCGATTCCAGCATGATTAATTCAAATTACTATCAAAGGCCTTATATGTTCCTAAACTCTCTACAAATCTGTTATCAGTAAGTAGAATTACAGATTTAGGTCATAAGGTAGAATTCGACTCTGATCAATGCAAAATTATTGATAGGAGTAATAATATCCTTGCACTCGGCTAGAGGCAGGATTACTTATATAGATGGGCACAATGTTATTCTAAGTCTTGTCAAGCCTTGAAAACCTCTGTTCTAGTCAATAAAGCATTACTATGGCATCATCACTTAGGACACTTGAATCATGCATCTATTTTGAACATGTCTAGACAGTCCATGGTTCTTGATCTCGACTATCCTTCTGGTAACAACGATCTCCCCATCTGTCATAACTGCATCTTTGGAAAGCAGACTAGGATTCCTTTTAGATCAAACCATATGCATGCATCAAAAGGTATGTTAGATGTTGTTCATACAGATATATGTGGACCTATGCAAACTCCTTCATTGCTAGATACAAAGTATTTTATTAACTTTATTGACGAATCTCCAGAAGAATAGTTGTTTATTTCATTAAGCAAAAATCAGAGGCTTTCATCAAATTCAGACAATTCAAAGAGCATGTTGAGAATCAAACTGGCAAACGAATTAAAGCACTGAGGTCTGATAACGAGGGAGAATACATCTCCACCGAATTCAAGGAGTATTGCCTTAACAACGGCATTGAGCAACAATACATTACCTCCTATTCGCCTCAGTCAAATGGTCTTGCTGAGAGAAAGAACAGAACCTTAGTTGAATTGGCAAAGTGCATGTTATCACATGTGAAGTCCTTCTAGGCTGAAGCTGTTTCAACAACAACTTATATTCAGAACAGATGTCCTACTAAAGGTCTCTCAGACAAAACACCATTCAAAGTTTGGACAAGTATCCAACATTCTTAATCAAACCTACAAGTTTTTGGATGTACTGCTTTTGCGCAGATACCTCATGATCTCAGGAAGAAGCTGGACTTCCAGTATCACATGTATTTTCATCAACTACACTACTCTAGATCAAGCCTACAAGTTGCTCAATCCCATCGAGTCGAAGATATTCACTAGCCGGGATGTCATCTTCATCGAAAGACCTCAAAGGAAAGGGCAGTCCCCATGTAGCCGATCTGTCAGATTCTCTGACACATTGAACTTTCCAGTTCTTGAGTCGACTATTCCCATTGAAGGTACAAGCTCTTCTACTCTTGACAAATAACAAATCAACGACAAATCAGAAGTTGATGATGTTGCAGTTCAGCAACTACAGTATGATGGAAATGATCAACTTTGTCTATTACCCGGAAGATCTTCAAGAACTAGCATCGGTATATTGACGAGTCTACAGCCTACCTTGTTCAGGAACCGGCGTCTGTCCAAGAGACACTCAATCAGCCTGATTTCGATCTTTGGAAAGAAGCTATGGATAAAGAGTACCCGTCTCTTATCAAAAACCAGACATGGACAATTGTCAAATTACCTGCTAGTAGAAACGTAGTTGATTGCAAATGGATTTTCAAAGTTAAGTACAATGCAGATGGAAGCATCAACAGGAGAAAGACACGACTTGTCGAAAGAGGATTTTCTCAAGGATACAACGTTGATTACACTGAAACTTTCAGTCTAGTAGTCAAGCATTCTTCTATTGGACTTTTGCTATCATTTGTCGCTGCAGCAGATTTGGAAATACATCAAATGGATGTACAAACAACATATCTTAATGGAGTTATCGAAGAAGACATTTACGTGGTGCAACTCGAAGGTTATATCATCGAAGTTAAACACAATCATGTGTGTAAACTCCATAAGACACTTTATGGCTTGAAGTAATATGCTTGAGCATGGTTTCAAAGAATCAATGCTTTCCTTTTCAATCACGGCTACACACCCAGATTCAAATGTTTAATTCAAAGCAGCGCAACAGTCTTTTATCATTATCACTTTATACGTGGATGATATATTGCTTTTCAGCAACAATACCGATCTGATAAAAGAGGCCAAGACAATGCTATCTTTCGAATTCGACATGACCGATCTGGGCAAAGCTCATTTCTCCCTTGGTATACAAATCCACAGAGACAAAAAATAGAAGTTGATCTACATTACACAACAAAGGTACATCTACAACATGTTAGTCAGATATAATCTGATTGATTGCAAGTTAGCTCTCTCACCAATGGAACCAGAACTCAAATTGTTAAAGGACCAGTGTCCCCAAACAATTCATGAGAAGCAGCAGATGCATGAGTATCCTTACCATTCTATTATAGGATCTCTTATGTACGCCATGATCTGTACCAGGCCCGACATAGCTTTTGCAGTTAGCTCTCTCAGTCAGTTTATGACTAATCCTGGTGTAACACATTGGAAGGCTCTTATCAAAGTCATGAGATATCTTCAAACTACCATGGACTTTTGCATTTGTTATGGAGCAGTCGACAACGACAAACTCAATTTACTCAGGCATTGTCGGGTTTTTCGCAAAAATCCGACATTGTCGCATTTTTGTGACTGTGTCGCCTGTGGTTGTTTTGGTTCATTTCTGCAGAAGTGATAGTTTGGTTCATTTATGCAGACAGACTGTTTACGGCCAATTTCCACTGCTTATCAGCAATCAATGACAAGGAACCGGATGAATGCCAGCGGACACCAACCAACTGGCAATCGCAATTGACGACCTAATTGCTTAGTATAAATAGTTGTTCATATTCATACAATTTTAATGATCAATCAATCAACAAGTATTGTAGTTAGCTCTCTATCAAGCTTTCAAGCTTGAACTCTCTTGAGCATTCTAGCTCAATCTTTTAGAGATCTATTTTAGAGTTGCTATTACGCTATTGCTTATCAACATAGTTGCTTATTATCAGACTTATTCTTAGTTACTCAAAGACATCTTAGAGTGTGCGGTTTCTATCCGCTATTGTCTTGTGCTCATTAGCATTTGATTTTGTTTTTCCGAATCAATACTATCTTCTTATTGTGTTCAGTATATGTCAGAATACATGCATCTCTGTATTGCTTTTGTAACTGATAGAAACTGTCTGAGAATTCAATACTTCATGTTTGGCTACGTAATCACTTAGTATCTACTGATTTCAAAGTTAGTTGCTAAAGATTGAACGTGATTTTCATCACTACCGATTTGTTCAATTCTTGATACGCGTAGTCATGCACTTGAAATAAGAAGTTTTCGTTGCTATTATCTATCCTATTTCCAACAAAATCGATGTGTGCTTCACCACTAAGCTGATGGTCTCTAAATATTCGTTGTTAGGGATATGAGAAAATCTTATTTGATTTTGAACATCCATTTGCAAAGAATTTTATTTTGACCACCTGGCAGCTCCATGACTCTCCATTGGGAAGGGGCTCTCATCATGCGCTTTAAATCGAGGAAGTTCCTAGAAGACCCGTTTCTCCCACTGAGCAAAATCAAAATGGGAAAACAAGAAAGGTCCGGGACTATATAGAATGGGTCAAACATTTACGATTCGAGTGCAACACAACCTTGACTCCCGATCATGAGGTGATCATGTGGTTCCTAGCTAGATTACGACGAAGCATAAGAAGAGAGCTTAAATGCCAGGAGCAATATGCCATGTTGCAGGTGTCATTTTATATGAGGGAGTCATATTCCTTGTCCATGGCAACTTTTGATCAACATTAGTGTTAGACATGACTTCTTTCACTATATTGGATTCTTGTACAAAATAACAAGAAGGATCATCCATGAATCTCGAAGGTGGATACTTGCATCACTTTGACCTCCTTGGAATTATTTCAGCCTGTTGTTGATTTTCTAGTGTCGACTGAAATGACACTTGATCTGATTCGGAATCAATTGTAGGTATATCGACCTCGGGGTCAAAAGTAGTAGCCACTTCTTACCCTTTATGTCATATATCTAATCTTATACAAATATTACATCTCTACTAGGATAAATTTTGGTGTAACTTGATTGTAGATTTGGTATGTTTTATGATTAGAAGAATATCTTACAAAGATCAATTTAATGCTAGTGCTGTCTAGCTTCTTTCTTAATTCAACAAGTACTTGATAGAAAGTGATGCATCCAAAAACTTGAAACTACTTGAGAGAGTGTCTTGATCTTGTCCAAACCTCATGCGGAGTTTTGTTGCCAAAGGATTTAGTGATGCATCGATTTTGTATGTAGGCTACAATAGATATTGCCTCTATCCAAAAATACTTAGGAAGCTAGGCATGGGGCAACATGCACTTAGCACTCTCTATGAGAGTTCTATTTTTCTCTTAGCTACACCATTGGTCTGAGGTGAGTAGCTAGTAGTGAATTGTTGCAGTATCTCATGTGCCTTGCAGTAATCCTTAAACTCATTTGATGTGAATTGTTCCCTTCCATTAGCACATAGAGCCTTGATTTTTCTTGAGGTTTGCATCTCTACAAATGTCTTAAATAGCTGAAATAGCTTGAAAGCTGCATATTTGTACTTCATAGAATAGGTTATAGTTCATTTAAAAAAATCATCAATAACTTGTTAGTAGACACTTGGCTCCCCCAATGGAAGGGGTCTACATAGGTCCACAAATGTCCTTGAATAAGATCTAGTATGGAGTTCTAGAATGCTTGCCTAAAATGCAGCTTTCATAGACCTAAGAAGTTGATTTATTATTATATTGTAGATCTTGAACTATTTTTAAATTTGACATTTGCTGAATAGTATTTTGATTTCAATGGCCTAATATAAATTGCCAAAGCAAATCCAATGTTTCAGAAGTAGAAATATGAAGAGCTTGACTACTGATAGACTCAACAATTACTCAATTTACAGAAGTAGCCACATTGTTTACCAAAAGCTAGGATTCTCTTGGACTTGTCAAACATTGTGCAACTTTCAGTATTGAGTTTGATTCAATGACCGAAATCAACAATCTGACTTATTGAAAGAAGATTTTTGGTAAGATTTGTATCATGAAGAACATTGGACAATAGTTTTATATCACCATTGTGCTGAGGTTTAGATTACCTTCACCCCTTATGCTATGAGATGAGTTGTCTCCTAGTTGGACAATCATGGAATGTGTGTAGGATTGAAACTTTTGAAACTAGTTATAATGGTGAGTCATATGCTAAGTTGCTCCTGAATCCAAGTACCATGAGTCATCATTTTGAACTTCCTCTAATATGGTCATAAATGTAGCATTTTTTCATCGATCTGGGTCGATTTGGCATTGCTTTGGGTCGATTTACAATCAATAGTATTAACTTGTTGCTGAAACTATTTCTTCCTCTTAGTGTTGTAATTGAGTATTCTACAATCCTTGATGACACGGCCCTTTCTTTTGCATCACCTGTAGAATAATTGTTGAGATGAAAAAGGGTCTGAAGTTGATCTTGGCTACATCTTTGTCTTTGATTCTATTACATGATCAGATTTTACAGATTTCTTGCATCTGTATTTCAAATTTCTCTTTGAATATAGAGCTTGAGATTATGAGCTAGAATTTAAAGAAGACTCTTTTCATCTAATCTCTTCTTGAAGTAGCATAGAGATAGCCCTGTTAAGAGTTAGGCCTTGTTGAGTAGATATTACAAGAACCCAGTTCTCATATGCCTCAGTTAGACTTGATAAAAGAGTCATAATGGCATTCAAATCTTCTATGACAGAGGCTCATGTGTTTCATCATATTTTTGAACTTGTCAAAGTGGGTCGAAATAGAATCTGCATGAAACGTTCTGAGAGTGAAAAATTGTTTTCTCAAATAAAACTTAGATGTGACATTCTTGATATCATATAGTGTGTCCAAAATGTCCCAAGCATCCTTAAATGTTTGAGCAGATTTGATATAGCTAATCTGAACATCAAGTTAATATTGAGAGTGATTATGGCAAAGGCCTCCATCTCTCGGTCTCCATTTGGTGATCCACCTTTGGTTTGATCTCAATGCCGTCAACAATTTCCTACAATTTTGTTGCAAGCAGTACTACCTTCATCTTGACTTTTTAGGAATGGTAGTTGTCTCCATCGAGCTTCTCAATGAGAGATGAGCCTAAATCCATTCTGAAGATTAATCATTGATAAAAATTAGAGATTGTAGAAAAAGCTTTTGAGTATGCACTTCTAGAGGAAGTCTTGGTAGAAACAAAACTAGAAATAATTCTACTATAGAGCATAATCAATAAATATGCTCTGATACCATGTTGCAAAATATAAATTTTACTGGAATGGATTTAGACAAGGTCTGAATAGATGTCATTGATTGCTTATAAGTGGTGAAATTGGCCGTAAACAGTATGTCTGCATAAATGAACCAAAACTGTCACTTTGCAGAAATGAACTAAAACAGCCACAAGTGACACTGTCGCAAAAAGGTGATAGTGTCGGGATTTTGTGAAAAAATCCGAAAAAGACGACAGTGCCCTTAAATCTCATTTAGGATTGCCCCACACTTTGCCGGAGTCATTTCCTTAACATTTGAGGCTCTTTTGAAAAAGCGAAAAATGTGACACTGTGATTTTACACGAGATTCCTGACAGGCAAAAAATACGAAAAAGATGACACTGCATTTTTTCACGACATTCCTGACAGGCGAAAAAGAGGACACTATTGTAAACTTCATGTATTTCTACAGACTGTGTAAAAACACTTGTAATTTTGCAGACTGTATAAAAACAAGGGAAAATCAGCAAAACTGGATAAACAATTGATGAAGATTAAAAGCGAATAGTCGATTGGTAAGAAGGAAAATAATCCAACAGGCAATAGTTGCACCATCATCCATCCACAATGTATGCAACTTCGTCTTTAGAAATAGTATTCGAGATGTGTTTGTTGTTTCGAACAATGCCTTTAATGTATCCCATGTTTCTTTCGGTCCTTCTGAATTTGAAATATAGGGAATAATTGCATCTCTAACTGATAAGTTGATGACATTCCGTGCTTTTCGTTTTCTCCTGTCAAATGCCTGCTAATCTCCTTCAATCACTGGCCTTGTCTCTTCACCTATCACGATCTCTCATAACTCTTTTCTTCCAATTTGCTTGACTCATTGAGGACACTCTCGCTTAGAGTTGCCATTATTGGATAGATGAGTCTGGGTAACAAAAAAAATGATTCAGTCTAAGCACACAACTTGTCTCCAAATTTTATCACATCGCAGAACTGTATATATTTGGTTGTACACCTAATATCGAAACGGCGCGTGGATGTACGACTGTACGGGGTTCTCTCTAGCTCGCGCATGTGGATTCGATATTGGTACAGACATGTGATATCGGAACGAAGCGTGGATGTACGATTGTTTGGGATTCTCTCTAGCTTGCGCACGTGGATCCGATATTGGTACGGACATGCGATATCGGAACAACGCGCAGATGTACGACTTTTTGAAATTCTGTCTAGCTCACGCGCGTGGATCTGATATTGGTGCGGACAAGATGAAAAGTAGAGAGAATATAAGAACTCTCAGAGGGAAAAAAACAAATATCATTCGAAGTGTGTAATTGTTCAAAAGGCAAATATCAGTAATGTGAAAAGTATGAAGCCTCATAAACTCTCAATGGCAATACTAGACACTGTGAGAAATAGACAAATGAGAAATTTTTTGGCAAACCTCTCTCACAAATGGCACTTTGCACAAAAGCTAGGAAGTATTGTAAAAATCTCCCCACTAAACAGATTTTCAATCTGTCTAATGTTGCCCTGGTCTTTCTGATGCCTCCAGGATTGTGTCTTCATTCCCCGCTGATGATTCTGAGCTCCAAGACCTACAAAATACACCA
This sequence comes from Diphasiastrum complanatum, assembly GCA_029204225.1. Lineage (NCBI taxonomy): Eukaryota > Viridiplantae > Streptophyta > Lycopodiopsida > Lycopodiales > Lycopodiaceae > Diphasiastrum > Diphasiastrum complanatum. The sequence continues at coordinate 34,917,952 of CM055096.1, read as the reverse complement.
AGGAAGGATTTCTTCCAGCCGTTTTTGTCTCTCCAAGCTTTCACCTCTTATGAAGGACTTTCTCACTTCATTGCGGAGCCTATTACAAGTTGTATCCACTGATCAGACATGCAAGACCATCGCAGCTCTGATACCATGTCAAGAATCAGATAAGGAACATCAAGCATTCACCATAAGAAATCACCAAAGAATACGAAGGAAGAACACGCACTCTCACTCAGCACATTCTCTCACTATTTCATACTGAATGTAAAATATACAAATAAACCCTGAACCCTGATAGAGAGAGAAAACCTACGAGCAGACTAATAGACTAGCCTACGGCTAATTACAACTGGTAATAGCTATCAACATTAATGTACATCGTAAACAGTAACAATGTGTTTGAGAGACAGAGGAAGAGTTTGGGAGTCCAAAAGCTACCACGCTTTGAGAAGGAACTAAAGAAACAAAATGTTTCGAGCCACAAAGCTTTGCTAGCTTTAGAGCTCAAGTCTGCAGAAACACCAGGGAGTTGCCCAGACGCGAAGACCAAAGCTTCGACTGAAGACCCGAAGATGACGGTCAAATGGTCGTTGACTAAAGGATACCCAATCACGAAGAAGAAATGTTCGTTGAATGCATTGATGTTAGAATGTTATATGTTCGTAATCGGCTGTTTACATTTCATTTCGCACACGGATTTGTCTTGATGAATGTATAAACAATTAAACGTAGTTCAATAGTGTCTGTCTACACTTTGGAGGATTGTAGATCTAATCTAGCAAGCAGTAGCTAGCTGACAAAATCAAATTCCATCTGAATAATTCTCATCAGTGGTATCAGAGAATTAGATGTTCTGAATCATTCTCAACGGTGGTATCAGAGCATTAGATGTTTTGAATCATTCTCAACAGGTTCAAAGAGATTTTTGTGGCACATGGGATCAAGAGGGAGCTTTCAAACTTAAAGGTTCTACATAGTGTAGAAGAGAGGAAGGTCAATCTTTTTGAAAGAGTTAAAACCATGCGGGGAATGAAAATCTTCCTAAGTCATTTTGGGGTGAATCTTTGATGTGTGCTAACTTTGTTTGCAATAGTTACTCAAATGAAGACTTGGATGGTAAGAGTTCATTTGAAGTTCTTTTTGGTAAGAAGCCATTTGATGGAGCATTTGAAGATCTTCGGTAATACTTGCTATGTCAACTCATCTTTGGATTCTTGAAGGGAATATTTGTTGGCTATAGTGAAGTGAGAAAAGCTTATAGGGTTTACATTTTCAAGTCAAAGAAAGTTCACATTTCTAAGGATGTTGTCTTTGAAGAGGAGAAGGTGGATAAGCTTATCACCACATCTTCATCAAGCTTATCCACATAGAAACACAAGAGATGAATTCTCCACAAAGAAAGAAACTATTATGATTATTTCTCTATGAAGGTACAACTATTTATAGCTTCCAAAATGTCATTTGGACACTTGCCCCAAACTTGACCTAATATAAAAACTTCTAGATACTTCATCAAAAACCTAAGAAATCTAGTCTAGATGCAATGTACCTATATTAGCCAATTAGAATGGGTCCAAATTTGACCTCGTCCACTTATCTACTTGCCAAAATTAATAAAACCACTATTTAGACCCTTACTGACAAGTATGAATCTATTTCTACGTTGACCTCCAAAAAAGGCCAATAAACCAACAAAACTAACAAAACTAGCTGACAATTTTTACACTCCCTCTTCAACTAGTTTTATCACACAACTTTGATCCATCTTAAGAATGATTTCCATCCTAAGTATAGACCTCCTTTATATGTTTTTATAGTAACTTCCATAATTGATATAGAGAATAGTATCCAAATTGGATGTTTCACTATTTCTTACATCAATTTTACACATTAAGATGTAACTAGAACATGAAGAACCAAATAGAATGTAAATGTAATGATTCCTCCATGCTTCAAACTTTGAACTCTCTGAAAAATAATAGTAACCAAACAATAAATGATAGTTATCATCCAATGCTTGCATGTCTCCTCCATTTTTGTCCTTCTTTGATATGTATCCTCCATGAAAATCAATGAACAAGCCTCCATCTCCATCTTGCCATAAGATATCATCAATACTTGATGACTTGATCATGAATGAGTGATAAATGAGCCTCCAATAGATTCATTTCCATCAGCAAATCCAGCCAAGAATTCTAGTACAATTTCAACAACAAATATTGCAAGACAATGTAGCTAGTTTCACCATATCTTTGTAGGAAAAATAGTAATTATTCTTTCACAGAGAACACGATGCAAGTTTGAATAAATCAAACTAATATCAGTATCTTCAATCGAAATTGTATCTGATCTATGTACTAATAGAACAGTATTAGTTCTGATTGAATATGTGTGTGAAAATTATATGCGGAAGTAAGTGACAACCTAAGACAATTTAGACAATAAGAAACTATTGATCAAAAATGAATTTCTATAACTCTGAATCTGATTCATCAATATACATCTCTTGTTATCTTATCTCGCTATTGTGTCTCTGATTGAGTGAGTGTGATACAACGAGTAGTGCAAGAACCGCATACTCATCTAGACGGGTATCAACAAAATCAGCTAGTGAGTATACAATAGGACCATCATGAAATGTATAACCGTATGCCATATGCAGATCTACTGGAGTAGCCAAAGCATCTGAAACTGTAGACCCATGAATAATATCGAAATAAGGAGCATAGGCGACAACATCTATAGCATGGCGCTCAGGAACACGAGTAGCATCAAAGTACTCAATAACAATATCAAAGCATGGAACAGCATCATCAATAGGATCATAGCATGCTATGTCAGTATCAAGGACCATATCAACCGCAACCAGTATATGTGAATCAGCATCAGTAGGAACTTGTATATGTGACTCTGACTCACTATGGGATACAATGATGAGCTCAAGTAGACCAATAACTATCTCAAGTAAATCAGGCAACTCGCTCAAACTGTGTGATATAGGATCCTGAAGGTCAGCGAACTCTGCAGACGTGTAACGTCGGACAAAAGCAGGTCGAGGGTCCACAATGCAAGGAACTGGAACTGAAGGGGCAGGTGTAGGAGTGGACATAGCGGGAAAAGCTGAAGCAGAAGGATGGGGTCGGGAGAAGCGGGAAGGAAGGGTGTCAGAGTACTTGTGTTGTAAAGTACTGGCAAGAGACATCGCCTCAACAAGTGTGGGAGGACGGATTGAAGAAACATCGTAACGTAAGGCACCACGAAGCCCAGCAATGTAACGAGAAATAAGCTCAGTGGGCGGTAGATCATGTGAAAGATAAGAAAGCTCCATAAACTGATCTGTATAAAAAGCAAGGTCATTGGTCTGAGTGAGACTACGGAATGTATCACGTTGGCGGTCGAGCCACTGAGGATCAATCATAGCATGACGGAGGTCACGGCGAAAGGTATGCCATATATGCAGCCCTTCCCCATCAAGATCAGCTAGATAAACTTGCCACCACATGGCGGCGCGTCCATCTAAGTGTAAAGAGCCAACTGGATCTTCTGAAGATCAGTCTTAGGGTAGATCTGAAAATATGTGTCAAGCTTAGCAAACCAATTCTCTAATAAGTTCCCGTCAGCGAAACCGGAATAGGTAGCAAGTTGTACCCTATCACAAAAATCTCGAGCAAAGTGTGGGTCAGGAACTGGGGGACGTGGAAAGAAACCAGGAGGTGGATTAGGTGGAATGAACGATCCACCACCAGGCTAACTAGGAGAAGAAGATGGAAATCCAAATGGAGGGGGAGTCCCAAATGAAGGAAAGACAGGAGCTTTTCCAGGACCATGAGGCTGTAAAGAATCAATCTGTGACTGCATAGTAGGAAAGCCGATCATAACTGTATTGAAGCGAAGAACGAGGCCATAAAGGGTTTCATCCATGCGCCGAAACTGATCGAATAAGTTTTCCTGAACAGTTTCACTCGGGGTAGGTGAATGTGCCATAATGATAGTGGAAGGAATAGACGAAAACTTGAGGGAGCGGACTCTTGTCGTCACCCCAAATTAGTCTATTAAAACCAATATTATCACAACTAAGAAAGGGCAGCAATCAACAAATGGAAAAAGTGAAAATGAAGGCTGTAAAAATGCGCTGGACAGCCAGGTGGGAAATGTGAAATTGGAATATCAAACGGAGTCAGAATTCCGTGAAATGTGGTTGAGGATGGGCACTGGAGAGCCTTTTGATAAACTATGAAAGATGGCTGGAAACGGATAAAATAATAGTAATGAACCCGCTCTGATACCATGTTGGGGATTGCTAGCAGAAGCATGTTGTGTAATGCGAAACTGCATGAACTAGATAAGCTAATACGAATCACAGACAATGCAACAATCAATCAGATACATATATCGAACATTGCTGGAAGAACAAAACATCTTTTGTATTTTCTTTTCTTAGAATGAGTCCACAGTGCGGCGCCACACTTCTCTTACACTTCTCTCTCTTTTTTGTCTCTCTATTCATCTCTATATCTTTTAATTTATGTTCCCATACTTATATTCCACTAAAGGGAATAAAAAGATGAGATAGCTAGTCATTACAAGAGAGGTTTTACGTTAAACTATTAGCTAACTACGTGTTAACTCTTGTAACGTTGCCTACGACTGAGCATGACATTTAATATCTCACGACTGCCAAGCTTCGAATTTGATAATTCGAATCGCTCGATAGTTTGTGCTCAACAGTTCGTTTCAATGCTTGTAGACATTCGACAATTCGTTGGCTATTCAACCGTTCGATGGTGTGTCTCGAACTATCAGCTGTTCAGGGAATGCGCCGAAAAGGCTGGTTGAGTTCAACATTTCCAATATTTTCATGGTTATACAAATCAAAACACAACTACATTTTACGTGGCATTCCTTATAGGATCTCTTATGCTTTGAGAACTCTAATAGTTTGCTTTTCACATGGCCTATGTTTCTATAGAATGTACATTTAATATTAGGGCAATCACTTGGCATGTAAATTCAATTGTAGATTCAATATATGAAAACCGTTCATTCTTCTTGTCGTCTTTCGCCTATTAGGTTTTGTTGTCTCCTTGAGATAATTCATGTCCAAGTTCAAAGATTTTATATTTTCTATGAGCATATCCATGTAATTCCTACGCAAATCCTTGCATCATATCAAACCCTACTAAACCATAGCAAAATGCTTGTTCTGGAGTGACGAAGATGGTTGCATGACTCCAATTCATTCTCTGTACAAAAGCAAGAGAAAATCAAAGATAAGTAAAAAAAAAACAAATTGCAAAATTGCAATTCAAGAATCATGAAACCAGCGAATTGCGATTCGCTGCATCTTTGACCCAAGATATTGTCTGCTCATTCAAGAGTCTACAATTCCTTTCAGCCAAAACATAAATATACACCGTTGGGTTAAAAAGGGGTTCATGAAGACTTTGTACAGACCCAAGAGATTTATGTAAAATAAATATCACAGATCCATGCAACAGAAATTTTGGTTTTCCAGATGTCTAACATAGGGACACTCACTCGTATTTTGGCCATGTGCCAAAGCATAGCTGGAGTTTCAGAGGGAATTCCCTCACCTCAATATAACCAGCTAAACACATTAAGAAATTTGTGGAAAGAAGACAAGCCTCCAGAAGTCCAAATTTGGAACTATATGGTTGGGTATGTAGGGAAGATTAAACAGGTCCACTTCTCTGCCCACTTGATACTTGTGAACTCCTTTCACTATTTTCCAGTGATATATCTGAGATCCCTTCTGCTATGGCATCCATATAAGCATTCATTTTTGCCTTCAGCTTTGTGGATGACAGATTTGTAACAATCCTTTTTGTTGGCACTGGTGATTTGGGCTCAACCACACCCTCCAACATTTGCACAGCTCTGCTCATCCTAGGCCGCAAGGTCGGATCCTCCTGTATGCAGCATAAAGCAACCTCAATTGTTCTTCTAACCTGATCTTCATAAAAATATTGCACTTCCTCCAAAATAAGCTGGTCCACGATATCTAAAGTTCTTCCCTCCTCCACCATGTGAACAACCCAAGCTGGAAGGTACCACTGCTCAGGTCCCAAGCCCATGTTAATCACCTCTCGACCACATACAAGCTCAAGCAGAACCATTCCAAAGCTGTAAACATCTACTTTTGCTGTGATACACGAGCACTGCACCCACTCAGGAGCCAGATACCCTGGTGTCCCCCTTGTCTTTGTCACAATTCGACTTTGGTTCCTTGATGTAAGCCTTGAAAGTCCAAAATCTGCAAGCTGCAAGCATTTGGGCATCAGGCCACATGATCCCTACAGCGTTTTGATTTATTATTACAGTATCTTCCTAGATGTAATGTATTTTGACATTCCGCAACATTATCATCTCAAAGAAACACCATATATGATTTGCTAAAGACAATGAGAAATGATTGAATTGATTATTGGCGCATAGCATGAAGTGAATAAAGCTCCCCACTTGTTGCTCATGTGTTGGTGCACTGAATGCGTCACATTCTTTTGAAAACATTCTCTTTGGCTTCTAGAAGATAATTTGCAGCTATCTATCACTAGAATGTCATTGTAAGCTTTCCTAAAATTTTGCTGTACATAATCAGAAAAAGACTCTGTTGCAACAGATGGCAGCCACCAAATTGCTATTGCAAACCTCTAAACATATATAAAGTGAAACCAAATGACAACATGAGTTTTGAAATAGATGCAGCACGTTGGAATATGCTACCGAAGGTAAGACTCGACATACATAAAGTAACGCAAAGTGTTTTTAACCTGCAACAATAAGTGAGTATTCCATAAGTGCCTTAAAATGAGGTCAGAAAATTTTAATATTAATACAGGTCACACCCACAACTAAGTTCATGACAGTATAAAATTGCCGGCCGCTACTATTCTGGAATATTCAGTCCTAGATTTTTTTCTCTTATATGTTCTCATTTATGCAGCTGATTGGAGTCGAAACTCAGTCCAAGGTTTGAAACACATCTTCATTCAATTGCGAAAATGCCAGATCTTCTAAACAGCTCTTCAAGAGTGCAAGATCATAGAACTTAGCCAATCAGAAGAAATGTACTACCTTTTCACAAATTGATAAACAACTCTATGAAGTTCCTTTCAAATGTTTATAAAAAGACATACTTTTGGAGTGAAATCATCATCCAGTAGTATGTTCTCTGGTTTCACATCAAGATGGATAATGGGTTGTGAGCACTCTTCATGAAGATATGTCAATCCACGGGCTGTGCCAACTGCAATACTGAACCTCACTGGCCAATCAAGCTTTCCACGTTTCCCTTTTTCACACAAAGCAGAGTATCGTTAAAATTGAAACGTTTGAAATCTAGCAAGAAAAAAAAACCAAGCAGCTGTAAATTGATTGTTGAGTTATCACTTGCTTCACACACAACTTTTGAGTACACCCATATAATATTGTTTCGAACTATTCTAACTGATATTCTAAATTTTAAACAGCTTCATTCTTTTAAGAATGGTTATGAGGAAACAGATTTCCCCAGCTTGTTTCATGGGGAGACATATTTCTCCAAACTCTTATCTTTGCCAACTGTGTTACGGGTGAAACGTAACAGAAGACATCATTTTTCTGAAGGCCAAATTTGACAATTTCTACGACTCTTGTTGATTTCACTTTAGCTGACATAGTTGCAGCAAATCGCGATTCGCTGGGTCTGCAATTCGCGGGTCGCGATTCGCGACCCAAAATCGAAAAAAATAAATAAATAAATAAATTGGAAAAATAGCTTATTCCTGAAATTTTTTTAGGGGATCAATGGTCAAACCAGCGTTTTGCCTCTCAGAAGTGCAGTAGATGAGGCACAAACAGATCGTATTTTCAGTAGCTATCCGGTTGTCATTTGCTCTGGTTTTCAGTAAATGTTAATGCTACAGTTTGGACTATCAGCTGTATGGATGATGATCACTTTTGCAATTGGTTCACTTGAGATGTGAGTGCAATGTACATACAGTTGGGGGCATAAATATCGGGCCTTTCTCGGCGCGCATTTGGACCCCATTCTTATCTACAGGGGGGCGGTGGCATTTTTAGCTACAGTGTCTATATAGCCGGAAGCTCTAGGGGGTTCGGGGGGCAGTAGCCCCCCGGGAAACGGGGGGTTCGGGGGGGGGGGTAGCCCCTTGAGAAACAGGGGGTCCACCCCCCGGTGGGGGGTTTGGGGGGCGTTGCCCCCCAATGATTTGGCCTTCCAACTCCCCGAGTGAAAACACACTTTTTGGTGTTTCGCACCCGAAACAGTCGGCAAACTACACAATCATAATCCCCTCGATCAGAGCTTTCATCTGATACCCATATTGCCTAAAAAAATTTCAAAAAAAAAAAAAATTTGATTCTACACAATTCTAGGAAAATCCCGAATCGCGAATCGGAATCGCGATTCAGAATCGCGCTCCAACTATGCTTCAGCATAATTTCTCTTTTCCGCATGCGCTACAGCAATTAGCTCGCACTAGTTTGCTTTTGTGACGACATGGTGTTTCCCATATCCAATTTCCCATTTATCATTTCCCATTTAATCAGGGTTATTTTACCCTGGGAACAAACTCACAAATGTGTGCACATGCATCTAAACGCAAAATAGTTGAATCCTGGACCCTGGTGCATGACTGTTAATAAGCAGCATCTATATCAACTGTATGGCAGTGAAAGAAAAATCCCAGAAACATGTTCATTAGAGAACACAACCACAGAGAGGGAGATTTGGGTGGGAGTGGGGGGGGGGGAGTCTCCAAGTTCGATCATCTGTATGTGAAATGAGATGATAAGTGGAATCTTCATTTGACCTAGGCAATGAGTTTCAGCCAACACTGGAAACTAAAAAAATACTAGGAGGAATTGAAAGAGAATCGCAAAATTACAACCTGGTTTTAACAATTTTTGCCTGTACAAAACTTGAGTTTATACCTGATAACGAACTTACAAAAGCCATTCCAGTAAAAAAGTGCAAAACCTAAAATTACCTGATGGTCTAAAAATCCACTTATCAAGAGAACTATTAGGCATGAAGTCATATACGAGGATGCGATGAGTTTTCTCTGAACAAAAGCCCCTTAAGCTCATAACATTCATATGTTGAGTTGTAGCCATCATAACAACTTCCGCTTTAAACTCTTTCTCCCCTTGGTTCATTGATCGATCCAAGACTTTAACAGCAACTTTGCTACCATCCTTGAACTCACCATTATAGACCAAGCCGAAACCACCATCCCCAAGGATGTGATTGAAGTTGTTTGTGATTTTTCGCAGTGTGCGAAAGGAAATTTCTTCGGGTAAAGAAGCTCTCAGAGTTGCCCGAACGGATCTTTGCTTGATAGTCTCGTTCGTGATAGCTTCTCTTCCTCGTTTTTCGATGCACAACAATGCAAGAAGTCCCAGACAAGCAACTCCAAGTAAAGCAGCGATTAAAATCAGGGCTGAGCACTGTGCAACGCAAAAAAACGTTATCACATGTCAACACTCTACTGCTGAAATAGAAGAGCATTGGTTATTCGAATCCTTGATCTATTGTAAGAAACTCTCAGATGAAGATGTAAATACAAAGAAGAAAAGCCATAGCAAGCATATGAGCATCAAACAAACAAATGTGGGAGCTCCTCCAATGCTCCCAGTTTGACTCCCATGAGTTGATTCGATTCGCTTAGAAGTCTCTGAAATTCCTTTCTTTAACAACGAACTTTTCTAGGGAATCACGACAAAAATTAGGAAATATCATCTTGCTCTTGCTTGATGATAAGAAGTAGTTCAGAACATACAAATCTACTGTACTCCAAAACCAATTGTTGAATGCTTTCACATTCCCTCAGCCTGACATGGTTGAACAAGTACATAACTACCAGTACATTATCTCCAACAAAAGTTAAAATTCCTTGCTTTAACTTTTCCAAATATCTATATTGATTTTTTAAAATGCTGATACCTCAATACCCGCCCTTCAAAATGAACACCCTCCTAGTACATCTGTTTTGCCCTCTTAAGCATGATAACTGATTAAAAAAAACTTGCATTGATAGGGTCCTATCCACTTGGATCTGAACTTCGATACCTTGTATGCAGTCTTCACTCAATATATCCTGCTGTAAATATCATAATAGTTAAACTCAGAGTTTTGTATCAAAGCAGAAAGTTAAAAGCAGTGTGGATTAACTCCTCATGACTATGCATTTTGGATCCAGATTCAAGCCCTCAAGAGTCCAAAATGATTTGAATGATTTGCAATTCAAATCATTTCACAATTCAAAGCCCTCAAAACTGATGTTCAAAAAATCAGCTGCTTTTGCACAGCCAGCCAAGAGTGCTCAAGATTCTGTTCAATATTTTGGCTTTGAGTTGGAGTGATGTTATGTACATGGTTAGGAAAATAACGGCTAACTTGAGATGATAAACTCTTGCTATGAGGTGGGATGTTGATGTAGATCTATCAGTATTTTTGTGACAAGTGTTGATGTGCACGTGTAGATGTGCACGACTACCATGTATTGTGGGCCTAGGCATTCACAATCCTTCAAGAGGGTTGTGAATACAATCCTACATGTAATCTATATATATATATACATGGGGGTCCGGGCCGGAATGCCCGCGTCCGCGTCCGCGTCCAACGCCCGGACCCGGTACACCCAGCGCCACCGCCCCCATCCCCACTGTCGCATCCGCACCCACCACCGCCACCGCCTCCGCCTCCGCCACAGCCACCATAACCCCTCCGCCAGTACTCCCCATGGATCCACAGCCTCCACTGCTGCACGTACGCCTGTGTCATCACTGTCAGATCTGCACGGCCCGTCCACATCCTCCGCTTCCGCACCTGCACCTATGCCACCACCTCCAGATCCGCATCGTCCATCCACATCCTCCCAGCCATCCACATCCCGAGGCACCAGACAGATGTCCATGTCGGGATCTTTCAGAGAGGGGCAGAACAGAGAGGCCACCAGGACCATAGCACAGATGTTCTATGACCTGAACCTCCCCTTTATCATGGCATCATCCCGCATCTTTCGAGAGGCTATCTCGAAAGTTGCAGTCTGCGAGCCCGGCTACACACCACCCACAACCGACGCACTACGAGGCCCTTTGCTCCAGGACCGGGTTGCATCAGTTAGAGAGAGACTGGCCGCACTACATGAGGCTTGGAATAGATACGGCTATTCCATCATGGTTGATGGGTGGACTGATCGTCGCAGACGTCCACTCATCAACGTGATTATTTCTAGTTGTTGCGCAACATCGACGCCTCCGAGGCAAGGAGAGTGCATTCGGCCGAGTACATTTTACGGCATCATTCGCGCAGCGATAGAGGAGGTCGGGCCACAGCGCGTTGTCCAGTTATAATCTTCTTTCATTAGTTGCTTGGTCATTTACTGCTTAATGTTGATGCGTAGTTTTCGATTGATTGCAATGTGTTTCCAAGCTGTGAACTGATCGTGTGAACGTATCGCGAAAGGTTGTGACAGACAATGCGTCCAACTGTCGCGGTATGGGGGAGCTTCTTATGGCAGACTACCCCTCCATTGTGTGGACTCCATGTGCCGCACACTCACTGGACCTCCTCCTGCATTCCATCGGGCGCCTACCTTGGGTCAGTGAGATTCTCACGAGGGCACTTGCGGTTGTGGACTTCGTCACATGCAAGCGCCGCATGACTGCCCTTTTCCGCACATTCAGCAGGTAAGCTGCTACTTATTTTTTGGCTCGTTCAAGATGCTTCTTTTTTTTTTTGCTCGTTTCATGTGTGTCTCTCATTCCGTTTGTCAATGCAGGCTCGACTTGAAGAAGCCCGCTCGCACCCGCTTCGCCTACAAGTTCATCATGCTTGAGCGGCTACACAAGCTCAAGGGTGATTTGCGGCACATGGCTACTTCTGCAAAGTTCACCGCCATGGACCTATCCACGACCCCAGAGGGCTTGGCCTTCCATGACATCTTATTCATGGAGCCTTTCTGGGTGGATATGCAGCAGCTGATGGACGTCATGCGCCCCATCTACTCTGTTCAGAGGCTCGTTGATCGCGAGGGGTGCACGATGGGCCTCATTTACGAGTTCATGGACCGCATAGGCGAGTCTCTCCAGCGTTCTGAGCTGGACCCTGCCAGGTATAACTTTTTTCCGTCTCACCGTCCTTACTTCCATTTCGCACTCTCTTTCGTCTTGCTGCCGCAACACGATGGTATGTAATTGTTGCCTCCACATGGTTTGGTCCACAGGTTGGAGCCTATCAGGCACTTGTGGCAGCGACGATGAGACAAGTTTCACTGGCCCATTCACAGTGTGGCCCACATACTGCATCCGCTGTTTCAGAGCGAGAGGCAGTACGACGATGCAGAGCTGCGTGCGGACTGGTTCTCGTACATTCGCCTCCTCAGCAGTGACACTGTTATCCGTAGCAGGCTCGAGGAGCAGACGAACCGCATTCCAGTTCACTTGAGCTTCATCAGTCATGAAGTCTCTAAATGTCACACGTCCTAAGTGTCCAGACATTAAAAAAACAAGTATGTTGCCCCATTGAGACTTGTGTTAGATTAAGATCGTGTTAGGAGAGCTCAGTTACAGGTAAACTCTTGCTCTGTCTCACGTTGTCGTTCGCTCAATTTCCCTGCGCGGGCTCAAGTGTACTCAAGCATATCGCTGCTCAACTGCAGGCACTCTCTGGGGCAAGTCTCTCCATCTGTACAAGGGCACTGTCCCTTACGCAGGCAAGTTGTGGATGTTGGTCGAAAACTAAGCAGAGGACCAGAAAAGAGAACTCCGAGGTAAGTGTAAGAGGCAACTATCTCCAACTGTCGTCCATCATAATAAAAAGTATCGTCCCGCATATCTGAGGTGACCATCCTGTACCGTCTCTGAGTCTAGCAAGAACCCTCTCATATAAGGTGGTAATAGAAGCAATAACCTCCTGTGAAAAGCCAAGTGAGACCAGGCGTTGAAGCAAAAGATGTCTAGGTACAGAGTCAAAAGCTTTGCGGAAATCTACAAAGAAACAATAAATCCGTTGCTTACGATGCTTAGCCTCCTCAATGATGAACCGTAGTAGAATAACCAGTCCTGAAACCTGCCTGTCCAAGAGCATGTAAACCATCCGCTTCTGCTTTTGAGCTAACAATAGACTGCAGGATCGAGCCAAAAAGCTTAGCCATGATATGACTAATCATAATAGTACGGTAATTTTCCACGTTCATTGGATCACCGGCTTTAAGTATAAGGTGGAGCAGGTTAGTGCACCAGGCAGTAGGGAAACCAAACACCACATTGTGCATTGACACGATTTCCAGATTAGGAAGAGCATCTATTACCTCAACACTGGCTCCAACCGAGGCGTTTCCGACTAATCCCTTTATCTTTTCTGCGTTTTTTTTAAAAAAAAACTATTTTGTCATCAGCCTCCCATAACTTTAAGATTGTGAACCTGGATCCAATGGCATCAATCGTGTGAACAGGCTGTAGAGCACGCGGGCGTGGTCAAGACGTCGAGACAGGGAGAAGCAGGGTGTGTGTGCAGGCTATAGAGCGCGACAGGGAGGAGCGAGCATGGCCGAGACAAGGAGGAGCAGGGCGGGCCGTGACTGGAAGAGACAAGGTAGGGAGGGTGAAGGATGAGTCATTGAGTTGGAGATGGAGATGGAGATGGTGAGGCAGGGTGGGGTTTGTTAACAAACAAATAATTTTGATTTTTTGTTCTGGGATTCTAGGCCCGTCGAGCCAGTCGGATTCAGTAAAACATAGTCAAAACCTCAGACGGGAGATTTCCACAGGTTTGTGGGCTCGACATGAACCCACGAGATCATTTGCAGCTCAATTCCGACGCTGTTTGTCTGGACACGCCCTTTCTGCCCGGGGGATGCCACTAAATGGACTACTTTTCAGCATCCTCGAGAACCGGTTCAGTGTTGTCGAATGAAGTCCGTTTTTCAGACTGTCTGTTTTGTCCTATGCTGCATGCCGATACAAACCTACAGCACTAAACTGGACTCCAAACGGTTCAGTACTCATAGTGAAACGTGCGTCCAAATCAGAAACCCTAAACATAGTTCTGGGATTCTAGGCCCATCGAGCCAGGAATTGGTCGGATTCAGTCAAAAACAGTCAAAACCTCGGATGGGAGGTGTCCACAAGTTCGTGGGCTCGACACAAACTTATAGGACCATTTGCAGCTCAATTCTGACGGTGCTTGTCTGGAAACACCCTTTCTGTTGGGGGGGAATGCCACTAAATGGACTACTTTTTAGCATCCCTGAGAACCGGTCCAGTGTCGCCGAACGGAGTCTGTTTTTCAGACGAATTGTTCCGTCCTGTGCTGCACGCCGAGACGAACCCACAGGACTAGACCAGGCTCCAAACTGTTTAGTACTCATAGCGAAACATGCGTCCGAACAAGAAACCCTAAACACGATTTTGAGAATCTAGGTCCACTAAGCCAGAAATTGATCGGATTCAGTAAAAATCGGTCAGAAATTTGGACGGGAGGTGTCCACAGGTTCGTGGGCTCAACACGAACCCACAAGACTATTTGCAGGTCAATTTTGATGCCGTTTGTCCAGAAACGCCATTTTTGTTGGGGGGAATGCCACTAAATGGACTGCTTTCCAACATCTCTGAGAACTGATCCAATGTCGCCGAACGGAGTCCAATTTCTAGGCCGTCTGTGCCGTCTTGTGCTGCACACCAAGACGAACCCACAGGACTAAAACGGACTCCAAACGATTCAATACTCACACGAAACGTGCGTCCGAACCAGAAACCCTAAACGCAGTTCTGGGATTCTAGGCCCGTTGAGCCAAGAATTGGTCGGATTCAGTAGAAAACAGTCAAAACCTCGGACGGGAGGTGTCCACAGCTTCGTGGGCTCGGCACAAATCCACAAAACCATTTGCAGCTCAATTCCGACGTCGTTTGTCCATAAACGCCCTTTCTGCCGGGGGGAATCCCACTAAATGGACTATTTTTCAGCATCCTCAAGAATTGGTTCAGTGTTGCCGAACGAAGTTCGTTTTTCAGACCGTCTGTTCCATCCTGTGCTGCACGTCGAGACGAACCCACAGGACTAAACCGGGCTCCAAACGGTTCAGTACTCACAGCGCAACGTGCGTCCAAACCAGAAACCCTAAATGCAGTCCTGGGATTCTAGGCCCATCGAGCCATAAATTGGTCGGATTCAGTAAAAAACAGTCAGAACTTCGAACGGGAGGTGTCCATAGGTTCGGGGGCTCGACACGAACCCACTGGACCATTTGCAGCTCAATTTCAACGACGTTTGTCCGGAATTGGTCCAATGTCACGGAACGGAGTCCGTAAACCAAACCATTTGTTCCGTCCTCTGCTGCATGTCGAGACAAATCCACATGACTAAACCGGGCTCCAAATGGTTCAATACTGGCAGCGAAACGTGCGTCCAAACTAGAAACCCTAAACGCAATCTTGAGATTCTAGGCCCGTCGAGCCAAAAAATTGGTCGGATTCAGTAAAAAACGGTCAAAACTTCGGACGAGAGGTGTTCAGAACTTCCTTCTAAACCATCAACCGCCATCCAAATCATTTGCCGTCACCCAGATCGTCGCCAGCACATGCACATGCACACAAACACAAACACAGCACGCACACAAATACACATACACACAACACAGTGCGCACACCCACAAACACACGCAGACCCACACACATACCCATACACACACACAGCACACACACACACACACTCCGTAAACACACACACACACACACACACCCTAAACCCTAAACCCTAACACACACACACACACCCAGCCTAGGCCTAAAGCCTAAAGCTACAACCTAATCCTAATCCACAACCACACACACACACACACTCCCTAAACCCACACACACACTCCCTAAACACACACACACACATACACAAAGCCATTAGGGCACGCATGCACGCACGCACGTGCGCGTGCACATCCGCCATCAATGCACGTTCGCCATTGCCCGTCACTCTTTACTAGTACTCGGACGCGCCACCCGCTTCCTTAGATATATATGTATGTGAATGCGAGGTCTATACTGCCATTCATCCTATCTAAACTTTTCAAGAAACAACGTAAGCATTGACTCAAAAGTTCCATGATTTGTTATATGATAGTTTTTGCCAATGTACTGATAAAAGCAGCCGACTACATATTTTATCGTGCATTATAATGGACGGCACAAGCTGATATTACATCTAAAAATAAAGAAACAAGCTGTCAAAGTGATTTAACCTGCCATGCAAAGCTAGTCATCCCATTTATCATTTGCAACAATACACATCACTAATTTACATAAGATTTTGCAAGATGTTTCGGCAATTCTCAAGATTAATGAAATGCAAGCTAAAACTAGCTCGATAAACCCACCTTTTGTTTTGGGATTGGCTCCAAATTTGTCTGATTAGTCGTATGCCATGGTTGAGCAATAGCAGGCCAAATGTATTGCAACTTGCAACTGGAAAGTTGAGGCTTCACTCGCAATTTATAGAAAATGCAAGTACATCGACAATACCAATCTGATTGTTTACTCACAAGGAGGCGACGAGATCCTGGCCATCTATAAGACATTCATAACAAAAACAATTTGCACTAAATTATGCTTCATAAGTAACAAATAAACTATAAGATATGATGCATGATAGGTCAATTGAACTGCAAACAACCAATGAAAATGAATCTTCAATGAACACTAGAAACAAAAAATATTCAATAGCATGTCTTGCAAGCCCTACAAAGGAGCATTGCTTCTCCAGATTCTCAAGAGGAAACTCACAAGCTGCTAAACCATTCAATGCGTCTTAATTGACCAGGTCTGGTTTTCTGAGCCCAATATGAATTAACACGCAATTAATGGATAAACTACATAATATAGGTCAAATGTACGTGATAGGTTTAGAGGACACTTCTCCAATAAGTAGTGAGTTGGCTAGACTACCTTTCCTCTCCATGAAGTCATGGGTTCAACTCCAATCTGCCACACAAATTTGGACATGAAATTAGAAGACATGAGCTTGCACTTCTTCCATAGGAAGCCATTTCAACTTGACCAGTATTACATTGGTGTCAAGTATGCTGAATTTGGACATGGAGAGTTTCACTTAGAGTGCTAGAGAGGAGTGAAATCAGGTGAGGAGTGCTAGTGGGGAGTGGAATCAGGTCTTCCTCTTGAGGCATATCGGCATCATAACAAACTTCGGGTCTTTATAGTTCCTCTAAGAAAATCACATAGAATATGTCACAACCATGTGTGGGTGTGTCTTAAAACCTTCCATAGATGGCCCTTATGTGCTCATTTACCCATAGCAATTCAACAAACTCTTGACAGGAGATGTGAATGTTGTAGAAGCAAAGATTAGCTCTCCATGAAGGGTGTTCTTAAGAGTAGTATAAGTAGAGCAACTATTATTAAGACAACAATTCATTTGCTTCAAATCTTTAGTTGGATTCATGTCTAATCAAATCATATGATTACTTCAAAGCGCGCAAGCCAATATGAAGTTGATTTTTGCAAAATATATGTATCCATGCTTGAATGGACAACGAAGATGAGATGAAAAATGTTGAAAATCTGGATGATTATATGTAGATTTTATCAACCTACTAGATCATGCACTTTATCATTCAAACACAAGATAGAATTTCATGCAAGTACTATCATCTATATTAAATCATGAAAATTGTGCATGAGAGGTATTATGAGATTGTTGCTCTCTAGCAATGATCGGAATTGAAGTCAAGGCTTACCATAGACTTCCATCCTGTCTAACTTGTAGAGAATGATAGCTATATGTGTAAATCATTAATCGATCTCACCCAGCAGGATTATTGCTTTTATGCCAAGAGTAGACACAGTTTGCCAATAGAATTAGGATTTACTACTAGATGCACTTGCTCTCTAGTGCAAAATAGTTTCATATGCCCTCTCCATCCCTAATCTCATTGCTAATCTAACTTATGGACTTGGCTCATTACATTCGCCGCGTCCATTCTTTTATTCGTTATTATGCATAAGCAGGCCTAAGGGCCCTTTTTATTAATATACTGGCCTTGGGCCCTATTTGGTCATATTTTTAGGACTTGGTCACGTTGATTTGGAGTGGGGGTCCTCCTATTGGGAGGGTGCACTATTTTCCGTCCAAATCCTTTTCCCTCCCTTTTTTGAATCCTCTATTTGATTCAGGGAGAGGGTATATGTAGGGCAGCACTGTATTCCTTTATTCAGTTTATGATGATTGCTCCTCTTTAGCCTCCTTAAGCATTCTCTCTTCCTACTTTCTAGCTTAAGTCCTGCTTTCTAGCATAGCTAGTGAATCTTAGCTTGTAACTATCTAGATCCATTCATTTGTTGTGTAAATATTTGTATAGTAGCATATCTGCAGAAATACACTAGTTTCCTAACAAACTGTAGAAATACAAAGGATTCGATGACAGTATTCTGTCAACATAGCCGAACAATCGAATCACCATTGAACCGAGTGCCACCATCAATTTTGAACTATCGGCCATTCAACAACTATTTGGCTATCATCGATTATTCGCCTATCACCATCGACTCGAATACTCGAATCGAACATTCGGCGACTCAAAAGTACCTTCATCACGCCTGGACAAAATCTCTAACGGAATCGGATTTCGTCTAACAACACGTAGTGTCTTAAAACCTATTTGTAAAAGTACAGATTAAGCATTCTTTTAATCAGTTAGCCATGTGTATATATTCAATAACAATCCATGCAAAGAAGTTACTCAGTTAAGTTACTCTGTCGCTACGTCGATTTTCACTTGCGCATTATTCGATCTTTCTCTCTGTTATCACAAAGTATTGTATCAGAAAGATCGCGCATGAAACTGCATTCAAACTTGTACACATTGTTTGACTAAGTCGAACTCGTTTCAGAAACTCGAGTATTGTCGTGCCATGTCGTATGCATTGTATCTTTTATTGTCAAAGTCGTAGTCATGCAGATGAACTGATTCGTACATTAAATTATTCATAATCTATGTCGATCATAATGCTCTAAGCTCCGCACTATCTCGCTTCCGCAATTACACTGTAAATCAATCTATTTTGTGCATGTCTACGGAATTGATTGTTTCGATCCCAGTGGCTTCGAAGCTAGGATCAAGTAAAACGATCTTCGATTTATCGAAGATGGTTTGAATCCGATAAATGCAAATCCATGCACCGAGGAACATACAGTGTTCCGATACAGAGAGTAGACACTTGTTATAATTGTTTCACAATCAGATAATCTACTATCTACACATACTCATCTGGAACCTCCTAATGGATTCGCAATCACGGTCTCCTCTAATGGTAGACAAACTCGATGGTTCAAATTACCATTTATGGAAATTCAAGATGAAAGTCGTACTGATGGCCAAGGAATTATGGGAAATGGTCGCCCTTAGTCACCCTTAACATCTCCGACACACAAATTGGCCACATCAGACAAGCCCAATCTTCAAGAGAAGCTTGGGATATATTGAGTACACTTTACGAAGTGAGAGATGTCACTTCGAAGCTGCATCTGAGGAGAAAATTCTTCTCACTCAAAATGTCAGAAGGTGATTCTGCTGATATTAATCAATTCAAGACTCCGTTAGAGCAAATGGCAGCAATAGGTTCAGTGATCGAAGATTGGGACGCTGTCATGACCTTATTGTCAAGCTTGCCGTTTAGGACATAAGGTAGAGTTTGAGGTAGATTCATGTAAGATTCTTGATAAATGTAAGAGAGTTCTTGCACTCGAAAAGAGGCAAGGATAATCTCTATAGGCTTACTCATTGTTACTCTGCGACTGATCATGCTTTAAGCAGTTCAGTATCTGTGAATAAAGAATTGATTTGGCATTAGCAGAATTGTAATAATGGTTGTGAGGCCCAATTTAGCTTAATAAGGCCCCAAACTTATAGAAGAGGCACAAATGACCACTATAAATAGTTGAGGTCGTGCTAAATTTGGAGGCCATTGTTCACTTTGATAATTTCAAATTCTAAGTGCTTTCTTGTGTTCTTGAAGGTTCTCTTTGAGAACTTTCTTGAATGGAATGGTGGTTCATGTGCCTACAATCACATGAGAGCTTAGATCATGCTCTAGCAATAGGCCTATCTTATGAATGATCACTAATGATGAATAAAAGTCCTTACTTTGCCTATTTTGGTAAAGGTTTGCTATGTTTATCTATTTTCTTGATTTCTTGAGTATTTTTTTGATTTCTTGCATTTTCATTGTAATATGATGTTCATGAATGAATTAGATGTTTTAATGCTAAGGTTGGCACATGACAACAAGGAGGTAAGTCTGAAATTTCGCAAAACCTAGTACATGGCATACAAAAGGGTTGACTCAGGAAGCACACAAGAATTCTATGCTATCTTGAATCTGAAAGTCAAGGCATTCAAGGATCCAGATTAAGGGGGGATGTTGGATTCCTAGACTCTCCATCCCTTATCTCATTGCTAATCATGATTCATTCATTTGTTGTGTAAATATTTGTACAGTCGCATACCAAAATGGTAGCGTCCATCATCTCCATACTTCGAAAGTGCTTCAATAGCATACCAAATAATGACCAAGATCACACAAGCCCACCAACAAAATCTTAGGAGACTATACTAATCTGATGGATGTAGAACTGCAGGACAACAATGAGCTACTCACATACACTACTATATGAATATATGTGCGATGAAAGCGTACTCTTGAGCAAATTCAAATAGAATGAGAGTCAAGACATATATACCCATATAAGATCTCAAGTTGGCCTAATTAGAGATAAAATTGGCACTTTCTTAAAGGTCCCAATAACTTCTCAACTTATCAATCAATATGTTTATTGAATGCCACTAATAAATGATGGGTCCAAAACACCGAAACTTAGTAACACAAGATACACATGACAAATAATAAAATGTAGAACCAAGGCCTAAGTGGTTGTTCATAACACCTTGCTATAACCAAGTATGCCACTCAATTACCTTGGATTGTGTCCAAAAGTAGCATGCTTCCTCCGTGAAAGACAATTATAACAAAAAAATTGACCGCTTGGAAGTACCTGTAAAGTATGAACGAAAAACCGTAAGCTTCAAAAAATTTAGAGAAAATCCATACTTTACAAAAAATTACTGCATGAACCCCTCATTGCATAGCATACATTACTAACTAGCACGAAAACGACATGAACACAATATCAAATAAAGGGCATACTTTCTCCCATACTAACTTGAATATGTGGCAACTGAGAGATACATTTCACAAGAAGTTGCATGCATGCCATGCCCTTTTACGAATTCCCAATAAGTGAAGAAAGATGTTTATGGTCTGATGAAGGTTGTTATTGGTAGTCAATGCTGACCCTAGCCTCTAGGGAACCAGATTTGAACACACTTCATTGAATATTGACCAATCATCATCACGAGAGTGAACTAAATAGTGAAGTTTCACAACAATGACTGATTAGTAGTTTTATATCCTTTGAGACTTAACTTTCTTACATGATGTGTCTTGTTTGCTTAAACTTTATTTGTTAATGTTTTTGTTGCATGTCGGAAAAGTTACCCATCCCCGACTTTGAAGAGTTGGGCCAAGAAGTCACAAATAAGCAATGTTTTCATATCTAATGCCAGATGCGCTCTTCCATACTTGATACATGTACTGCCAATGTCTAGAGAAAGAACTAGTAATGACATGGTCTATATTAGCAATTTTGAATCATGGAGACCAAAGTGCATTATGCATTTGCACAAGGCAATAGGTTGAATAACAAATTGTTAAAAAAACAGACATTTTCAAAGGTGCTGAAGTAAGAAAAGGATGTTGTAAGGACTATTGAGTGCCGTTAGGAACATGGATAGGCAGGTAGCAAACATTTAGTTGATACCAGCTAGATCAAACAAGTCTCTTCTAGAAATTGAAAGTTCAAGACTAATCAGTTGGAGACGTTGGACAATCACACTTGCATGTTACCTATCCAAACACAAAAAAACTGATGCATAATCGTTAACATTTTGAGCCTACCCAACACAACTTAGAACACCAATGCCATCATTGAATCAGCAATGTCTGATGATAAACATACTCCATCACTCACGAGTAGGTGAAATCATATGCATAAAAACAATGCAATAATTTCTATCACTTCTCTGTAGATGAAAGAGACCAAGTTATGATGGAAGGCTAGCACTAAGTTCTAACAAGTTTGCGTGTGTCACGACTCACGCCTCACGCTGTATATGAAAAATGTGGTCACGAGTTGAAAATGCAGATTAAATTGCTAGTCCCAAAACCATTCACCTGAGTATACCAGAAAAGTGGCAGCCGTCATTGTGAATGTAGAAGTCAAATTTGATCATCGAAAGATGGCAATCACCCGATTCCTATCTCACCCAAGGTTCAAGCCTTGCATAAGAT
The DNA here is from genome assembly GCA_029204225.1 of Diphasiastrum complanatum. Classification (NCBI taxonomy): domain Eukaryota; kingdom Viridiplantae; phylum Streptophyta; class Lycopodiopsida; order Lycopodiales; family Lycopodiaceae; genus Diphasiastrum; species Diphasiastrum complanatum. Next base: position 34,895,527 of record CM055096.1, on the reverse strand, counting down.
AAAAATCTGGTCTTCATCCTATGAACTGGACTCAGGCAATATGAAATTGCCTGTCTGTTAATGTGATGGGATCTTATCTGAGCTTGATGGATTTAGGTCAGAAGGTTGGAGTGGCAATGGTTTTTTGGAGCTCGCATCTTTTAATCTGATGTCAACTCATCAATACTCGAAGGAATATACATCACACTCAAGGACTTTCAATTATTGGTAAAGATGGCATAGGTAGAAAAGGAGAAAGATGTCGGAGACCAGGTCACTGTAGTCGGAATATTTGATAACGCTACACAACGATAAGTTGGACAATGAAATCACTATTCACTTGCAGATATGTCGAGCTTGCCACAAACTTTGAACCAGTATCTGACATGATTGGAAGTATTGCCTGTAAAATAACATGAAAGGCAAAATAAACAAGATAAATGTTTTCCAGCTCTGCCTTACCTTGGAAATTTGCAAGATAGGCTCTCCATTCAAACCAATCCTGGTACAGTTCATGACCCTTGCATTGTTGCCATAATCGCCAGTCAGGGATACATTGAGTAGTTTCTTTTCAAGGTAGGGGTTCACATCCTGGTGAGCTCTGACTTCTTCAGTACCTTGACAAGCGTTGAAGAGCCACACCATAGATATATTGCAGACCAGTATCAACAGCTGTGAAGAACATCGTCGGATACCCAATCTTTCCATTGGGAATTTCGCTTGCATGGCAGCTAGTCGTAAATAGCTTAATCACCGTGCAAAATCGGCGCTAACGTCCAAAGACTGCCAGATGTGCTGAATAAGCCACGACCTTCATAATTTAAGCCGGTAACGTGAAAACATATGGAAGTTCTTTTTCCTCCGATTGAAGCTGCTGTGAAAAAGAAATGCAGATAAAAGTTCCGTATTCAGCAATAACCTAGACAGCCACTCTTTTAACTCGCTGTTGCGAAATTTTGTCAACGAAATCAAAGAATTTTTCAAGGATCCTTAACGGCGAGCTTCAGCAATGTTCACTGAAGGCACAGGTTTAGAAGACATCAACGTCAGTAAGGAATATAACATACATCGAAAGAGATGGACACTGGAAAGACCCTCCCAGCAAGGAAGAAAATATTTAAAACGACGGCAAGCAAAAGACAGCAATGAATGGGCCAAATGACATCCAAGCAAAAGGAGACAGTAACACACATCCAAAGTACAGGCCTTGTCGAAACCAAAGTACTCCATAGAGGAGAATTGGAGAAAGAGATTCAAATGGCAAATATGACAAGCATCATTGTGCGTTCTTTCTCGGTGAATTGAACTGCAATGTGCATCCACCCTATTTACAAACAGCGAAGAAGAACTTAGGTTCTAAGATTAAGGCTATTATAAATCAATATTTCCGTAAGTGTATAGAAAGTATTACCGTGAAGCATGCCAAGAATTCATAGCCAGAGCAATTACCTGTGCAAATGTTCCAGACAAAGCTGACGACCAAGTAATCAACCTCCCAATACACTGAACCCGAAAAACTACAATCTACAACGGCTTGGTTTTTTCCAAGTGCTTCGAAGGGCATGGGCATATATTTTACTTGCATGCCATTCCTGGAGTCAACAAAGCGAGAAACAGTGAAGCCGCAAGCGATGCTCTTGGCATGCACTTACAATACAACGTTTGGTTTATTTCGGTGACAGCCCTTCACATGTAACATATTTCCAATGGTTTGGTTTGCAACGTGCAAGCTGTTACTGCGTTAAGCAAGACAACAAAAAACTTATCGTAAACCTTTGCAACTGGTACGCGCTGGCTAAAGAATGTAAATCACAAATTGGTGGCCTTCCTTAATCCGTCATGACTCACTGACTCCCATGAAGAGATCGACACCATAACAAGGTGGAATCTCATAATAATAAAACCACAAGAACCAAAAGCTTCAAGGACACACTCCGGCCTTGCTGTTCATATCTACAATGATCAACATGTCTTGAGAGTTGAACCAAAAAGCGAAAGGACAGATAGCCAGTGCATCAACATAACAGAATCAAGTACACGCTCTGATATTGTTCAAGACTTGCTTGGCCAGTTGGCCCCAGACCTCAGCTTTACGCACGCACGTACTATGGTTGTTGGATACGTGGACTCGAGAAGACCACTTTCCAAAGATCGAGAAACAGGACTAAAATAGACAGACTGTAAACAACAAACTGCAACAGATCAGCAACCGCTGCCAGGCACCTATCGTCTGACATTACCACAACATACAATATGCTTTTCCACACTATTATAATTACCTTCCTTACTCGTCTGAGGTCTCTGTTATGAAATATGAAATTTTCACCGTAAAAGGAAGCAAGATTACGTCACAGATAGTAGCATCGAGCACAAGATTTGTTTTCTCAAAATGATATGATAGCAGAAGATTTGGATCGTAGCAAAATTAGCTTGAGCTTCATCATGTATCGTAGCAGATAGGCAGTATTCAACGATATAAATCGAGTATTTTTCCAGAAAATTTCTGACAATTGTTGTGACCACTCAACCTCAAGTTTTCAGTCCTATGAAAATACTAGATGTGGGTAAGGCATGACATAATGTTAAAGGCATGTCATTCCCAAGTACCAAATCTTTACTAAAAGATCAACACCATGTTAAAGATGCACTTGATAAAGATTGTTTGCTACATTGGGTCATGAGAACTATTACCAAAGGTTCCTAGTGTATTTCAGAGAGCTAGCCAAAGTTGATGTGTAGATTAACAATCAATGTAAAGTGGACGCCTAAAGCCCTAGAAGCTTTTCAAAAGATAACAAACACGGCCATCGTTAGAGCGCCCAAGTGGAAGATTAAATTTCATGTCTATACTGATACATAGAAATATGCATTGGGAGTGTGTTGACTTAATTCGATGGTGGATATAAAAAAGGATTACTCTATATGCCTTGCCAATTGGCAACTTCCTGCCAGAATGAACTATACCATAATTGAGCATGAGACCCCTTGCCATGATATTTAGCATTTGTAAGTATTACCATTATCTACGTGCAAACCCCTTAATATTCTTTGTAGATTATCAGCAACTGATGTACTTGTGAACTAACCCCACACTACCATATGAATCACTTGCTAGCTCTTGTTGTTGTTGTGGGACAATTACACAAAATGGGAATTGGTCACATGCTTCGATGTTGTTTGATCAGTCATGAGATTATCCCAATCATTAGTGCCACTCATGAGGGAGTCAGAGGTGGACACTTTGCAACAGAAGCTACCAAATGAAAAATTCTTCAGGAAGAATTTTGGTGGCTGACATTGCATAAAGATTTTGTGAAACATTGTGTCATGTGTCGAAGGGCAACCAAGCCACATGAGGTTGACATGATGCCACATCATCTATTTTGGTGAAATGTCATTCAAAAAATGAGGACTTGATTACATTTGTCCCATCATGCCATTAAAAACTCAGGACCTATTTACATTGGTCCCATTCATCTAGCGGCACGTGGAAGTCAAGCTTGATAAATTTTTGTGGCTATTGAGTATTTTACAAAGTAGAGCTAAAGTTGCTAGATTTCAAGAATCAAGTGGATATTTCACCTTTAAATGAGCATCTTGAAATTGTAAAATACTTGGAAATTTTAAAGACAACAATTTTGAACAGAAGATTGAAATTGAGAATCGAAATCAAGATCGATCTTTGGCTTGGATCACCAAAGAACATTTTCGACCATGTCTTCATTCTTGAGGCTTTCTTGAGTTTTAAAGTTGGATCGACGAATCAAACTAGATCTAAACTATTTCGATCCATGGTTTATTTTTTACTGAAGGTTTATTTTGACCCTTGTGGCTCTTTTGACCATGGCGACTATTTTTGACCCAGGTCACAATTCGAATTCAATCCAAGGACGATGTTGACAATTTCCTACTCTATACATACAAGTTTAAGATCTATAATTTTATCTACTGTAGGATGGATTAGGTATCATAGTAAAACACTTGTAATCATTCTCAATGCCTTAGGACCAAAAGATCTTTTTGCTATCAATAAGCAAGTAGTGCGCCTAAGTTTTTAAGTCAAGTCATGCAAGATAAGAGCAATTTATACATGTTAGTAGCTTTTGTACGCCTTTGATCATCCTGAATATTGTTTTGTCTTAATGAGAAGTGTTTCAGTTCTTGTCTTCAATCTCTGAGTGTCTTACATATTGTTTGTTCAATCAGATTGTTTTTACTTCATCCTTTTACTGTCTGAATGGATGTCAGCGGATCACCCGATCGCAATTGACGACCTAATTTCTTAGTATAAAAAATTAGTTGTTCATATTCATACAGTTTTATTATCAAGTTATCAATCAGAAGAAGCATTTGAATAGTTAGCTCTCTCTCTCTCACAAGCTTGCAAGCTTGAATACTCTTGAGCTTTTTAGCTCACTTCTTAGAGTTGTTCTAGAGATTGTTACTGTGTTACTGCTTATCAGCATTGTGCTTAATTCAGACTTTCATTTTAGCCGCTCAGAGATAGCATAGAGTACGCGGCTTTGATCCGCAACTAATTGTACTCATTTACTTCTGTTATGTTTTCAAAACTGAATCAATATTGTCTTTTATTGCGTTCTATTTCGTCTCAGAATGTATGTGTTTTCTGGAGTTCTTCGTGACTAATTATTTGTCTTGTAATTCGCAAATAATTCGCAACAGATTATTTGTTTGATAATTCAATGTTTTATTGTTTGGCTACGTAATCACTGTAGTACTGATGATTTCAAAGTTAGTTACTATAAGCTCAAACGTAATTTCTATCACTATTGTTTTGTTTGAAATTGATAGGCGTAGTCAAGCATTATAAAATAGGAAGATAGTTTATTTTTCCATGCACGAAAAGTTTTCTTTCTAGACACTCAAATTAATTTCATTCGTTTCTATTCGAGTTCGATCTATCTTCTGCACACTTCTTTCCGACATGGTATTAGATGCATTCTCAAAGTAAAGCTGGTCTTATCGCAAACAAGCTGAATGGATCCAATTATCATTTGTGAAAATTTAAGATGAAGACCTTGCTAATCGCCAATGAGTTATGGGATGTTGTTATAGGTACAAAAGTAAAACATGAAGATGACGACTCAAAGTGGAAATCAAAGGATGGTAAAGCTTTCGCGCTTATTATCCTCAATATATTAGATACATAGATTGGACACATAGCTGAAGCTAAAACGTCAAGAGACGTTTGGGACATTCTGAACTCACTATATGACGTGAGGGACGTAGCTACTAAGTTACATCTACGAAGGAAATTCTTCACATTCAAGATGTCTACTGGTGATTCTCTTCAGAGTCACATTAACCAATTTAAGAGTCTCTTGCAACAGATGGCCACTTTTGGGTCAGTCATAAACGATCAAGACACAATCATGACATTGCTTTCAAGCTTGTTTTCTACATATGAGAACTGGGTGATGATCATATCGACACACTCAGATTTAACTCTTACTAGAGTTATCACTATGTTGCTGCAAGAAGACATTAGAAGAAGTCAAGACACTCTGTCTACTTCTTCCTCTCAAGCTCTATATGTCAACAAAGGCTCTAAGAGATAGAAGCAGAAAAGCTCCAAGAAGGCTGCAACGAATCAGAAATAGACTCAAAGTCAAGCATCAGATCCACAGTTGAAGAAGAAGATGTTTTGTAGGTATTGCAAGCGCAATAACCATGAGATCAAGGATTGCCAAATTTTCCAAGCGAAGAATGCAGCCAAGCAACCTGATCAACAAGCAAACACAGTTTCATCATCTCCCTTGGTCGAAGTAGACGAAGGCGCATTCATGGTCAAAAATCAAAGCACATTTTTGGATGATTCATGGTTTCTGGATTCTGGAGCTACACAACACATGACCAATCAACGTGAGATCTTCAACTCCTACATGCCTTACAACACGAAGAAATTTGTTCATCTTGGTGACAATAGCATTCACACTATTGAAGGAGAAGATACTGTAAGATTGTGATTCCAGCATGATCAATTCAAATTACTATCAAAGGTCTTATATGTTCCTAAACTCTCTACAAATCTGTTATCAATAAGTAGAATTACAGATTTAGATCATAAGGTAGAATTCAAATCTGATCAATGCAAAATTATTGATAGGAGTAATAAGATACTTGCACTCAGCAAGAGACATGGTTACTTATATAGATTGGCACATTGTTATTCCGAGTCTAGTCAAGCCTTGATAACCTCCGTTCTAGTCAATAAAGTACTACTATGGCATCATCGCTTAGGACACTTGCATTATGCATCTGTTTTGAACATGTCCAAACAATCCATGGTTCTTGATCTCGACTATCCATCTGGTAAGATCAGTCTCCCTGGTTGTCATAGCTGCATCTTTGGAAAGCAGATTAGGATTCCTTTTAGATCAAACCATAGGCATGTAGCAAAAGATCTGTTAGATATTGTTCATACATATATATGTGGACCTATGAAAACTCCTTCATTTCTAGATGCAAAGTCTTTCATTACCTTTATTGACAAATTCTCCAGAAAAACAGTTGTTTATTTCATTAAACAGATATTAAAAACTCTCATAAAATTCAGACAATTCAAAGAGCATGCTGAGAATCAATTTGGCAAACGAATCAAAGCACTGAGGTCAGATAACGGGGGAGAATACATGTCCACCAAATTCATGGAGTATTGCCTTAACAACGACATTGAGCAATAATACATTACCTCCTATTTGCCTCAGTCAAATGGTCTTGCTGAGAGAAAGAACATAATCTTAGTGGAATCGGGCAAAGTGCATGTTATCACATGCGACACTTCCGAAGTGCTTCTAGGTTGAAGCTATCTCAATAGCAACCTTTATTCAGAACAAATGTCCTATTAAAGGACTCTCAGACAAAATACCATTCAAAGTTTGGACATGTACCAAACCTTCTTTATCAAACTTATGATTTTTTTGGATGTACTGCTTTTGTGCAGATACATTGTGATCTCAAGAAGAAACTCAACTTCTAGAGTATCAAATTTGTTTTCATCAGCTACACTACTTCAGATCAAGCCTACAAGTTGTTTGATCCCATCGAGTCAAAGATATTCACTAGCCGGGATATCACTTTCATCAAAGATCAGTTTCAAGACCTCAAAGGAAAGGGCAGTCCCCACGTAGCCGACCCATCAGATTCTCCTGACGCATTGAAATTTTCTATTCCGTAGGCGACTATTCCTATTGAAGGTCCAAGCTCTTCTACTTTTGATGAACAACAAATCAACGACGAATCAGAAGATGATGATTTGCAGATCAACAACTACAATATGATCGAAATGATCAACTTCCTCTATTAACCAAAAGATCATCAAGGACTAGCAGACCACCTGAGAGGTATATCAACGTCTCTGTAGACTGTCCAAGAGGCACTCAATCAGCCTGATTCAGATCTCTAGAAAGAAGCTATGGATAAAGAGTATTCATCTCTTATCAAGAACCAGACATGGACAATTGTCGAATTACCTGCTAGCAAAAACGTAGTTGATTGCAAATGGATTTTCAACGTCAAGTACAATGTAGATGGAAGCATCAACAGGAGAAAGGCACGACTTGTCGCTAGAGGATTTTCTCAGGTATACAACGTTGATTACACTAAGACCTTCAGTCCAGTAGTCAAGCATTCTTGTAATAGACTTTTGCTATCAGTTGCTGCTGCAGCAGATTTGGAAATACATCAAATGGATGTACAGACAACATATCTCAATGGAGTTATTGAAGGAAACATTTACATGGTGCAACTCGAAGGTTATATTATCGAGGGTAAATATAATCACGTGTGTAAACTCCATAAGGTACTTTATGGCTTGAAGCAATTTGCTCGAGCATGGTTTCAAAGGATCAATACTTTTCTTATTGACCACGACTACACACCTAGCTCTTCAGATTCAAACATTTACTTCAAAGTAGTGCAACAATCTTTTATCATTATCAATTTATATGTGGAGGATACATTGCTTTTCAGCGATAGTACCGATCTGATAAAAGAGGACAAGACAATGCTATCTTCCAAATTCGACATGACTGATCTGGGCGAAGCTCATTTCTGTCTTGGTATACAAATCCATAGAGACAGAAAACAGAAGTTGGTCTACATTACACAATAGAAGTTGGTCTACATTACACAACAGAGGTACATCTACAACAAGTTAGTCAGATATGATATGATGAATTGCAAGTTAGCTCTCTCACCAATGGAATCAGGACTCAAATTGTCAAAGGACCAATGTCCCTAAACATTTTATGAGAAGCAACAAATGCATGAGTATCCTTACCATTCTATTATAGGATCTCTTATGTACGCCATGATCTGTACCAGGCCAGACATAGCTTTTGCAGTCAGCTCTCTCAGTTAGTTTATAACTAATCCTGGTATAACACATTGGAAGGCTCTTATCAGAGTCATGAGATATCTTCAAGATACTATGGACTTTTGCATTTGTTATGGAGCAGTTGGCAATGACAATCTCAAGTTACTCAGTGGTTACACAGATGCAAGTTGGGCAGGAGATGTAGACACTCATAAATCCACTCGATAGCTCTATCTTCCACTGAATCAGAGCATATCACAGCCTCTCAAGCTACAAAGGAAGCAATTTGGTTGAAGAACTTGTTCTTAGATATCGGTCTGAATCAATATGCTCCGACGACATTATTTTGTGATAATCAAAGTGCCATTGCTCTAGTAGCCAACCCTAGATTTCATTCTAGGAGTAAGCACATTGAACTGAAGTATCATTTCATCAGAAGCAAAGTTCTCAACGAAGAGGTTAGATTGCAGTACTGTAGAACACAAGATATGACAGTAGATGATGAGATTTAAGGGAACTGTCATCTTTTTTGGGTTTTTCACAAAATCCCGACACTGTCACCTTTTTGCGACAGTGTCGTCTGTGGCTGTATTAATTCATTTCTGCAAAGTGATAGTTTCGGTTCATTTATGCAGACAGACTATTTATAGCCAATTTCACCGCTTATCAGCAATCAATGATAAGGAACCGGATGGATGTCAGCGGATCACCCGATCGCAATTGACGACCTAATTTTTTAGTATAAATAGTTGTTCATATTCATACAGTTTTATTATCAAGTTATCAATCAAAAGAAGCATTTGAATAGTTAGCTCTCTCTCTCTCTCTCTCTCTCTCTCTCTCTCTCTCTCTCTCTCTCTCTCTCTCTCTCTCTCTCTCTCTCTCTCTCTCTCTCTCTCTCTCTCTCTCTCTCTCTCTCTCTCTCTCTCTCTCTCTCTCTCTCTCTCTCTCTCTCTCTCTCTCTCTCTCTCTCTCGCTCTCAAGCCTGCGAGCTTGAACACTCCTGAGCATTCCATTGCGCTTAATTAAAATTTTCATTTTAGCCACTCAAAGATAACATAGAGTACGCGACTTTGATCCGCAACTTATTATACTCATTTACTTCTGTTACATTTTCATACTGAATCAATACTATCTTTTATTGCATTTAGTTTCGTCTCAGAATGTATGCATTTTTTGGAGTTCTTCGCGATTAATTATTTGTCTTGTAATTCGCAAATAATTCACGACAGATTATTTGTCTGATAATTCAATGCTTTATTGTTTGGCTACATAATCACTGTAGTACTGATAATTTCAAAGTTAGTTACTATAAGCTCAAACGTAATTTCTATCACTATTGTTTTGTTTGAAATTGATAGGCGTAGTCATGCATTGTGAAAGAGGAAGATAGTTTATTCCGCCATGCACAAAAAGGTTTCTTTATAGATACTCAAATTAATTTCATTCGTTTGTATTCGAGTTCGTTTCTTTTTGAGTTTGACCTATCTTCTGCACACCTCTTTTCGACATCGATCACATACTGAAGATCAAAGAGATTCGTGACCAATTAGCAACAGTTGGAGAGTGAGTACATGACCATGAGATCGTGCAATTGACATTGAATAGTTTGAGTGAGTCACATCAGATGTTTGTGACGAGTATATCCACAAGAGAAAATCTTCCAACCTATGATGAACTAGGTGGATTGCTTTTGCAGGAAGAACTTGAATCATCGTAATAGGGGCTATGATCAAGCTCTTGCAATTAGAGGATGAGGCGGAAGATTTGGACGTGGAAGGTATCAATCGAGAGGAGGAAACTCAAGCCGAGGATCATTTCAACAATTTCATGAGCAAGTCAATGATAGTTTGAATCGAGGCAATTGAAATCAAGGCCGAGGTCAAGGACGCGACTATTCCAAACAAAAAACTTGGAAATTGTAGATACTGCAACAAACCTGGCCATTGGGAGCATGAATGCTTCAATAAATAGAAAGAGATAGAACAAAGAAAAGACAAATGGCAAGTGGACAATTATGCTGATCAACATCAATACAATGACAATCAATATGAAGATGATACAGGTGAGAGTTCAAGCTTGTTCATTATAGCATTAATGACAAGTGATGAAGCTAAGGATACCTGGTACATTGATAGTGGTGCATCCAAGCACATGACTTCAAGGAAAGAGTGGTTTTTAGAACTCAAGGAAACTCACAATGGTGATGAAGTTGGACAAACTGATGGCCAATTACTATCTATTAAAGGATTTGGAGTGGTACCCATGAAGCTAGCCAATGGGATGATAAAACGGATAAACAACGTGCAATATGTACCTGGTTTAGCCAACAATCTACTATCAGTTGGGACAATGGCTGATCAACAACTCAAGGTGGAGTTTGATAATGACAAATGTCTTGTCAAGGACATCAAGAATTACTACAAAGGGATTGCTACAGGAGCTAGAGTCAATGGGAATCGAGTCTACAAATTGAATGCGAGATCTTTTCCTCAAGCTATTGTAAGCACTGCTGATAGTCGGAGTGATTTTTGGCATCAACAATTTGGTCATATTAGTGATCAGAGTCTACAGATTCTCAAAAGAGGTAATCTAGTTATTGGATTGCCTAATATTTCTTTTGATAGAAAAATATGTGAAGGTTGTATTTTGGGAAAACAACGCAGAGAAAGATTTTTCAAAAGTGGAACAAGGAGAGTCAGTGGCATCCTAGATCTTGTCCACAGTGATCTATGTGGACCCATGTAGAATAGATCTCTTAGTGGCTACTATTACTTTATTACCTTCATTGATGATTATAGCAGATGCATTTGGATTTATTTCATAAGCAAGAAATCAGATGCTTTTGCTAAATTCAAAAAATTCAAGGCATTAGTTGAAAAACAAACAAAATGTTGCATCAAGACTTTGAGATCTGATGGAGGTGGCGAGTATTTTTCGACAGAATTTATTGATTTTTGCAAAGATCAAGGGATCAAGAGGCAAACTAAAACACCTTACTCACCACATCAAAACGGAGTTGCAGAACAAAAGAACAGATCTATTTTTGAGATGGCCAGGGCGATGCTCAAAAGCAAGGGTTTGCCAAACACCTTTTGGGCAGAAGCCTATAGCACAGCTACACACATCCTAAATCGGTGCCCTACAAAATCTGTGGAAGGTAAGACACCTCATGAATCTTTTACTGGAAAGAAACCTAATATTTCTCATTTGAGAGTATTGGTTGTGATGCTTATGCTCATATTCCTGATGAGAAACAAAGGAAATTGGATGCAAAAGCTATCAAGTGTATTTTCCTTGGATATGATGAGAAGGCCAAGGCATACAGGATGTATGACACAAATGCACAAAAACTTGTGATTTCTAGGGATGCTACATTTGACGAGATGGGCCAAGGTGAACAATCTGAAGTAATCACTAAACCTTTTGATGAGGGAGCAAAAGTACAAGTCAAGAAGGAAGTGGGCTTTGATACAAAAAATCCAATGGATAAAGACAAGCCTGATGCTGAAATATCCAAGAGAGTACCTAAATGGTACTTATCAGTCACAGATGATGCAAAGAAGGGAGATACTCCCGAATCTAGTGAGCAAGGACAGCTTAGAAGATCAAGTAGAAATCGAAAACCTCCTGCAAGATTAGAGATGAATCTAGCCCTGATGGGCTCTGTGCTCAAGGCTCAAGAACCAAAAACTTTTGATGAAGCAAAGGAATACAAGGAGTGGCGTGCAGCTATGGAAACAGAAATGGAAGCCATATCTAAAAATAGGACATGGAATTTGGTTGAGCTACCTGATGGTAAGAAGCCTATTACTTGCAAATGGATTTATAAGATCAAATATGGAGCGGATGGGCAACTCAACAAGTACAAAGCACGGTTGGTTGCGAGAGGATTTGAGTAGGAAGAAGGTATTGATTTTGAGGAAACCTTCACACCCATAGCTAAGATGGTGACTATACATTCTACCATTGCTATTTCTGCTTTCTATGGTTGGAAGATCCAGCAAATGGACGTTAAATCTGCTTTTCTTAATAGAGTGCTAGATGAAGAGGTGTACCTAGTACAACCTCAAGGATTTGTTGAGTTAGGGAGAGAGCACCTTGTTTGTAAGCCCAACAAAGCCATTTATGGATTGAAGCAAGCACCACGGGCATGGTACTCTTGCACTGATGAACACTTCAAGTGAAGGGAAATGGTAAAGAGTGATGTTGATCCTAATCTTTACATTCTAAGACAAGATTCAGATATAGTGTTCATTGTCTTGTACGTAGATGATTTGATTATTACAGGAAGTAATGAGAGGTCAATTGATGAAATCAAATCAGATCTTTCCCATGCTTTTGACATGAGTGATCTAGGATTGATGCACTTCGGCCTTGGCATTGAAGTATGGCAAAAGAAAGACGTTGTCTTTCTTACACAAAGCAAATATGCACAAGATTTGCTTTATAAGTTCAATATGCAAGATTGTAAGCCTTTGAGTAAACCTATGGATGTCAACACGAAGCTTACTACATATGATGAATCTAAGAAAGTGGATGCTTATTTATACAGACAACTGATGGGTAGTTTGATTTATTTGACACACACGCGACCTGATATTTCTTATGTTGTTGGTGTTGTTAGTCAATTTATGCAAGATCCTAGTCAAGGACACTGGAAGTCTGCTGAACGTATTCTCAGATACATTCGAGGGACAATGAATTTTGGTTTGAAGTATGATCAGCCTGAAGTGCCAATGTTGGTAGGTCACACAGATGTCGATTGGGCATGTACCATTGATAATAGAAGATCTACCAGTGGTCATACATTCAATTATGGTACAATTGCAATTTCATGGAGCAGCAAAAAACAACCTACAGTAGTCTTATCCTTGATGGAAGCTGAATATCAAGCACTCATCAATGCTACACAAGAAGTGGTATAGTTACGAAGATTATTTGTGGATTTAGGATAACCATAGGTGGATGTGACTACTATATCTTTTGTAAATCTGAAAATCAAATGGCAGATATTTTTACTAAGTCATTAGGTAGATGTAAATTTGAGAAGTTTCGTACTCTATTAGGAATAGAAAAAAGTAAATTTTATCATTAAGGGAGAGTCTTAGAAATCAATGATAAATTTCATTGTTACTGTTTACGATGTACATTGATGTTGATAGTTGTTACTAGCTGTAATTAGCATAGGCTAGTCTATTAGTCTACTCGTAGGTTTTCTCTCTCTATCAAGGTTCAGGATTTATTTGTACATTTTACATTCAGTATGCAATAGTGAGAGAGTGTGCTGAGTGAGAGTGTGTGTTCTTCCTTCGTCTTCTTTGGTGATTGCATATGGTGAATGCTTGATGTTGCTTATCTGATTATTGACAAGTGCATCTGGAATCCTGAATCATCATAATAAGACAGCCCATAATCCTTCATTTTCTGAAGGTAGTGTAGGATTCGCTTCACGATTTTCCAGCGTGTGTTGAACTGGCTCATCTTGAATATGACGTAAGCTATGTCAGGGCGTGTGCTATCTGCTAGATACATCAAAGATCCAATCAGCCTCCTATAAGGTGTGTGCTGCATAATCTCTTTCTCTTCTTCAGTCTTTGAACAATCTTCATTTGTTAGAATTGTTCCTACAAGCATTGGGGTGTTTGCCCCTTTGCAAGCTGTCATCCCGAAATCATCAAGGATTTTCTAGATGTACATGGACTGATGAAGGTATAGCATTCCTTCATCATAGTCACGGTCGATTTGCAAGCCTAGATAACATTTGGCTTCTCATAGGTCTGTTATCTTGAAATGTTTTGATATCTTGCTCTTCACTTCGACAATTAGCTCTTCACTTCTGCATAGTACCAGCGTGTCATCCACGTACACAACAACAATGATGATCTCCCCATCCGTGATCCTTACATAAACATTGGAATTGGCTACTAGTGGCTCAAATCCCAAGGATCTCAAGGCATGATCTTTCTTCTTGTATCATTGTCATGCGGATTGCTTCAGACCATAGACACTTTTGTGCATTCGACATGCACAGGTAGGAAGTGAGTAGGAGATATAACCTGCAAGCTAATCCATGTAGACTTCTTCGTCTAGCTCGCCATATAAGAACGTTGTCTTTTCATCAACAATGTGAATCCTGAGATCGTATGCAGCTGCATATGCATATAGTAGGCGCTAGGATGCATGTTTCACCACTGGAAGATCCCCAAGCCTCACTTGATGTTGTGCACTTACCAACTTCCTTGAGAAGTTCATTAGTCACATTCATCTTGGTCACATGGAAAGCTTTATTTGCCCTCTTGTCATACCACAATTGATCTTGTGTTGACAAAGGTCTCTCCTCCACGTCTACAACAATATCCATCAAATCATTCATCTCAAGCAAAGATTCCATCCTCACCTTCCAAGTAGAATAATTTGTTGAGGTAAGCCTATCATTGCCTTCCAACATGAAGCCACTTGAGGTTGCCATGTTGCAATGATCTGATCCTCTCTTTGAACCTGTTCCAATGCACTAAGCACTCCCTTAAAAATCAACAAATGAAACTCAAGAAGAAATCACAAAGAAATGGAAACAATCTAGTCTCTCATTTTTCTCTTTCTAGCAAATCCTAGCACCTTGAATCTTGATGTCTTGATCATAATAGATCTGAACACAATATGATGAACTTTTTCCAACACCTAAGATTGAAAACTCTTGAAAAAGTCCAGAAACTTAAAATCAAGAGATCCTATCAAATTTAGGATTTCACCAAAAATGCAAAATATTGAATCAAGCAAAATGTACATGCAAAAGCTAGAATCTAGATATCTCATCTAATAGAATGTACCATCCACAATAACAAGAAATTTCTTTCTCCACATTCCAACTGAGTGATTTCAAAAATTGGCCATCACAAGTATTTTGATCTAAAATGACTTTAAGATCACAAAGATCCAAACTCTATACTTGAAACTACAAGATTTGAGCTAGAAATACCTCCAAATCCACAAAGAATTTATGGCCCTCAAATCCACCTCTAGATTTGAAAAATACACCAAATTTAGCCTGCAACCTACTCTGATACCATGTGAAAAAATACATATCCAAAACACATTAGTGGATCAACAAGATCATGGGCCAAATTTGGTTGCACATCTAGAAATAGCTAGAAGATAGAAATCAATACTTTATGCATGCTAGAACCTACAAATGCACAAAGATTTGGTCATAAACACTTGAATATGACTTAGTATTGTCACTTTCCATACATCAGCATTAAAGTACAGTAATTCACATGTGTGGATCCAAGATCTACCAAGAAATCAACATAGATGGACAAAGAAACACAAGAGATGAATTCTCCACAAAGAAAGAAACTATTATGATTATTTCTCTATGCAAGTACAGCTATTTATAGCTTCCAAAATGTCATTTGGCCACTTGCCCCAAACTTGACCTAATTTGGAAACTTCTAGATACTTCATCAAAAACCTAAAAAATCTAGTCTAGATGCAATGTAACTATATTAGCCAATTAGAATGGGTCCAAATACGACCTCATCCACTTATCTACTTGCCAAAAATAGTAAAATGACTATTTAGGCCCTTATTGACAATTGTGAACCTATTTCTAAGTTGAGATTTCAAGTTGGCCTCCAAAATGCCAATAAACTAACAAAACTAACAAAACTAGTTGACAATTTTTACTTCTTCATCTGATACAAACACACAACAATTACTACAATAGTTAAACCACATGCAAAAGCCCCATTAGGCGTAGGTGGAAAAATTAGTTTAAGGCTTTGAACATAAACTCAAGAGCTCACTTTCATAGAAAAATGTGCAAGGGCACACTTGCCTACTTTGCAATGGAAACCACATTGTCAACAAGTGTCTACAAACATGCCAACACGCAGTCCAAGTGCAAAGATATTGCATCTATTGTGACTTGAATAATCATGAGATATTGAACAATGTGTTTAATCCACAATTTCAAGTACCTCGCTACTATCACTGGAGATTGCAATAGCAACAACCATAGAATACCAGTTACCAATGCTCATTGCCACAACAAGGAGGACCTTACCACCTAGCCTTGTCCGCATCCCACAATGCGACACTTGCCTTGATATTACGTCCCTCAAGACTAGAATTGGATTATCAAATAGCACCAACCAATCTTGTGGTTGTCGACGAGCAAGAACAATCCTATGGTCAAGACATTGGCCTAGAGTCTTTCTATGCAACAAAACAATATGGGATCCCATGATTTTTGTAGTTGGATCTATTGGAGATTTACCCCTTGTCAAATCTCATCTTTGATCTGAACCAATAAGTCTTCATGTGGAATATAGAACTAGTACAAGCATTAGACAATTACAGATTCTTGGAATAGTAGTCATTCTTGTATGAACCAAGGTAGAGTACATAATAATATCATTTCAAAAGGTAGTAAACAATTCTATTCAAATCAAGTTGTGTAGCAAAAACCAATGTCTAATTATTGATTTGTTAATATTGAGGATGCACACTACAAATACTATATCTCCCTAAGTTTGATGATCTTCCACTCACTTGTACACTTTGTTGTTAATCCTTGTAGCAAGCATGCCATATTCATAAGCATCTTAAACTAATATAGTTTAATTATTAAGCTTAGTTTACGTGTGTGCAAGAATAGCTTAGAAAAAATTGTTGAGTGAGAAGAATGTGTTCTATAACTTTTTTCATGCTAGTTCATCTACAATGTTAGATTCACATTAGCTATGTTCCCTTACAATTGCTTATGAAAGTACTTGTCAACTAGAAGCTTGTAGCTTCATTCATTATGCTTGATTATGGAAGGACCCGTCATGTAGAAGCACAATAACATCATTCATTACGACTAATTATGGAAGGACCGTCACATCAGGGGACAAGGAAATTTGTCTACTTTGAGCTCATATAGAGGCTCTCATCCATCTAAACTTTGCTTATGGGACATTTCTTGCACATTCTTTGAGTGAAACAAGATACCATGTCAGAGTTCAACATCACAAAGCAACATCCCAAAGCAACACTCAATCCAATAGACAACGTCAATGTGCACCCATGGGTTGTGCATGGATAGTGTGCATGGATGTCATCTATTACATTGGGTGCTACTTTGTCTTGCCGAACTTTGACAAGATCTAAAGATTATATGTACTCGTTATAGAGTGCACAACTATGAAATGTTGGCAAGATACCCATTAAGATGAATTTGGACTCCAGCAAGAACCATCAAGTCAACAAGTGCCCTTTCAAAGGCACATGCCAATATGTAGGGAGTGTGGTTATGGCCACACTTACAAGGATTGCCCATTTCATTTGAATTAAAGCCAAACCTAGTGTAAATGGATCAATCAATGTCATTTCAGATAATACCAAGGTGAAGTTCATTTGTCTTTACAGACTTGTGTTCACTGTTTTTGAGAGGAGATAATGAAGGATAAAGTGATTGCACTTGCATATGGTTAGTCACTACTCCAAGTCCACCAAGCCTTGAGAACTTACCAAGTTGAAATAGGAGAATGACATATTTGGTGTGATAGTGGATCAAACAAAAACATGCCAAGGCACCCATAAGTGACCTAGATAGAAAGAGACATCCGAATGATGGAGCTCCTAACAAACATGCTAGCCCGTCTTTAGAAGTGCCCATGGAATTTGAATTTTTTTTTACCATTATGTTAGATACTTAGGCCATCATTTCCTCACTTTCAAGCAAGCTAACACAGTGTTTTGTTAAAAACAATATGGAAGCACTCAAAGCCCTTCATCAAGCCCTTGCTAGTTGGTTAGACTCTTGCATCAAGCTCTCTCCAACTATTCTTGAGATAAAACAAGACATAAATTTGATGAAACGCAACATGTCACACCAATAAGTGTCACTTGAGAGAGAGAGAAGAGCAAAGTCACACTCTAGTTGCAACACAAAGTTTATGTCAAAAGATTACCCTCTCACTACACACACACACACACACACACACACACACACACTCCATCCTTACCACATATCATACAATTCATCCATACTTAACTCAAATCTACTTTACCACACTCCTAATCTACCACATCCTATCTTTACCACACCACAAATGCACACGTACTCCATTAGCGTAAAATACCAGGCAGATCCGTGCCATACTGGCCCCTTGAACTCTATGAAACTTTATCAAGTCCGAACACTATGAGGCTTGGGCAAATCCATGCCATTCAAGCTTCCAAGAATCGAACCTTAATAAGTAGTCTAGCATACTCAATGCTACCACATTTCTTTTACCTAGTAGTCCTATATCTTATGACAACATCTTTCTAGTTTTTAAGCCTCTCAGAACCATAATTGGCATTCTGCATTATGTTTTCATTGATGTTCTTATCTAATCAAAACAATAAAACATCTCTTGTGCGTCGTGAGGGAAATACCATCTCTATAGTTATGTGTATCGTTATCAACACATCTTCTTGTAAAGAACCCTAAACATAGGTTTATGTACGCAAACATTAATGGTGCTCAATATGAAGTTTTGCATTGCTTCAGACCTGTATACGTGTGAAGAAATCTCTTGAGAACTACCCATCCTCCAACAACTAGACAACACACCTCCTTATATACTAATTATTCAATACGACGATGGTAGGTTAAAATTGGATGTTCCCCATTGGTAGGAATCCCTCTAACAAGAGACATGTCATGCTCTACTTTAGTATTAAGATAGCATTCCTACACAAGTATTCTACTTGTCTCAAGTTTCATGGCATTGGCTATTTCCTAAAGCAAGTCTTTTGCTATCACATATATCATCTACGTGTAACATTCCAACAAACTCTAATAGTATGTTTTCATACTAATCACCTTCGTTTCTAGAATGACATATGATTCAAGCAAAATTTGGACAACATATGCAACATCCTAATGCATTCATCTACTTCTCATCTAAAAACAACATAGAAAGTGGCGACCTACTACCTTTTAGGTAGTGCGCCCTTCTACATATGTTAAAGAGCCAAAATGTAATGAGAACAAACAGATAGAAGGGTGGCCAATTGTCTTTTCAGTAGAGCGCCCACATATGTGTGCAAACAACAAAGTTATAGTGAAAAAATGGTGGAAGGAAGAGCGGCCATCTATGTTTGTGGTGTGCCACCAATTCATTCATGCTTATGATCATGATCATCACAAAAAACCACATTTGGTAGGGCGGCCATCTACCAACATTGTAGCGCACCTACATACACTTGCATACTAGCAATCTTGCTTGAAAGGCAATGTACTACTGCGAATTCCTTCAAGGAATACCAATGTTGGCCTACATTCCATAAAACATCGGTTTATAATGTAGAAGATACCTTCAAAATGAGTCCACCACTTTGCTGGGACAACGCCCTACAACAACCACCAAATCTGCTTCCTACGAAGATTTGAATGCTTGTCTATCATCATTCATCATTACATATGTTAGCCTACCAATCCAAACAACATACAAAGCATAAATAGCTTGCAAACGTGTGCTATGAGAGAACAAAGCACATTAACATGTCAAATAGTCATACCAATACCTGTAATTGCTCCAAGCTTCTTTTCCAATGTATCACTCTTCCACAAGCCTTCGTAAGCCGAATATATGTAAATTTCTACCTACATTAGGTCGCAGTAGAGAGAGAGAGAGAGAGAGAGAGAGAGAGAGAGAGAGAGAGAGAGAGAGAGAGAGAGAGAGAGAGAGAGAGAGAGAGAGAGAATGAATAGTCATAGAAGAAGAGTGAAGCTAAAGTGCTCATCCCCTCTCCTTATGGTTAATTGGGTTCATCTTGGTGCACCTCATCATCCATAATGCACACCGTTGGATCTTAACCATAACAAGTGTATCCATCTCAATCGTACAAAGGAAACTTGTCTAGCAAGTCTTCACGATTTTCAAAAAAGCCCCTCTAATTGTATGAATCATAGGGTTTCAGATAAAATACAAAACCGACATAATTTCAAAAGGGGTTTCTTGTTTACAATTTACCGAAGTATAATTTAAGCAAAATATGCATTCAGTAGAGTCCATGAGAGAGAGAGAGAGAGAGAGAGAGAGAGAGAGAGAGAGAGAGAGAGAGAGAGAGAGAGAGAGAGAGAGAGAGAGAGCATAGAATAGCTTGTGGACCCAAAAGTGTAATCTCTTTATATAATGGATAAAATCATTGAATAAATGAGGGTCTTATAGAGAATTAGCAGAAAATTTCTGGTCCCACTGGCGTTGGTAGGCTAACATATGTAATTGGTCATGTAATCTCTTTATATAATGGATAAAATCATTGAATACATGAGGGTCTTATAGAGAATTAGTAGAAATTTTTGGTCCCACTGGCGTTGGTAGGCTAACATATGTAATCTGGCACGTCCTATCTACAAGCTTATTTTGGTCGGCATGCTTATTGTTTGCAATAGAGTGCATTAGGAAAAGCGTAGATAGGAGATAGCATAAGTAAAACCTTATTGCATGATGTGCCTATTCTCACTACTTCAAGAAGTATCTAGAAAGGTTGCTCATGAGGCAAGATACATCTTCGGATCATATTATTCCCCATTCATCATCACAATTGGCCAGCAATCAACTGATAAGGTCAAGTTTTAAGGACAAGCTTCCACTGTTGCACCTTGGATAGTGACCGATCAGGTTGGCCATGCATCAAATACTCGACTATGTTCGTGGCCCAATCTGGCATGACATCCACATAAAATAAAGCAACATTTGGTAACTCATCATGAAGTTGGGAATCCTTCTACATTGATTTGATTCACTATATAATGTTGCTTGCCCTTGTGTATTACTATATGGAAATCAAACTCCAACAACAAGAATAACCATCTAGTGATTCTCCCTGTGTTGTAGGTTTTGTTAACAAGGTATAGCAAAGGTTGATGATCAACGTAGAATGCAAAGTAAGTTGCCATAAGATGGTACAAAACTTCTTGGCCGAAAACGCCATCGCAAAGGCTTATTACTCATTTGTTAAATAGTTGATTTCAGCATCATTGAGTTATCGACTATTGAATCGGACAGGAAGTCTTTCTTGTACTTGCCTAGCTGGGTCACAAGTGCTCCTATAGCATACTTTGATGCACTGGTATGCACATGATACTCAATTGTCCAATTGGGTAGCCGTAAGATCAGTGCAAATATGAGTGCATCCTGAGGCTTTTGGAAAGCTTGCAAGGCTTCCTCCATCTAATGTGGATCAATCATTGAGCTTGTAGATAGGACATGCCAGATTTAAAAAAAAGAGAATGAAAATTCGATACTAGTAGACATGCCTCATGACTACATAAACTTCACGAATAATTTCAGGAGGTGGGAAATCCATGATAGCACATATCTTAGATAGATTGGTTGTGATCCCATATCTAGATCACACTATGTGGCCTAAGATAAGACCATGTGTGACCCAAAATTAACATTTCTTTTTAATTCAGTGATATCTGAAAATTACGGATTGTGAAAGTGCTTTCTCTAAATGAGATGAGTATTCATCATTAAGTCCATGCATGCAAAGATCATCCAAGAAGATCTCTAGGAACTTATGTAAGTATTCTCTAAATGCCATTTGCACGACTTGTTGAAAAGTGTTCAAGGCATTACAAAGATCGAATGGCATAACTTTGTAGGCATATGTACTCCATTCAGTAGAAAATGCATTATTGTGTTGATCTTTGGGTGCAATCTTGTTAAAAATTCACAATTCTAGCTTGACTAGTTTTGGTCATATGACTTGTAAATAGTTAGATGGTCATGATGTGGCTTGTCACACGTGCCAAATAGCATAGGATTCCATTCATAAGGATGTTCTCAAGTAGACCTAAGTGTTAGAACCTTTGGAATGAGTCCAAATTATGCTTAGATACGAGGGAGAAAAAATAGGAGCTATTTTTGGTAATTTTTGCATTGTTGTGGGATCTCCAAAATTCCAACCCTAACTTGGTAGGGATGAAAGATCCACCAAAATTAGCATTAGGGATAGGTTTAGGGCTACTCATACCTGCCCAAAACCGTGATGGATCATGTATATATAGGTGATGATATCTCACCAAAATCAATCAAGCAATTTCATGTTTTTTCTCTCATAATGGTGCAATTGCTCTCTATGTTCATAATTGTTTGAGTACTTGTGATTACTAATGATTATAGGATTGAATGTAGGTCTGGTGTACAGTACTCAGACTGTGGGAGGCCGTACTTTCACACGTGTGAAGCCTTCTTCAAGAATTTGGGCCATTTAGTGAGGTTCAAGCATAGATTTTTGATGGATTTTGATGGTTCAACTTGTGCTAATCTTATGAAATCATAAGCTATTGTTTCCCTCATCATTTCAAGTGTTTTAGGATCCTTATTTGCTGTAATTTTTACATGGTATCAGAGCCTAAAGGCTGAAATGATCTAAATCCTTGGTTTTCATTCAATTTGATCACAATTTTTGATCTAAATCTTGTGTAGATTGGATCTTAGCATCTAGTATTGATTCTAGAACTCAAAGTGAGTCAAATACATTGGAGATTGGTGTTGTGTGACTTCATTTGCAGGTGTTTAGGTGTCTAAAACCAGAGGCAAAGTTGAATTCAATTCACATTACCAAGATAGCAAGTTTTGCTTGCTCCAAGCATTGATTTCTAAGCGAGTTTTGGAGGTGATTTCATAGAGGAGGCTTTCTAGCATTCAAGGAGAGGAAAGATCAGAGTTTTGGGGACTCTTCAAGGCTGTTCTAAGGTGTAGTAGGCACCTCCTAAAGTGATTTAGGTTCAGTCCAACCATTGCTTGACTTATGCACCAAATTAGATCAATTTTTCATCAATTTTGATCATTTTTTGCTTGTGATTGGATAGTAGATTGTGTTGCATCCTCATTAAGTTCCATTTAGATCTTTTACAAGTGATTTTGGAAGTATATTAGGTTGCTGAAATTCACTCTTGATCAGATCATTTGGAAGCTTTAATGTTCTTTATAGAAAGAGGGGCAATTCTACTAGTATTCTCTACTTCAATCAAGCAAGTGCATTGTTTCTAGTATTCTATGATTTGATTTTGTTAGAGATCATTCTTAGATCTTTATAGGAAGTCTATTACTGATCTTTTCAGGTCCCTAAGAAGTGGGATAAGGTAGACCTTCAATCAAATCAATAGAAGTAACCTTCATTTGTGTCAAGTCCTTGATTAGGAGACTAGATGGCATCTATAAATGCATATCTTTTGGATACTAATGAAAGGCTCAACAAAACTAACTATTCCATATGGAAAGTTAGAATGGAATCTATCATGATCATGCAAGATCTGATGGAAATTGTAAATGGTAAGGAGGGTGAACCTATTCATCCTCAAGAAAAAGCCAAATACATCAAGAGGTGCAATGTTGCACTACATTGCATAAAAATGAATGTTGCAAATGAACTCTTAAGAGAGGTAGGAGATTGCACTTCAGATCAAGATGCTTGGGAGACTTTGCAAAAGGTCTATGAATCCAAGAACCAAACTAGAATGTTAGCTTTGAAGAATCAAATCTATAGAAGCTATCAAAAGAAAGGAGAGAGTGCACATACTTTTGTCCTAAGAGTAAAGGAATTGAACAAAGAGCTAGCCTTTATAGGTGACCCTATCAAGGATGAAGAGCTTGTTCAACTCATATTGAATGGACTAAGCTTTGAATTTGACAATTTGGTTCAGGGATATGCAATTATGGGTAAGCTACCCATACTTGAAGAACTCCAAGGCACACTCATGGCCGAGGAATCAAGAAGGAGCCAAATGCAAGAGAGGATGGATAGGCTTTCCATCCAAGGTGGAGATGACCAAGCTCTCTTCACCAAAGGCAAAGGCAAGTCCAAAGGCAAAGGATCAACATTCAAGAAGTCTACAAAGCTTGAGGATCAAGAAGGACCCTCAAAGGCATCTCCATCAACCACCAAAGTCAAGCAAGACAAATCAAAGGTGAAGTGCTACTATTGTAGCAAGATGGGGCATTATGCCTCGGAATGCTTTAAGAGGAAGCAAGATCAAAGCCAAGCCAACATGAGCAAAGAGGAGGAGGAGGAGAGTTCACATGAGGACTCTCTCATGATGTCCATATTTTCTTCAACAAGCTTCAAAGGAGAAGATCCTTGGTGGATTGACTTGGGTGCTAGTTCACACATGACTAGTAAAAGGGAGTTTTTCTCTTCTCTCTTATCTTATGATGGACCTATAAAATCTATCTATACAGCAAATGATGAAGCTTGTAAGATTGAAGGAGTTGGTAGCATTCCCCTTTGCTTAGGATCTTCCAAAAAGATCAACATAGAAGGTGTTTTGTACATTCCTACAATAACAAAGAATCTACTAAGTGTTGGCCAAATGGTAGACAATGGTTTCAATGTTGACTTTGCTTCAAATGAATGTTTCATCAAGAAGAAGGGTAAGATAGTGGCTAAGGGCACTAGACTTGGCAAACTTTATAAGTTGGATGCATTTGTGGATACTAATGTTGTCATGTTGGCCGAGAAGAGCAAGATATCTACTTTTACTTTATGGCACAAAAGACTTGGACATGTCAACTCGGGTTCCATGGAGGCTATGATCAAGGAGGAGTATGCTTTAGGCCTACCAAGGTCTATTGGGAAGGAAGACAAGGTTTGTGAAGCTTGTGCCTTATCCAAGGCACATAAGAAGGTGTTTCCTAACTCCATCACAAAGTCATCTCATTCTCTTGAACTCATACACTCGGATGTGCACATTGCTAGCACCAAATCTAATGGAGGTTCATCCATGTTTTTAACCTTCATTGATGACTACTCAAGATATTGTTGGGTGTTCTTACTTTCCTTCAAGTCTCAAGTATTTGATACTTTTGTAAAGTTCAAGTTGTTTGTGGAAAAGCATCATAATCATAGCATCAAGATTCTTAGAAGTGACAATGGTGGAGAATTCATCTCCAATGAGTTCAAGGCCTTTTGTGAGGAGGAAGGGATCAAGAAAGAGACTTCTTGTCCTTACACTCCTCAACAAAATGGAGTTTCTGAAAGAAGGAATAGAACATTATGTGAATGTTCTAAGGCTTTAAGATTAGATGCTTGTTTGCCCAAATCCTTTTGGGGTGAGTCTCTTGTATGTGCAAACTACTTGATGAATAGGTTGTCTTGCAAAGCAATTGAAGGCAAAACTCCTTATGAGATGTTGTATGGAAAGAAACCCAATCTTAATCACTTGAAAGTTTTTGGGTGTATATGTTATGTGCATGTGCCATTGGAAACAAGAACCAAGGAGGATCCATCTTCCACAAGAGGGATCATGCTTGGATATGCAAGCTCAAGCAAGGGCTACAAAGTCTATCTCCCATCCTTGAACAAATTTGTTGTTTCAAGGGATGTCATCTTAGATGAACATCATATGCATATGCTTGAAGAAGGCTCAAGTGCTCCAACAATCAAGAAGAAGATGGCCGAGGAGCAAGATCTTGGTTTTGAGGAGGAGCTCATGGAGGAGCAAGCACCAAACCCACCTATCACACCAAGGAGATCTTCAAGGGCAAAAGTGGAGCCATCAAGGCTCACATATCAAGGCAAAGGACAGCAAGTTGAGGGTATCTCATCCACTTCTTATGCTTTATCTAGTTTTGAAGAACCGTCTAATGTTGAAGATGCATTGAACTCCAAAGAATGGTATAAAGCTATGTTGGATGAGTATGATGCCTTGATTGAGAATGAAACTTGGTTGCTTGTTGAGAGACCTCAAAGGAATGTAATAGGATGCAAGTGGGTCTTCAAGCTTAAGTTGAATGCAAATGGGAGTGTTAACAAACATAAAGCAAGATTAGTTGCAAAAGGTTATGCTCAAGAGAGAGGGATAGACTATGAGGAAACTTTTGCACCTGTGGCCAAGATGGTCACAATAAGGCTAATCATTGCACTTGCATCACATTTTGGATGGATTCTATGTCAAATGGATGTCTCTAATGCTTTCTTGAATGGTTTTTTGGAAGAGGATATCTATATGGAGCAGCCACAAGGGTTCATCAAGCATGGAATGGAGAACAAAGTATGCCATCTCCAAAGAAGCATCTATGGCTTGAAGCAAGCCTCGAGATCTTGGAATTCAAGACTACATTGCTATCTTATTTCACTTTCTTTTGTTCAAAGTGAATATGATCCTACTCTTTACATTAAGTTTGATGATGTTGGTATTGTACTTTTACTCATTTATGTAGATGACATCATCATTAGTGGAAATAGTGTTGATGGTATTGAAAAAATCAAGATAGATCTATCCTTAGAGTTCAAGATGGTAGATCTAGGGTGTCTTCACTTCATCTTAGGCATAGAAGTACTTAGAGGGTCTGATTTTATCTTTATAAGTCAAGTAAACTATGCTCAAAGTCTTTTGAAGAAGTTTAAGATGGAAGTATGCAAAAGTGTTGACACACCAATGGAGCAAGATGTAAAAGTGCCAAATGAAGATGATGAAAGATCCTTCATGGACATCACTTTGTTTAGGCAACTTATAGGTTCCTTAATGTGGATCACTATAACTAGACCAGATCTTAGCTTTAGTGTATGTAGGTTGAGCCAATCCATGCAAAAGCCATTGAATATCCATTGGAAAAAGGCTAAGAGGATTCTAAGATACATCTCGGGTACATTGGATTTTGGGATTCTATATAGAGGAGATGTGATTAACCTTCATGCATTTAGTGATTCAGATTTTGCAGGGGACAAGAGGGATAGGAAATCAACAAGTGCCTATTCAATTTTCATAGGAGAAGGTGTGGTTTCATGGCTTTGAAAAAAGCAAGAAACTATATCTCTATCTTCAACCGAGGCCGAGTACAAAGCTTTGACAACCACTACAAAGGAGGTACTTTGGATCAAGAGATTATTGGTGGAACTAAAGATCATGGATTCAGAGGAGGCACCAATCATCTACAATGACAATATATCAGCCCAACACCTTGCATCTAACCCAATCTTCCATGCAAGATCTAAGCACATTGAGATATGCCATCACTTTGTGAGAGAAATGGTGCAAGCCAAGGAGATTGCTTTGGAGCATGTTCCAAGAAATGAATGTGTAGCTGATCTACTTACTAAACCACTTCAAAAGACACCTTTTATGAAGTTCAGATCATCACTTGGAGTGATTAGTAAAGCAATGATTGAACCAAGCTAGATAGTGAGGAGGAGTGTTAAAAATTCACAATTCTAGCTTGACTAGTTTTGGTCATATGACTTGTAAATAGTTAGATGGTCATGATGTGGCTTGTCACACGTGCCAAATAGCATAGGATTCCATTCATAAGGATGTTCTCAAGTAGACCTAAGTGTTAGAACCTTTGGAATGAGTCCAAATTATGCTTAGATACGAGGGAGAAAAAATAGGAGCTATTTTTGGTAATTTTTGCATTGTTGAGGGATCTCCAAAATTCCAACCCTAACTTGGTAGGGATGAAAGATCCACCAAAATTAGCATTAGGGATAGGTTTAGGGCTACTCATACCTGCCCAAAACCGTGATGGATCATGTATATATAGGTGATGATATCTCACCAAAATCAATCAAGCAATTTCATGTTTTTTCTCTCATAATGGTGCAATTGCTCTCTATGTTCATAATTGTTTGAGTACTTGTGATTACTAATGATTATAGGATTGAATGTAGGTCTGGTGTACAGTACTCAGACTGTGGGAGGCCGTACTTTCACACGTGTGAAGCCTTCTTCAAGAATTTGGGCCATTTAGTGAGGTTCAAGCATAGATTTTTGATGGATTTTGATGGTTCAACTTGTGCTAATCTTATGAAATCATAAGCTATTGTTTCCCTCATCATTTCAAGTGTTTTAGGATCCTTATTTGCTGTAATTTTTACAATCTTGCCTGATTGTAGCCACTAAATCCATTCAAGAAACTATGACAGCCTTCAGGCCCTGTAGACCCCATTTCTTGTACAACGTAGTGGAGATAAGGTTGACACTTGATCTTCAATCTACTACAATAGCTTTTAGAGAGTGTTTCTATAAGGTCATAGTCTCGTCGGATATTCATCCAAACTGAGAGTTGCATCATAACTTGTATCTCTGCATGTCAAAAGAGCATGGGTTACGGTTCTTGGGAATCAATGTAGTATATCCTTCCTCTAGATCATGGGGGGTGTGTCCATAAGGATTTCCTAGGCTTTTTTCAACGAGTCATAAGCATAGAGTCCATAAGTACCAAGTCAAGGCTACAATTTTGAGGAGTTGTTCAAGACATATCATTACCAAGCACAATCCGGTGTGAAATCTATGCATATCACTATGTTTCAACAGATGGCCTAGCAGGGTGTTCTAGTCAATGTAGTGACAAATAAGTTCTTTCCTAACTCGGGAGGTGTGTTTGACTCTCACCGAGTATAAAGTCTCCTCTATGTTTCAAGAGGGTCGACAGTGATATGACATCAACATCAAAGATGCACTAATATAGTAAAGCATCGACTTAATGACTTTGTTTTCCATGCAAAAATGAGTCTATGAAGATTCTAATGCGAAACGTCTTTTTATATTGTGTATTAGCATCATGAAGCATACAAGCTGTACGGATTTTAAAAAAAGTCTTTATGTTGTAAAACCCAAATATGTGAGTATAATTATTAGCATTCTGCCTCCTTGTCCCGTAATGAATCTCATAGAAGCCGTAATGGTGAGTATTGTTACACATACGCCTATATAATCTAATGACCCACATGCATACTATTAGAAGCTTGATATAATGATTTAGCTCATTTTCAATGCGTAAAAACCTGCAGTTTTTTTTGCAGTTCATTTGAAAATTGCCTTAAATGGCAAATTTTTTTACTTTTGAAAATTATAAGAGCAATGAATACATTACAGATTTGTAATGTACTTTTGCTATTTTTAAAAAGTTTAAGAATCACCTTACGTTTTCATAATGTGCACTTTCTATTTTTAAAAAGTCGCACAAATCCAACTTGCTATTTTTGGAAGTCGACTTTTTAAAAATAGAAAAAAAAATTTAAAAAAAGACCTGCAAGTGTTTTATGCAGGGGAAGGCCCACGGGCGGGGGCCTTCCGGGTTTTGAGGCGCCCCGGCTGCCTCAAAACCCGGAAGGCCCCCGCCCTGGGGCATTCCCCCTTACTTTACTCCTTTGAATGTTGAGCACCACGATTGATCGAGAGTTGGATTTGAAGTAAGCTTTTTACTTTTGCTGCTAAGTCTACTTCCTTTAACGAATTCCGCAAAAGGGTCTGGTCTGTGCTTGCGTAATCTCTCAGTTTGTCTATTTACAGGCCTGCAACTTCTATGATGATGATCTTTGGTCTCCATCCCCTGCCTTCTTTGAGGTGGAGGAGGCACGTCTCAATATACTGCCATAATTGAAAATCTTTTGGCCATCAGTTTGAGAGGCAATCCTCAAAAATTAAGCTTATGAATTCGTACGACAGTCGATTTACTTCTACAGACCAGTTCTGGGAGGAAAAAGGGGGATCCTTGGTTTTTAAGCGTCTCTGAATAGGAATCACAAAAACTTGGAAAACAGAGCATTGAGGCTTTTGAGGCAATACAACCTCTGTTAAGCAGCATCTTTCTTAGCTCAAAACAGAAGGATGTATGCTGAAATTGTAGCTACTGCTCTCTATAGCTAGTCTCATATTGTCACGATGCTATTGATCATACTGCTCATATGTTAGCAAATGGAGTCTTTGAATGGGATTGCATATCCTCATTCTCATGATAGAGACAAGTCCATAGGTATGAAATAGTGGCTTCCTTGCTCATATAGTAACGTAGTAAGCATGGTTTTCACAGCAATTCTCACCAACTCAGTTTCAGTAAAGATAGCTCCCCATAGTCTCATGACAATCACGAACAATGACACCTCAAAACAAAACAATGGCTCCCTCAAAGCATTGGCTCTTACAACATAAGCATGACTCGTGATATCTCACACCAACTAAACTATGAAACCCATGAGGTCTCCCTACACAAGGGCAAAAAAAAATATTGGATTGCATCCTCACTCTCACAAAACCTCTCTACAACCACACTACTTTCTTCTCAAAGCAATCTCAACAACCACTCAAGAGAAACAACTAACATTGCTTAAGGACTACAAGGGTGTTTTTCTCAAAATGTTCATGCTTGTTATTCACCCAAAAGCATTTACTCAATGGAGATACCTCACTCAACTAATGCAAAGCTTCCACTAAACAACCTCCATTCACAATTGGGCTCCATAACAAATTGCTACCAGAAGATTGAAGGAAGATAACCAAGATCCAAACAAATATGAGAGTCTTGAAAGGTGGGACCTATTTCTAGATAAACCGACATTCTATGCTCGGTCTACAAAATTCGTCATCTTTCAAATTTTTTCGACAATGCCTGAAACCTTTATAAAGGGCTATTTTCTAACTATCAAAACAGCCACTTTCAGAGCAGGCTTGGACCTCTTCTATCGGCATTTTGTGCCCGATTTTATGCAATTTTGCTGATATACAAATATGTATTTAGAATTTTTGTGAAAATCCTTGTCCCATTAGCCCGATTTTTGGTGACAAAAATTCAGCTAACATAATGACATAGCAAAAACATAGCATATCTATTCAAAAGAGAAGTTTGGAGGCGAAGATGTTTGAAAATTGAGCGACAAGAAGAATAACGACTTTAAGATTATAGCACCAGGGTGCATAATCTTCATGTGTGAGAAAAAGGAGATAAGAGTTCTTGGGGTTGAGCATAGAGAATGCAAACAAAACAAGGAGACTTTAGTGATGAGAAGAGAAACTGAGGATTTATGAAATTTAGAAATAAAGATACAATAATCACAAAATCAACAAGGACATGTTAAAAAATGAATGAATAAAATGCAGAGGAGGAATTGAGATTCAAGATATGGAAAGTCAACCGTGCAATGGCAATATCGAAAAGGTTAGAAAAAAGAAGGCATCTTGTCTAACTACACAAGAATTTGAGAATGCAGAAGAGAGAACTCCTTGAAAGTGAATGGAGGAGGTGGCAGTAGGGTAGGGAGTAGAGAATGAATGAGGTGAATGAGACATGCAAGAATCCAAAGGATTTACAGCGAGAATAAATGTAATTCTAGTTGAGTTTGTCAAAGCCTTTATCAAGTCCAAATTTATGTAATGTAGAGGAGTAGTTCAACCAAAGAGAAGAATCAACTACCGACTAGACGTTAAGGATATTGTTGAGCGAGGATCTTTATTTCAAGAAACCAACTGGTTGGGAGATAAATGGGAGGGGAGAAGAGGAGCAAAGCTTTTGGTTATGGCTTTGGCAATTATCTTTAGAAAGAATTGAGCATGGAGAGAGGTCTAAAGTTGGATATGGATATAGGAAAGTCCGTTGTTGGAATGAGTTTGATGGGCCCTTGAGAGAGTGAAGAAGAGAAGTGTTCAGAAGTCTCAACAAAGCATATGGCATTGAGAAAAAGTGACGAGAAAGAAATTAAGGGCCTCCCATAGATTTTTCCTCGAAGCATAGATTTGAACGAAGAGTGGGGCTCATCAATAGAGAGGGAAAAAGAGATGGAGAGAAAATCATTTTGGGATAGTGGAGTAGAAAATAACCAATAAAGATCCAACTTCAAAGTAAAAGGAGACGCGGTGGTAGAGGGGGTTGAATACACAAGAAAAGTGTTAAAAGAAAAGGAGTTGATCAAAGCATGGAAGGTAATAATGTTACCATTGATGGTAATAGTGCAAGCATCTTCTCTAAGAAAGAAGATGGAAGATCATCATCTGTGAGCTAGGAAGATGCATTTTTTTTTTTCAAAAATGGCAACTTTGAACTGGTCTAGAGCTCTAAGTCGATTGTGAGAGAGAAAATCGTCAACAAGTACGGAGGGATTTTTGGACACATTTATGAGATAGGAGATATAAGAAGTCTATGCTTTATAGAGATTTGCTTGGAATTTTTAATATGCTAATTTTAATTTTTTTGAAAAACTATTGTCTTTCCATATTGTATATGTTGGCTATGACATTTCTTTTGAATTGCAAGTGTTAGAATAGTCCCATGTCAATGTGATAAAGAAAATAAAAAGAGAACTTTCAAATTTCATGCTAAATAGGAATGAGAAAGGAGAATGTGCAATAAGCAACAAATAAGCTCATTTTCATCATTAGTTTTTTCCAATAGACATTTTGGGACAACAAAGAAGATAAGAAAGAAGTGGATGACTGTGTGTGTGTGTGTGTGTGTGTGTGTGTGTGTGTGTGTTGATCTTGCAATGGTGATTAAGTTTCAAAAGGATTACAATGACAAGATACCATGTAAGTGCAAACAATGCAATTCACTTAGAATTTGACAAACATGGATTGTAAACAAATGTAAATGGATCCATAGAGAGTAAGTTTATGAGCCTTCAACTACTAATTTTTTTAATATGTTTTGGTGGTATTCCACATATATTTTTGGATTATGGACATTCAAAAGATGCACTACACAATAAAAACTAACAATTGCATCATTTTTCACTCTTGCAAAGAAATGCATTGATGCCAAGACATAGCTTTTATGCAATTGATAGTCTTATTGGCAAGATAAAATATGCTTGTTTGGATTATCATTGGTAGTAGTCAATGATCTTGGTGGTCATGATGAGCAATGATAGTTTGGAACGGGCTATTGTTGGGCTTGGATTCACTTTTGATATGAAATAATGCTTCTTGGTTTCCAAGGGGAGGCTCGAACCTGAGACCAAAGAAACTTTGGATGTCAAGCTAACCAACTAAGACAACCCCGTTGGGTGACATGAAATAATGAAACAATTTTATTTGTCACTGTGAAAATCTAATTATGCAAGATCTGCCTCACAATAACATTAGGCTTGAAGGTGTATCAAAGTGAGAAACATTATAGCAAGGGAGTTTCTAGATAAGCCTTGTTGGCAGATGATGGATACAGACACAACTTTACTTCAAAAGAGACAAGATGGTATTTACTATTCATTATACTTTAATGTGGCTTGCTAAATACAACATTGCCAGAAGTTTCCACATACATACTTATCTACTAGGTTTTGTAGAAGTTCATGACTAAAGCTATTTTCACACACAAGGGGGCACAATACTGACGATGAGTCACACATACGCCCCTCATTTGTTCCATTTTTTTCATCTTTCTTCATTCCCATTTCACACAAACGTGCATAGTGGGTCTCTTGGCTTGCATTTTGAGACCTTCCTAGCCCTTCCAAACTTATTTTCCTTTTATATATATGTATTTTTATTTTAGCCTTTCCAATTGAAATTTTATTATTTTAGAAAACCTTGTAGCACCGTTTCGATTGAGTAAAGTCTTTAGTTTTGAAAGTTTCTTTGAATCTTCACTTTTCACACAAAAAGTAGATACCCACCCTGCAAAACATAGGCTTGGTGGGCCTTTGTTCTCTCTCCTCTATCCAACAACAACCAACATCATCACATTAATTAAAATCTCAAGGTCTCCTAAAGAATAGTGGCCCTGCGGTAGTGGAGATATCAGGGTGTAGTGTCCGGCATCTTCACTCACCCCAAGTTGGCATTTTTTTATGGCAAGTCATCTATCAGATTGGGGCCTTTGCTTTCTTATGTGAAATTTGGTAATGGCCTTCCTATCTTTTCTCTCCAATGAGTGTTCGGTTTTTTGACAAGTAGACATACCTTAGGCTTGTGTGTGAAAACACCGTAAGTGCAATATGAACATGTAATAAAGCCCTTTGAGTTTGAGTTGACCAGGTTGAACACAGTTTGAGGTAGTTCTCTAAAATAAAAAAGTAGTGCAAGCAAACCATGCTCGTTACAACAAGCTTGATATGGAACTTGCAAAGGGGGTCAATAGAGCATGCAAAATTCATGAGTAGTTCTAGGAGGTTATTACAGTATAGTTGTAGGCTAAGAAGAGTTCCTAGATTTTATTAGTCATGCCTTATGTATGGTCCAACTTTACTCTTGATGAATTATGCACCCTTCACTCAAAATTGAGGGATCAAATTTCATTTATTGAATGCTTGTAATTATATTAAATAGTCATATATGTAAGTAGTGTGAAAGAAATGATCAATAAGATGGAAAGATTTTTGCATGTGAAGCCAAAGAACAAATGAAGTAAATCTTCATGTACGTAAAAGTACCACAACGTGAATAAAAATAAGATTGGGCATGAGTAACTTAAAAGCAATGAACAACCCATGAAGGGTTGATCTTCTTGTTATTTTTTTCTCTAAGCATATCGTGGAGCACACTTGTGACTGATGACATTGGAGAGGCACAAATAAATTTAAATATCACTATTCAACTATTTGTGCTTTTGAGGACATTAAGGTGTTTCTAAGTTGATCTCATTCCATATGAAAAGGAAAGCATGCTGCTAAGCAACACATATTTGATTGAAGAAAGTTAAAAATAAATAAAAATGAAAGTGCTACTAACTCAACAAGCTGAAACAGTTTCTTGAGTCACCAATCTAAGATGAAGTAGGTTTCTCATATGAGGATGTGCAAGGAGTTCAGTGGGGGATGATCTTGAGTGGGAATGAGAGTCTCAACATCACTAAAGATGACATAGAGATGCACATATCGAGCTTCTATGAAAGTGAAAAAATAGCCCCAAGTATTTGGTGATGTGAACGCTCGTCTATTATATTTTATTGCCTACTCTATTGAAATAGGTTCATGCATTGGATTTTATGTGCTTTGCGATGCAAGTTATCATCACTCACTCCCACAAAGGATTGCAACATAATAGAACATTGTTCAAAAGCATCATGGACCTCTTGATAAAAATGGTTGCACTTAAGTGCCTCATGGAGTCTCACATCATTAGTGGCAAAATCATGATATGGAGAAAATGCATGGATCTACAATACAATGAAGCTTTGTACATGTCCTCTTAGTATTATCATGAACACATTCTATGCTTAGTGACCAAGAAAACTAATTGTCAAATGTGAATGATGTAATGAAATCATAGATAATTGCAGCAATATACAAGAAAATCTTGATGATAGTTTATTGATGGTTTTATAGAATTTTTGACTTTGTACCTCCATATTAGGTGCTTCACACTACCTTCGAAATGGCAATATCATCATGAAACAAACAAATAATAGCCACATATAAAGCTTGGATTGGTCCATCATATGGTCATAGCAATGAAACATTCTCAAGTTCAACAAGCATTTCTGAACGAAAAACTACTAACATACGAGTTGATACCCACATTATCTATAGACTTTTAACTTCATAAGAATATGTCAATCATTCAAGAAATTTCAAAAGGGCCTTCTCAGGAGCACTACATGATGGAAGCATAACATGCTCATGTGAAAATGTATGACCTCGACGACGTATAGGAACACTATTTTCTCTTAAGAATGAATATTCTTGCAGCCTCCTTGCATTGGCCGCAATTCGTTCTTTCCAAATTCTTCCATCCTACATGCACCATAATTCCCAACATTAGCACAATAGCTCAAATGAATTTTATATGCTTATATGCACAAATGTCATGTAACATTAGAGAAAAAAAAAATACAAGCAGATTTCTAATAGGTAGAAACTCATTCTCATTATTTCAAAAAATGTTTGGCATTTCACTTACACATACATACATGCACATTTCATTGTGTGTGTGTGTGTGTGTGTGTGTGTGTGTGTGTGTGTGTGTGTGTGTGTGTGTGTGTGTGTGTACATTATATAAGTTTTCAATATTACATAGGCATTATCTAGGGCATTGAGCCCCATGTTATAACTTTACAATTTTTATTACCATTTGATCTTTACGTAAATGTTCTAAAGCCATGTTTTCATTACTGATCCATTAATATCAAGACCTTATAACTTGGGCCTTGGGGACACTACATATATTATTATTTTTATTTTTCTTTTTAATCATGACTAGGTAGAAAGAGAAAGAGTGGAGGACGGGGTGGCCAAGGTGATGAAGGGGGATTTTTAAGTTTTGGCCCTGATTTTCTTGCAAAGTGATCATATTTTGTTCTATCAAATTCATTTTCGGGGGGGTGGGGTGTTCTAGCATCAAGTTGTTCAGGAGCAGGCAGTTTCTTTTCAAAATTATCAATAAGAATTAAGGTTTTCCAAAGGCTTAAACTTTCAACTTATATTAGAGTCATTTATTTCAGACTTTTTGGCAATGATTTGAAGTTCTAACAACATCACTATGGGTGCTATATGGTGCTCTTGTAGTTGCATCAAAAATTTCATCAACAGGATCTCTATTACTCAAGTTATCATCAAGTCAATTATTTGGTCAAATAAGAAAATATTATACTGTATACTTTGAAGTACTATGTATAAGGTCTAAGTGAATATTCACTTCTCTACATCAAGGCACCAATATGGCAACCTATTTCATTTGAATTAGAATTGTATACTCAAGTTATGACAAAGACAAGATTTGTTTGCTAGGGATGCTTTTGGATTTTGTGCATCAAAGTCCATTGTCCAAATTCAAACCTAATCCACAATTTTCTTACTATTAGCCATCATGAAAGATCTACTTACAATCCAGACCTTCCAAATTTTGAGATTCAAAATTTTATTTTTTCCTTTCTCCATTTTGGATCTAGATGCTTGAAAGCATTCTCCGAACCTCATTTTGAAGGGGATTCTTGCATAGCACCTTTCAAAAAGAGGTCTCGACTATGTTAGTGGAGCAACTTAGAACTTGTATGTATCTATTTGTGAGATCGTCGTATCTCCAAATTCACAAATTAAAGCTGAGAAGTCAATGATGTTATGAGATAGAGCTTAGAAGAAGCATAAATGTGACAAAAAAAAAAACTTAAAAGATCAATGTCAAAACAATAATATGTAGAGAAAAAAATTGTCACATAAGTACCCAAGCACCATTTGGTATCTAGGTTTCGAAGAATCCGGATTTCCTTGGGTGGACCCGATGCTGACTAAGAAACAAACAACAGTCAACAATCAAAAATTTAAAAAACCCACACCAAAGGAAACAAAAAACCACAAGTAGACTCAATGAACATAATACATTAACAAAAGTACCAAGAGATACACAACATACAATATGCATGAGCAATTATGTACTCAAATAGACTTCAAAGAACCTAAAAACTACACATAAAAATAGAAAAAGTTATAACTTTGATACAAAAAAATTCACTATGAAATAACATGAGCTTTACCATCATGACATTGAGTAGGATGTGTTAGTTCTAAGTAGTACAAAATTAGATTAGTTGCAAGGGCATGCACCCCTCAAGAGATATGTCAATAAGAACGTATGGTCTACACACTCTATGAATTATGTGCCACATTTTATGAATGCATCACAAGTTTCACCACTTTGTCCTCCTTTTTGTCCCTAATTCTCTTTGTCATAGCTTCCTTTTTGAAACCCCTGTACACCTCTTCTTGGAATACATTATTTATTTCACATAGCATGCTACCTTCAGAGCTAAAATCAAGCTTGATGTAAAGATGTGGAGAGCTAGCTTAAGAAGTTGCATCCTTCTTTCTTTGGTTGTGAATGGAAGACATTAAGCCTGAGGATTTGATTTGTGGTTTTACAGACCCACAAGGAAGGATCATCTTTGCAAGGTGACCTTCTACCCCTTTTTAGATGGACCACATTCAAGCATGATAGATTTGTTCTGGTTAATGATCGATCATGGCATGATTCTTCAAGTGGTAATGTTTCACTTGATAACTTCCTTAAACCCTCATTACACATAAGGATCAATTTGGATCCTCAATACAGGACGTACACTTCAGCCTATAGGACAATAGCAATGGCTTGAATTGAAGTAAGAAGATGATCAATGTCATGAAAATCTTTTTGCAGAGACAGAGGGAAAAGGCACTTGTTAATATGATGCCCCAACCTTTCACGGTCGTAAGATGAGTTGGGGAGAACTCTCAAGGAGACGTTTTGGACACGAATCTAAGATCACAACAATGATTCCAGTGTACTAAGTAATGGTCTTTGGGAGGGCCACCTCCGGGCCTCGCCCAAATTTTTTTGGAAATCCTAAGTTTTCTCATTTTATGGTCAAACACCACACCACAACAAAAAGTGGTGCTAGTCATGTGTTGCTTGGATCCTAGTAATGGCCAACCACCCTTGATCAAATTTTTAGCTTGCTTAACTTTTGTTTTTGTTTACTTTGGTCTTAAAAAATGGCTCTACTTAAAAAATTATCTGTGGTCCAAAATCGCTCTCTCTCTCTCTCTCTCTCTCTCTCTCTCTCTCTCTCTCTCTCTCTCTCTCAAATGCCTTTTTATTGGTGGGTCGTAGTCTGTAGCTCCTTTTTCAAACAGGTGCTTGGGCAGTTGATTTTGAAGAGGATAGGCATGGGAGATAGTCCCCACCCAAACCTCCATTTTGCCCCATAATGCAGCGTCCAAGTCAACAGCCAGACACAGCAACAATGTCAGGCACAGCTGCACTGATTTGAGCTCTGCTTCGTCCATTCACTTCATTTTCTGTAAGATTGTTGGTTCTCTGGAAATTTTTGAATTTGGTTTTCCCAATATTTACTAAAATTTGCTAGATTATACTTGAAGGGCTTACTTTAAATATGTATGGCTCAAACATTTTCAAAAGAAGCCATGAGGATGGAGATACTTAACTTACTCTCTAGGTCATTTGCTGAGACAACTTCAAGACAGGACTGCTGAAATGATCATAGGGTCCAGCAAACAGGTGCTAACTCTCAGATAATAGAGACCAGGATGG
This sequence comes from Diphasiastrum complanatum, assembly GCA_029204225.1. Taxonomy (NCBI): domain Eukaryota; kingdom Viridiplantae; phylum Streptophyta; class Lycopodiopsida; order Lycopodiales; family Lycopodiaceae; genus Diphasiastrum; species Diphasiastrum complanatum. The sequence continues at coordinate 34,856,489 of CM055096.1, read as the reverse complement.
TTGATCAGTAAATCAGTGGAAGCTCTAAGATTGGTAAAAGATGAGCTGAAATTTTATTGAGTTTAGTTTATGTTCACTCCCCTTTATATTTTTGTACATTGATGGGTTTTCCCATCCTTCATTAATAAAAGCAGGAGATTATTTATTGCTAAAGAATCTTCTGCTGGATGTGATCCTCAGGATGCGGAAACCAATGGGTTTCCAGCAATAGTTGTTCCATAACACACTTTACATTCTTTTCTAGTAGGGTCAGCAGTTTGAGGAAGTGATCGATCTTTCTTACATGCCTAGCAGGCCTGATCAAGCAGGAAAGGGAACTTTCCTGCCCACTTCTAACCGTCAAGATTTATGGCCCAAAGGTTCAAGATGTCAGGTGCAACTCAGCTGCTTTCGCCTCTAGAGAAAGATATCATCAGTTTTAATGCCCTCAACCAATCAGTTCAGCTGCTTCATCTACATAGCAGCTGAGATGTAGATAGAAATACCATCATTGAGTGGAATAACACGCAGGCTAATGCTTCTTGAAGCTAACCAACTAAGTCAACCCATTCGGAATCAACACGCAGGCTAATGAAGTAAACCACCTAATAAAGGATCAAGGCCCTTGTCAAACTTCACAGTAAATTCTAAATTGGCTTGACACAATCATATGTTGTTTGTTCTTTTGTTCTTTTGTCCAAACTATGAAGTACCAGACAAAGCCATGGCAAAGCACCCCAGGGCTAAGCGTTCTTCTCTAACTTACTTCAGAAAACAAGACACATTGCTTCCAAGCATAAAATAGACAGATAATGGTAGCTCTTAAGATCCAGCAATTTTAGTTAGACAACTGCTTTTGTGGCGCTTTTGTGCCCAGATTAAAGTCAACTGAATCAGTTAGAGCCTCTCCGTATTCTATGTTTGTTTTATATACTTGAAAAGGCAAAGGCAACACCCTCTCCCGTCCTCTTCCTCTCTGTCTCTCTGAACTACTCCCAACAGCAGATGAGAAAGGGACTCACATGCACAATGCAGGGCTCTGGAAGCGGGCATCGAATAGGCTTATCATTGTGTCTAGGCTCCATAGGGTGTTCCACGGGCACAAATTCCTCAAGTGGATCAACTCCATTGCTAGAAAGAGCACAGGACGGCTCCTTCACTAAACCAGAAACTTGCTTCTCCTCCTATGAAACCACGGCAGTACAAAATCGTCATTGCACTTGATTCCACATAAACCGGCACTGAAAAACTGACATACGAGAAAAGCAAATGCTTTGAAAAGCCCGTTTCGTAAAACAGGCTCCCAGTTTCAACGATGGGCGACTTACCACGGAAATCGGTTGCCCGGACCTGCTTCGAGAAAGCTTCGAAAATATTCCAACCATGATGATATTTTAAAGCAACCGTAACGTGTCAGTAGTGTGAAAAAAGGCTGAGCTCTGCCTTTTTCTCTCCTCAGTACAAATTTGGTGCACTTTCGCTCAAATACAGCAACGTCCTAGTCTCCTTCTACAGCCCAATTGAGTCAGAAGACGGCGTGAAGGCACTGTGCTCCCCTCTTCCTCGTGCTCAGCAAGATTCTTCGCCTGGGATCTCTCAAATCTTCTTACTCATGTGACATATCTTTGGAAATCAAAGCAGTGATCGCAAACAAACCGAGCTATATAAAACTCACAATTTGTTTAGCAAGCTCTGATTTTCATGATGCCCAATACGATATGAGCTGGATCGCACTATGACTGCCCGTCCTTCTCGATCGCTGTGACAGGAAGCAAGTTGTTTTGTGTAGCTACTTTGTACAATGTTACAGCCCACAAAGGCTGTCAAGGTCACTGCACAGCTTTTTATTGGAAATTGTTCTGAAAGCAAGCGTCCCAGGCTCCACTTAAAAGCATCCACTGTTTGCTGAGCAGTCAAACAGCAGCAAATGACTAAAGCTATCCCTTTGGAGACAAAGTATCAGAGCAGACTACAATATCAGCAGTACAAAACCGAAAGAGACAGACGGACAGACAGACAGCAGGCGTGGGCCATGATTGTGCCACTCAATCCTGATTCCTGATCTTGCTGGCCGTGTCAAAATGCCAAGAAAGCAGTGCGAGAGGATACACAAAAATACGTAGACAGAATTGAATGTAAAGGGAAATGATAGCTGACACAAAATATACAATACCAGTGACCATTACAAGTGCAAAGACTTTCCAAAAATGTAAAACATTACCGCAAAGCATCAACTGTAGACTCATAATTGGTAGCAAAAACGTTTTGCTTTCTCTTGTGTTTGATTGATGATAGAAAGCTGGAAGAGTATTGAGACATAATTGGAGGATGGTAGACTTTTCATATAGCTGCTGGTGGCTATGGAATCTGGATAGTAGACCAAGAGTGAGGTGATAGACTACATTCATGCATTATTGTGCTAAAATGAAAGACTGGATGATGGGTCAGGAAGGATCAAAGGAAGAATATATCAGCACTCACAATCCATGAAGTTGACACACACGATGAGACTTTCTAACTTTCTTACAAATATATTCCTTCATTCATTCAGTTTATTCATCATCATCCTGCATCAGCCACCAAAACTAAAAAGAGACCAACTTCCAATCACTCAAACAAAAGCCAAAAAGGCAAGTATAAGGAACTTTTGACCTTGCCTTGCCACTATGGAATGTAGATAGAGGGGGAATGGCTTGGACCCATGTTAGCATAAAAGCTAGATAACGTGGGTCAGCTGTCCCCAAATCTATGTAGCAGCATTCAAATAGTCACTCTAGATACCCAACATAATTGCTCTCTTAGCATTGAAATAGTCACTTTAGATACCCAACATAGTTGCTCTTTTAGCATTCCAAATTGTCACTTTAGATATTCTACATAGTTGCTCTCAAGAGAGCCAAGCCAATGTAACTATGGAATGTAGTGAAGGGTGTAGCTAACTTGCTATCCCCAAATCTAAGATACCTTAGTGGCAAGAGTGTCACTACATCTACCCAACATAGAAGATGGGTGAGCCACCACCCTCCGCAACATGCTTTTTTTTTGTGTGTGTGTGTGTGTCTTTGTACCTTAAGCAAAAGTGTTTTTCAAATATGGAATATATCAACTCACAAGTCATCGATTAGGATTGCAACGATAGGGACAAGCTATCGCGATCATTATTTTAAAGCTGAGGTGTCTTTACCTAGCGAGTTCGAGCACAAAAATGGGGTTTTGGTTAACTTTCAAATCGTTTCAAATTACAATTTGTCTTTTTGCATTTTTCAACAATTTGAATGCTTCTTGAGCTTACACATGTATTTCAAAGCTTCTCAAGATCTTTTAGAAAACCTTGTTTCATTTAATTATCTTCTTTTCTATTTGTACCTCTTTGGTTTTTCTTGTTATTGTGTTTGTGAATAGAATTTTCTTTATTAATATGTCATGGAAGATGTGAGTTGTTGCAGAAGGAGAATCCCATGTGTCGTTCTACCCTTGATTTGCAGTAATGTGGTATCTTTTTTTATAACTTCATTTCACTTTTTGCTCTTTTTTAGAAACAACCTAGTAGCAACTTACTTCGCATTTTTTGACTAAGATATGGGCTTCTTAGCTCTTTGAAACCTATCTTTCTTGTTAGATTATTCTTCTATTGACCAAATAATCGATCTTTAATCTTCATCCACTTATTATCTAGTTCTACAGTTCTCTTCGTGTTTCTACACAGTCTGTAGAAATACTCGGGAATCGCTAACATGTGGCTCCGACATATCAGACATCATCTGACATATAGACGTCCCCATCGAAAGTCGAAGACTTCGGCCATATCGAATGAAAGACAGTTATTGTTCCACTTGAATTAAAGCTATAGACTTGCCCTAATCAATTATCAAGTAAATTTTTGGGAAGTCTCAACTGGATGTATGCCAGCTCATTATGGCCAACTGGCTATTGCGATATGCGACCTAATAGTTGTCCTACTGGACGTGCGTTATTTGCTTAGTATAAATAACTGATCATCAAACAATTCTTTAGCTCTTCATTAGCATTAGCTGAGCTCAGTTTTCGTACAAAGTTTATTAGAGTATTGCTACTCACGCTTACTACTTATCAGTGGAAGCGCAATCAGACAGAGTTTTCAGTTACTCAGAGATAGCTTAGAGTATGCAATTCTATCTACAATTGACTTGTGCTCATCATCATCTGATTTTGTACATGCTACATGCTGAATCAATCTACTCCTTTTATTGTGTTCAGTATTATGCCAGAATGTAGGCATCTCTGTGATTGTTTGTAAATGATAATCTCTTATTGTCTTGTCTGATAATTGAATACCACATTATTTGGCTACACAATCACTTTAATGCTAGCAATTTCAAAGTTAGTTGCTAAAAGATTGAACGTGACTTCTGTCATTATGTTTTGTTCAATATTGATAGGCATAGTTATGCACTAGGAAAGAAGGCTTTATTTCGATGTGCTCGATAAGTCGTCATAGTCTTCAACTTGTTGTTATTGCATTCCCTCTTTCCAACATGGTATCAAAGCTCTAATACATGTTATCAAAACGTACCTTTATGATATCAGAGTTTTATCAGAGCTCTACTACTTGACATCTTTCACGATATCATTAGATACTTTTCACAATATCATATTTTTTCAATCTGTTGTATCAAATTTCAGTATCAGATAGTTGATTTCCAACTGTAGTGCAGCACGACATCTCTCTCTTAACATCATCAATTTATCGACAAACTAAAGTTCTAGATGGATTCTCAAAGTAAAGTCGGTCTTATCGCAGACAAGCTGATGGTTCCAATTACTACTTCTGGAAATTTAAGATGAAGACCTTGCTAATTGCCATTTAGTTGTGGGATGTTGTCACATGTATCGAAGTGAAGCTTGAAGATGACACAACTGACTCAAAATGGAAGTCGAAGGATGGTAAAGCTTTTGTGCTTATTATTCTCAATATATCAGACACTCAGATTGGCCACATATCTGAAGCTCAAACTTCAAAAGTAGTATGGGACATCATGAGCTCACTTTATGATGTGAGGGATGCAACTTCTAAGTTACATCTACGAAGAAAATTCTTCACTCTCAAGATGTCGAATGGTGATTCACTTCAAAATCACATTAACCAGTTTAATAATCTCTTGCACCAGATGGTTGTTGTTGGATCGATCATTGACGATCAAGACGCAATTATGTCATCTTTCAAACTTGCCCTCTGCATATGAAAACTGGGTGATGATCATATCGACACACTCAGATTTAACTCTTACTAGAGTTAACACTATGTTGCTGCAAGAAGATAATCGAAGAAGTCAAGACACATCGTTGACTTCATCATCTCATGCTCTTTATGTCAACAAAGGCTCAAAACGACAGAAGCAGAAAAGCTCTAAATAGTCTGCATCAAATCAAAAATTGTCATTGATGAATATTCGAGAAGAACAGTTGTTTATTTTACTAAGCAAAAATCTAAGGCTTTCAAAATATTTCGACAATTCAAAGAGCATGCAATGTGAAGAATTGCCAAAAATTGGCAAATCTAGCTTGATCAAAAATCATGAAAAATAATGTAAATTTTGTACATAATTGGGTTCCGCACATGTATGGCCAAAATTCCACGTGGCAACCCACTCCTAATGTAGGTTAGGTCAATTCAAGAGAGTTGTTCATGTCTATTTGGTGGTCATCCCTACTTTATAGGACCTCACCTAAGTTTAAGGTGAAAATTTGACCAACTAGCTACCTACCAAGCATAACTCTAGGATCTAGGCTAGGGTTTCATTTTAGGCAAGAAGAGTGAGTTAACTTCCTTATTACATGCTGGAAATCCACCTAACTTCAAGAAGGAAGTCGAATTTTCTATGTATTCCAAGCTCCCATAGTGAGAAGATAGATTATTTTTGGAGCTCATTGGCAATATCAAGCTACTCCACTATGTACATTGAGTTTTTGTGATCCAAATGCAACCAAACCAATTTCTACTTGTTTCTCAGCTTGAAGGACGTACTACAACATGTATTACACACATGTGGGCTCGGATTTCAATGTTTATCAATGCTTTTGATTGTTAATGCTTGTTGTTTGTCAAATTGCCAATCTAGATCAACTTTTTGATGACTAGTTTTTTGATAGATTGTTAAGCAAGCATCCAATCACTCTTGTGGATCTTTTGTAGATACATTTATGGTCCTAAAGTATAGTACTTTCACATGGTATCAGAGCCAAGTACAAGATCATAAGACATTGATCTAATGCAAATCCATTTTTAGCAAGTTTTGGTGCTAAAAACTAGAATAGAGAGGGCAAGCTAGAATCTTGATTTTAGTGAGGAGATTTGATCCCAAACTTGGTAGGGGTCCAAATCCATACTGTCCACATGTGTGGTCACCTCTGAACCTGCATTTAATGCATGGTATTCATTTGATCCAAATAAATTCAATTTGTGATTTTGATGTAATTTTTGGTGGAAATCTTAGGATAAGCTACCAAGATTGAGTGCCATTGATTAGATTTGACATTGGGTCATCAAATCTAATTAATCAAGGCTGAAATCAGGTCCTCTAAACTTGTTTTACATGTCTTGAAAGTACATCAAAAAGTGTGAGGGAGATTTAGTCATGTTATTGTCCAAAAATAGCCAAAATTGGCAAGATTTGATTGTAAGTAGATTTCACATCATCTTATTTTCATTCCAACTTTGTGAGGGAGTGCTAGAACTGAGATTATAAGTCCATTTGTTGGATTAGAAATCTAATTTGAGTGAAACACTACAAGAGAGAGACCTTAGTGAGTTTCTAGAGACAATCAAATCCATTTCTTGGCAAGATTTGTTTGAAAGTACTTTTCACTTCATCTTATCTTCATTCCAGCTTTGTGAGGGAGTGATAGAACTATGATTATAAGTCCATTTGTTGGATTAGAAATCAAATTTGTGTGAAACACTACAAGTGTGACAAGTCAATCAAATCTATTTCTTGTTTGTAGAAGTCACTAGTAAGATGGGATCTGCTGGAGCATACCTTCTAGAAGCTAGTGAGAGATTGAATTCTACAAATTATGCTATTTGGAAGGTTAGGATGGAGTCACTTTTGGTGCTCCAAGACCTTAATGAGTTTCTGATTGAGGATGAAGATGAACCTCTAGGTGCACATGAATAAGTGAGATACAAAAAGAGATCTAGGCTAACACTTCATTGTGTGAAAATGAATGCGAGCAATGACCTTTTGATGGAAGTATCATCATGTGAAAGTGCTTAAGAGGCTTGGGAGTCTTTAGAATCAATCTACGAATCTAGTAACACTTCGAGGGTTCTCATGCTTAGAAATCAGATTTTGCAAAGCATGAAAAGAAGTGAGGAGAGTGCACATGAATATATACTCAGTATCAAGTCTCTAATTAGGGAGTTGGCTTCCATTGGAGAGAAGATTCATGATGGAGAGCTTGTACAAATTGTTCTTAATGGTCTAGGAGATGATTTTGCAAATTTGGTCCAAAGTTTTGCCATCCAAGACACTTTGCCAACTATAGAAAAACTTCACAGTGTATTAGTGGCTGAAGACTGTAGGATGCTCCATGCAAAATCTAGAATGAGTTCCTTGTCTTTGCAGGATGGTGATGAGAAAGCCAATTTTTCATTCAAGGGCAAAAAGAAGATCAATGGAAAGAAGAAGCATCCAAAGGAGGCCAAAGAGAGGGTGATGCATCAAGCTAAAAGGACAAGTCAAAGCAGAAATGCTTCTTTTGTGGAAAGAAGGGGCAAATCTCCATTTGTTGTTGATAAAGCAATTTCATTGGATAACTATTTTTGTAATAGTTTGAATAGTGTCATAAAAGATGAAACATCATTTGTATTGGAAATCTTTGGGTCCACATGCCAATGTAAGGACCAACGATTATCCCATTTCAACGATAAGAATAATGGTAGTGTTTTGCTCTTTCAAAACAGATGTCCTACTAAAGGTCTCTCAGACAAAACACCATATGAAGTTTGCATAGGATCCAAACCTTCTTTATCTAACTTACGAGTTTTTGGATGTATCGCTTATGCACAAAGTTTGCATGATCTCAAGAAGAAGCTCGACTTCCAAAGTATCAAGTCTATTTTCATCAGCTACACTACTTCAGATCAAGCTTATAAGTTGTATGATCTTGTCGAGTCGAAGATATTCACTTGAGATATCTTCAAGCTACTATGGACTTTTGCATTTGTTATGGAGCAGTCGACAAATACAAACTCAATATTCTCAGTGGTTATTCAGATGCATGTTGGGCAGGGATTGTAGACACTCCTAAATCCACTTATGAATTTATATTCTTCCTCAACAATGGTCCTATTTCATGGAACAGTCACAAGCAAACTTTGATAGCTATCTTCTACTAAATCAGAGTATATTGCAGTCTCTCAAGTGTAAGAGTTATGAGATACATTCAAGCTACTATGGACCAATGCATATGTTATGGAGCAGTCGTCAATGACATATTCAACATACTTAGTGGTTATTTGAATGCAAGTTGGGTTGGACATGTAGACACTTGTAGATCCAAATCTGAATTTACATTCTTCTTCAACGCTGGTCCAATCTCATGGAACAGTTGTAAACAAACCTCAATAGCTCTATCATCTACAAAATTAGAGTATATCAATGCCTCTCAAGCAACAAAGGAAGCGCTTTGGTTGAGAAAAAACTATCAGATGTTTGTTTGAAACAATATGATCAACAATCATCTTTTATGATAATCAAAGTGCTATTGCTTTATCAGCCAACCCTAGATTTCATTCCAAAAGTAAGCACATTGATATTAAGTTCTCAATATAGACATAAGCTTGGAGTATTGTCGAATGCAAGACATGATGGTAGACATTTTTATAGAGGCATTGAGCATGGATGCACACAACAAATTTTGTGCAATGCTAAGTTTGCAGATCAAAGCTTTCATAGATTCAAATTAAGGGCAGTGTTGGATTATTATGTTTATAATTCGATCTTTAATCTATATTTATTCATCTATCCAGTTTTTGTAGGTGTACTCGCATTATAGCACAATTTGCAGAAATACATGGAAATGGTTAATAGTCAAGTTCGACAATGATAAAGACCATCAAAGGGGGTCGAACCATCGAATGTTAATACTCTTTTAGGGTATTCCTCATTTTCAAAAGGTTGCATTTCATTTTAAAAGGCCCTGTCCTTAAATCTCAATGTCACTTTGGGTATGGCGCTCCTTGCTAGGGTATATAGTTTGTTACCACTTGTTAACTACCTACTCTAATCATTGTTAGCAAGTAATTATTGTGTAACCTAATTGGATAAGTGACAGTGCAATATGGCTAAGTGCCAATTGTGATCTACAGCTCATAGTGGCTAACTGCCAATTGCAACCTGGCTAAATTGCTATCCTAACCATCATTTGGATAAGCATATTTGGCATTCCTAACTAGTATAAATAGCTGATCATTTTTAGTGTTATTTTTATTCTTCTTCTTCTTCCTTTCTCTTTTGAAAAAAATTCAAGGATCATAGAGTATTGCTAGTATCACTTCATTTCTAATTAGTGGAAGTGCATCAGATAGAGTCGATCAAAGATTCAAAGGTAATTTCAAGTACGTAGTTGCAACCACTATTGTTTTGTGCTCGCTATTCACAGTTTATTATGTTTAGTACTACAAGTGCATGAACATTGTTATAATGTATTTATTAGTAGTTCATCAAGTAAAATTAATGAAATGCAAGTCATCAATCAATATCACTCAAGAGGTGGCATAGATCATCTTTGATTTTAAAAAAATTAAATTACATCAAACAAAGACTAGCTTAAAAAATTAATTCCATCAATATAGCCTTTTGTTGTCATTGTTTTCATAGCTTTCACTATTAATGCTTTCATAACACTTTTGCTCCATTGACCTTGATTATCTATTTGGGAAATTTTTTACGAGCTAAATTGAAATTTAACACCAAGGATTTTATGTTCCATATAACATGTTATGGCATATCCCTTGGATCCACAATGTAGTTCACCACCAACCCTACTTTAACCCCCCCCCCCCCATGCTTGCAAATTGTTTAGACTTAATACCTACTCGTTATATACTCTTGTTTCTTCCTACTCATTTGCTTTCTAGATGTTGTATAAATCATTGTAAGGACACTCCATGCTAGATGCCAAAGTTGACACAACAAATCTTTGGCAACGAAATCATTGTCGATTAATATGTTTTGGGAGGTTGCACTATTGAGGAGCAAAATTGTGGCATTGATAACAAGGGGCTACATAAAATCTAAGATTTTTTAGTATGATTTAAATAGGTAGGCAACATAGTGAAGGAATGTGATGCATGCATGTTGACAATATGCTTGTTGACCTCTTAAGGTTTGCAAGTTGAAAGGATATAAATAGTTGACTTTTGGCCACGTATGGTTTATATCACAACATTTTTTAGTTTACGGTTGAAGTGCTAAAGAAATATGAATCCAATCTAATTCATGCAACATGGATCGTTTGATCTTTGGAAGCCAAAAAGGACATATACAAGCTATCAATTTTGGGTTTCTAATGTAAGTGTGATACATGTAAAAAAAATTGAACATGTTACTTTTAATATCCTTAGATTTCTTTGAATATTTGAGGCTTGTAGGTGGAATGTATATCCCAATTTTACGACACTCAAATGAACATGTTAGAAATATGGTGATGTACCAAATATTTTATATAGATAGTAGGAAAAAAAAACATTTCTAAGCAATAAGAAATACGTGGTTTCACTTAAACCTTTGGCTTTATAGCTTAAAATCATCTTTCTACTCACCAATCTCAATGAATTATATTCAATGTCTATATGTAATATGTCATGTTTTCGCTATGAGTGTTACCATTGAATGATGCATCCTTGATGTTTTAAAGATTTGGTTGTAATAGGAATTTGGGAGCTAGTACTAGAGTCCATAAAGAATGTTCTCAACTCATAGGGATCTTTTCCCCCCTTCATAACTAGGTTATAATAACAAACTTTATTATCAACCAACAACTAGTGCAAGATATGAATGCTATTTTTTGAAATTAACACAACCAATATAGCTTTTTTGATCCAATGAAACTCTAATAGGCAAGGTATATGCCTTAGAATCATTTTATGACCAAGTTGCAATTTAAATTTGACTATATAGAACATTAAAAATCTCATGTATTGAAAGGTACAATCTCTCAAGTTGGTCCTAAGTGTTTTTTGTTATGCAAAACTTAACATGTACTTTTATTTGTTATGCAAAACTTGGCATGTACTTTTATACTTTAACTTTACATAGCTTGATAGTCCCTAACAACCAAGACTAAATGTAATTTGTGTACAATAAGCATATTAATACATAATTAAACCAATGTGAGGTTTTCTCTTTCGGCAAAACATGAGAAAACTTCTTTGTGATCTCATTGTGATATGGGTCTATAAAAAAAATCAAATTGTACAAAAAAGTCAGCAACATTCCCACTCATCCATACATAAAACATGTGACAAGAAATGGAAACAAACAAAACAAACACTCACAAGAATTGAGTGAAACTTGTGTTTGAAATCGAGTGCGACTTTTGCATTTCTTTGAAGATAAGATTTGGAAATTTGATAGCATAATTTAATAATTATATGTTTCATTAGCATACCTTATATACCTTCAAACAAATGTGTTAGTTTGTTTTTGAACAATTTCTAACAAATGATGTATGATATTCTAGTGTTTTGTGATGTGAACTTTTACAAACATCTCCTATTTGTACGTCAAAGTTTTAAATAGAAATAAAACCTTATTTTACAATGAAAGTAAAAATGAAATAGTGACTTAGTCATCACATAGACTCGATATTTCCATAAAACAAGATGGCACAAAGTAGAATTTGTTTTGTGAGACATTTGATTCAATATTTCATTTTGTTCCTCCACTATTTTTACCAAGATATGACCATATGTTATGATGCATCTATGTTCTAAATTTTACACTTCTCTACAAATTTATTTGTATATGCATAATTTGTGCCTGTTGTATATGTAGAAATAATATGTCATCAATCAATACAGATTTTTTTTCTTTGTTGTCATTCTCAACATTACAAATGACAATATATATACAATCACCACATCTTAGGACACATATTCTTTAACCACCTTTAGTCATTTATTCACTCTCAACATATTATTCTAAGATAAAAATTTGAGAAACCAACTGAGAACCTATTGAATTAGGTTCTTTCATTCCCTACACCAAGTTGCAAGCATGCATGTCAGCTTTAGATCATTTATGAAAGTGATTAAAACTAAACTACAAATAAAATGTCACACAAAGTGAACGACAAAATCATTGTGTGGTATGATTAACGTAGTCACTAGTACTCTCATCTAGTGTTTCTAGTGAATAAATTTCACATTGAAATGGTTATTTCGTTCATTGATACTAACAAAATATCAATAAATAACATGTACATATATTTTGAAATGATCGTCTTCTGACCCTCATCTCTACATGTATGTGTGATGTCATTTTCTAATATTGATTGGATGTTAGAAATTCAAGACACAACCAACTTGACATGTTGGAGTACAATAGCTTGTACAAGTTTATATATATCTTGTTATATTGATTCAAATGAGATGTTCATTATTTTTACATATCATAGCTTGAATTGTTTTCCTTACAGTCTACTCAATGTGTTGGGTGGGCCCTAAGTGTTGTAAAAATCTTCTAGATTGCAACCTCATTTTATAGCTCTTATTTAATTCACATAGTGCATGTCTAAACTCACACATTCATCATTCTATATATCTTATTAATTTGACACATATGAGACTATCATTATATTTTGTATATCATTTGGCTTTTATTATAGCTTGAATTTTTTTTTCTTATAATCTAGTCAATGTGTTGGGTGGGGCTGTTGGCCCACGTACACTACATGCCCAACACACGGGACTGTGAAAAATGCAAAAATAAGCTTGGTAGAGGCCAAAAATCTTGTATATAGATAAACACACATGTGTGGAGCCTGTTCCCACGTGTGAAACTAGTGTACTTGTCATTTACCATAATCATATAGGATGTACATATGATTTAATTCAAGTTCTAGTGGCTAAAAAGGCCAAAAACTAGTTTTCTAGACATATGACACATGGCATCAATCTATTGATTGCATGAGCCACATCCTTTGGTTAGGTGTCATATCCCATGTGTAGAGGACAGCTCACACATGTTGAATAAGCTGAAGTAGGCGAATTTTGAGTTCTAGAAGATTTCCAAGTAGATCTCCATATAGAAGGAAAATAGACCAAAAGTGCTCAAAATAGAAGGTTTTGTCCAAGTGTCAGTTTTGCATGATAAGTCATCATATGACAAAGCACCTTCACACATGTGGGATCAGAGAGATGATCAGTACCACGAGCTCCCACTTATTGTATATATAGAGCCACATTTGGCCATAATCATTGTGAGACACCAATCTTGGTCTTGGAAGCAATTTTGAGTGATTCTCTCCATTTGTCTACATTTGTTTTGATTATTTTGAGGTTCTATCAATGTGTACTTTATTTTCAGGTTGGAGTCCGTACTCATACAGTGTTTCACACATGTGAAACCATAAAGTACACTTACCTTCAATTAATGATTGTTCTTGTTAGGATTTTGTGTCTAGAATTGATCTAGATTGATCTTAATCTGAAGTGAATTGATAGATCAAGTAATCTGACAACCAATCCCTCTTGAGGATCAGATTAGGATCCACTCTTGGTCCTTTTTGTACCTTTTTCCACATGGTATCAGAGCCTAGTGCAAGAGGTTTTGTTGAAATTGATAGGGTTAATCCAAATCAAAGCCAAAATTAGCAGTTTTTTGGAAACTAGTCAAATTTTGTGTAGCGAGTTGGATTTGATAGCTATCCTCAAATTTTTTAGTCCAGATCTTGTTGTGGGCTGTAGGAATCCTTTTCACACGTGTGAGGCCGTACAGCTCCGGTTTTGGTTGAGAAATTTCAAAAATTTGTAGAATTTGACTCACATACCCAATTTGAGTGATTTTTGGTGCAAAATCAAGGATTTTCTATAGTAAATCTAATCCTTTGATTAGTTCTTGGATTAGATCAGTCAAAAAATTAAAATCGAAGATTGAAATAGGTGCATTAATTGATCTTCTCTAATTTTTTGAGTGTATGTTGAAGTTAAGAGAGATTTTGCTAAAAATCATAGATTAAGGAGTGATATGCAAGGTGAGAGGATAAAATCCATTGTACCATCACTCTAGATTTGTTCAAGAGTGATAGGGTCAAGTTTATAAGCATCAATTTGTTAGAAAACATCCTTGGATCTGTCCTCCAAGTGAAACCTTTGAGAGTTTCTAGTGCATATAGAGCATCTATGCAAATCTTTTGTAGAATTTGACATAGATTGGCTTAAATTGAGAGTTCTAGAAAAGAGATTGAGATCCAAGTCACATTGTTCAACCCTACTCAATTTGTTTGAGTGATTGTAAGGTTTGAAAAGAGTCATTAAGGTGTCTTTGGCAAATGTGTAGAGAGAGATCCAATTTTCTAAGAGTTCCTTCCTTTGTAGAGGGCAAGATCTAGAAGCTCATTATGTGTTGTTATAGGTGAAGAATTTGTTTTCTCCTAGGTGATCAAATCTTTCTAAGTGGTATTAGCTCTTTGAAGCACAATATCTTAGTGAGAAAAATCACAACTTTTGATTTTGAATTTCATTCCAAGTCTTAAAAAGTAGAGTAATTGGTGGAATCCAATAGGAGTGATTGAATTCAATTTGTTGAGCAAAAATTGACATAGTATGTATAAAACTCAAATTAGTTCTATTCAACTTTCTTTGTGAGAGTGTGAGGGTCAATTTGAGATCCCATTGGATTTCTAGAATGAGGAGGAGTCCATATTTGAGTATTCATGCATGGTTGAGATCTTTGTGAATCTCTAGTTGTCTAATTTTTTAAGCTTTGTGAAAAATTGGTGGTATAGTTTGTTGTCAAATCAAATCAAATTCATTCTAAATCTCAAGTGTGAGATTATTTGGGTCAAGAGTGAGTCCAAAAGAAGTGATTAAGTTTGATTTTCATGTATTTGAAACAAAACCCATCTTTTGTTCAAGAATCTCAAGTGTTGAGAGAACTAGTTAAGTGAAAAGGAAAATATAGATCTTTTTCATATCCATTTCAACTTTCAAAAGAAAGAGTCATTGGTATTTGATGAGTCCAATAGGAGATTGGATCTGATTTCTTTAGTGATTTGATTCAAAGATTGTGTGCTTTTGTCTTAGTGATCAAAGCAAAGTTTCCAAGTGACTAGTCATTACTATGAAGATTGATTCTTAGGTTTGTGAGCTAGATCCTTCTAGATTGTTGGAGATGTTCAAATCTAGTCTCTTGAAAGTCACAAATTACATTTGTAGAATCATATCACAGGTTTTTATTCACATGGCATCAATAGGTGGCATCCTATTGAAGGAAAGAAAGGATCCTGAGTGCAACCTTTGTGGCAAGGGAGGATAGTTTTTCTCAAGATGCTACAAAAAGAAGACCAATCCATCCAAGGAGAACCAAAGCAAGGGGGCCAAGGTGAAGGATGGAGCTTCAAGTTCAAAATGCAAATACAAGAAGGACAAGTCCAAGGAAAGGTGTTTCCTTTGTGGAAAGGTGAATGAGGCTTGGAGTCTCACAAGGACTTGCAACATTTGTCTTCAAGAGTCCATCACAACACATGTCAAATATTTTGAAATTTTTTATTTGGAAGTGCATTGTTTGGTTCAAGTTGCTCAAAGAAGTAGGAGGATGTACCTCAGCCCAAGAGGCTTGGGAGACTCTTCAAAATATCTATGAGTCCAAGAATACCTCAAGGTTACTTTCCTCAAAAACCAAGTTCTGCAATGCTTCCAAGAGAAGAGTGAGAGTGGACATCAATTTGTTTTGAGAGTAAAAGATTTGAGCAAAAAGCTTACTTATGTTGGTGAACCTATTAAAAAGAGTAAGCTTGTGCAAATAGTTTTGAATGGCTTATGTAGTGATTTTACTACCCTTGTCCAAAGCTATTCCATCATGGGAAACTTGCCTACAATTGAAGACCTTCAAAGTGTATTGATGGCCGAGGAGAGTAGGAAGGCTCATATCAAATCAAGGATGGAGAGGCTCTCCATCAATGATGATGATGACAAAGCCTTATTTTTCAAGAGCAAAGGCAAAGCAAAAAGCAAGGGAGGAGCATTCAAAAAGGAGCAAGCAAAGGATGGAGATCAAGGAGGATTTACATCGTTATCATCACAAGTCAAGCCCAAGAAGGACAAATCTAAGACAAAGTGCTACCTTTTGTAGCAAGATGGGGCATTATGCCTCGGAATGCTTCAAGAGGAAGCAATATCAAAGCCAAACCAACATTGGACAAGAGGAGGAAGAGAGATATCATGAGGACCCACTCATGATGTCAAACTTTTCATCATCAAATGTGAAAGTTGAAGATCCTTGGTGGATAGATAGTGGGGCTAGCTCCCACATGTCAGATAAAAGGGAGTATTTTTCACAACTCACACCTTATGTAGGACCTATAAAGTCGATTTTTGCAACAAATGATCATGAATGTAAAGTTGAAGGTGTGGGATCCATTCCCTTATGCTTAGGATCCTCCAAGGAGACTAAGATAGATGGTGTTCTCTTCATTCCTAGCATCACTAAGAATTTGCTTAGGAGCAGCAAGGAAGTTTGTCCATATCTCCCTTTACTCATCTTATTTTGTGTTTGATAAAAAACATGTCATCTATTTGATTGATGATGCTAGTATGAACATTGTTTTTCATCCTATATCTTATGATGATGAAATAGTGATCATTACTACTTTGATTGGAGTTTCAAATATGTATTCAAAGGCCTCATCTTGTGATCCATTCACTCTTGAATTTCCAAGGAATGAAGACCTTCATTGGAAGGATGCCAAGTTGGAGTTCATTGTTTTGGTAGACAAAGTCAAGATGGTGATATCTCAAGCTTTGGTTGTATGTGCTTCATACAAAAGTTGGATGGGTCAAACAATCAGATCAAAACGATCCTACTATCGTGTGAAGGCAGTGGCCAACTGATTCCCTGGGTGCTTGCACTAGTACAATAGTAGGCAAATACAAAATTTAGCTTAATTGCATTGATGCTTAAGCGGAAGAGCAGAGAATCACAAAACAATAAGAGAGTCAGACAGAAAGCGGAAAGCATGCAACACTGACAGAATCTGAACACAAAACCAGACAGTAATCTATTTAGATTAGATATATAGAAATACAAGTCAGATGACGCTGGTGAGCACAAGACAATAGTGGACGTAACCGTGTGCTCACAAAGCTAACTACGATCTATAACAGCTATGAGCTTATTTTGACAATCAATCTGAAAGAAAGAATCAATGCTTGAAAGCATCTACTGTGTGTGTCTCTAATAAGCTGTCGTCTCAACGTCTATTAAGGCTCGAGCGTATATGAAATCAGCCTATCTAGTCTGGTTGTAATCTTCTTGCTTATTGATTGATTCGTTATAATAATCAACTATATACAATTTACAGTTGTGTAGATGTATGTACAAAAAGGGGGCGTGGAGCCGTTGTGTCGGTTGGAGTAGATCGTGGCTGCTGTTGTCATTGTCCGAGTAGTTGCACATTACAAAAAGTGGCCATGACAAGGCTTCGACTATTTGGAGTCAAGCGTGTCGCTACATATATTCAATAAGGTCGGAATAGTCGTTTGATGATCATCGACGATAGTCGGTGGATTCGACAAGTCAGACTTTCTCGATAAGTCAGCCAGCTCAGACAAGTCGAGTAACTTCGACAAGTCAGACTGCCACTCTCTTGCCTATCTTCGATAATAGAGTATTTCTGCAGACTGTGCGACAATGTGTGTAGAACTATAGCAATATGAATGGAACTACATTAACATGGGATTTAGGAGAGTAGAGGAATAAATCCAATACCTCCCCTTAATCTAGATCTGTGAATCCCTTGATCTTTAGACTAAGCAATGCACAAATTTTTTTGTGTGCATCAATGCTCAAAGCCTTGGTAATCACATCTATGATCATGTTTTGCATCTGACAATATGTTAAGCTTACCTCGTTGTCGAGAACCTTGCTCCTTACATAGTGATATTGAATCTCAATGTGCTTACTCCTAGAGTGAAATCTAGGATTGGCCGATAAGGCAATGGCACTCTGATTATCACAAAACATAATTGTAGGAGTGTACTAATTCAGACTAATATCTGACAATATATAATAACTAGGTAGTAGCTGAGCCCAAAAGAAAGTTGTTATGTTGATCTTTAGTTTAAAGGGTTTGGAATTATCCTTGACATGGATATTTGGTACTCTAGTGAATGAGTTTATTAGTCATGCCTCGCAATTCTGAACTAGGCCACAAATGTAATTAATAATCTTGTGATGGCCCAAGCTTGTCCATTAGGACATGTGGAGTCAGTGCATGGTGTCTGGTGGCTATATATGCATGTAAAGGAGATCAAAAGCAATTGAATGAGAATTGAGATGTTATAAAGACTATTCCTAGGCCCCAGAGACTTATATATACATGTAGAAACTCCTTCATCCTCATCTATTTTCCAGTTTCTTATTGTCGGAATCCTCTCTTCTCTTGTATTCAGTCATCGTGGCTTATATACTGAACCTATATGCAGTCTAAAAGATAGGTGTAATTGCCTCTAATTTCTTACCTCATGCACCCAATTTGGTGGTGGGAGGCTTCATCAATTCACCCAAAGTTATGCATGTAGGCACCCTCCTAAAATTCATTTTTCAATGGATCTGAGCCTACTGATCTTTAGTAGACCTGATAGAAGCTTCTACTACTCTCTAATGAACCTAAATAGGCTTCTTGTAACCTCTATTCCATGGCACATGAAGTTGAGATATAGTTTTTGAGTTTTTTTTCTTGAAAAAGTGCGCCCTTTTATAGTATTTTCTATCCTTAACAACTCACACATGGAAAGCCTAGGTGGCAGGGTAATGTAGCAACCATTTTTCTAACCTAGTCTCTCTTTGTATTGTGCTTTACAACGTCCAATTTGGTGCTCAATAGCAAAGTTATGATTGTCTGAAGTTTTGACAAATTTTAGCTCAAAATTTGTAACATTTTCGAAATGTTCTAATTGCATGTATGGAAGTTAAGTAGTAGTGTGCATGTCCTCTATGAAAAGTTTATTTTTGAGTCACTTTGCATGTCTGAGAACATGATACTAAGTGTTATAGTGGTTTGGTCAGTTAATTTCATTGAATACAGTTTTTGTGAAAATGATTTTTTCAATTCAGTTAGGCAGTTTATGAAATTGAATTTTTGGTAAATCACATATGTGGATTCTAAAACATGTCGAATTTTTTAAAATAAAATCGATATAGATTGGTAACAGTGAAATTGAAAATTCGGTGATGGAAATCGATTTTCACAATTTCAATCCGTATTGAATGGAATTCAAAAATCCCAGTTACGTAAGTTTATTAAAATATCAAAATCGTTTCAATTTGTCAAAATTTGTCAATTATTGATAAAAATGAAATTGGCTTATAAAGTGGCTTACCTTACTGAGATGTAATTAGTTGGTTAACTAGGTCACAAATATTTTCACTTTTGGTTGAGGATTTCAAGATCTGTCAACTAATTCAAACAACCTCTTGTTAAAGTAATCAATAATAGTCGAGGTCTTAAGAGAATGGTTCCTATGTCAACTTACTTGCATATTTGCCAACAGTTGAGTTCGACACTCCACAAAAAAATCAAAACACTTTGCTAGGCCAAAAGATTAAAGTTTTGCTAAATCAAGTTTAGACATTATCCTTGTCGAATTTGAGATTTTCACCCTGAACCATATTTGGGGGAGAAGAAGGAGAAAAAGCCTAAGGTGGTAGATGATTGATTGACAAAGTGGACCAATTACTTTAGTCTACACAAAATTCCTGAAGAGAAAGAAATTGAGAGTAAAGTGGAACTGGAAGTCAAACATTGAAAATTAATTCTAGTTGTCTCAGAAAATTTGATTTTTTTTTTTTTTAGAATCAAACTAGAATTTCAAGAAATCGACGATTCTAAAGGAAGAAGTTATGAGACAATCAAATCGTTTTTGTTTGCAATTGGATTAATCTCTGATATTTGTGAACCAAAAATCAATTTAAATATGTTCCATACATGAATCTTTTGATTTATAAAGTCTCTTTATAATAACCTAGACAACCAAGAGTACTTAAAACTTCTGAGAGGACTAACAATTTTACTTGCTGATTCTAAAATAGATTTTGAATAATAATTACATTATTGTTTTGGACTTTATGAGAGTAAAAATTCCTTTTGGTTTAACGAATACATCTACGATATTTCAACAGACTATGAGCGATATATTTCATTCATACCTAGGTCAATGAGCAGTTTTATTCTTCAATGAAATTTTCATCTATAGTGACATGCTTAAGAAACATGAAAGAATTTTTTCGGGTTTTGACGTATCTATGGGAATTGATTGAAAATTGAATCTTATATTTGATTATAAGATAGCCAGTCTATCTTTTTTATTTTTTAGTAAACAAATCTAGAAGCAGAGAAATTTTTTGGAAAAAAAATCTGGTGGTATGGGACATCAATGATTCCAAATAAAATTTCTTATGTGAGAATGATCTGTAGACTGATGCTTAGTATTTATTGTATTGGTAAATCTAACGAGCGAATCCATTGGTTGTATTTTTTGGGGTATTTTGAGACATTATGAAATATAGAACCATATCTCAAATGGTATCTCACTATTTATAAATTATGGAAGCCCTTAAGTTTATTTCTTCTTTGTTTGAACTCATATTTTTTAGAAATTTCTTGAGATAGACCAATGCAAAAGTGCACACACTTTAAATAGCACACGAGTGAGCATGTATTCAATAAGTGGACACCACATACTATTTCCATGTTTCATCTCAATGGATCTTATTCTTTCCACTTTAGCCAACTCAACATCTATGAACTTTTGTTTACCATTTTTTGTGAAACACTTGAAAAGGCATCTCCCGCTAAACAACTAGTCCTTGAGCTCAATCTTCACGATTCCTATTTCATTCAATTTTGGCACAATACCAAAAATTGTAAACAACTATTTCCAAAAGAAAAAAATGAGTACTATAAAAGAGGATCATGACATTATTACCTGTTCACATAATTCATGGTTGCTAGCAATTCCATTCCATTTTCAGCATAAGGTTCAATCAAGCCTTATCACAAGCAAATTTCTCATTGATGGCCTCCATCCAACCAACAACATGATGGATACCATTCCAACATATGAACATGTGTCCCTACATGTATCTTCGACATGGATCATGGGAAACCATCTCATCAAATTCTGCACTCGAGTGCTCCCATATTGGACCCCGTAGTACTTTTACATGGTTTATCACAAAAATGCTTTGTTCAAAACAAGTGGCCATAGATAGGATGAAGTTGCCCTTTTTCATCAGATAACCATCTTCTTTGTATATGTGCTTCATAGGAAGCGGCTCTTTTCCAATTCTTCGAATTGCTTTGTGAGATAATATTCTACATAATGGAATCAAAGATAGTGGGGCATTCCTCCACACCCTCAAATGATGAGCCAGTGTAACAAAGAGCATGTCCAAGTGAAATGAAATGCACATATTTCCAATTTCATCCATTGCAGGTAATTACTTCCTTGATTTTTTGCTCTCTTCAATGACTACATTCTCGATATCATTAATAACATCTAGTTCTATTGTTTCCACATTGTCTATTGATAGAGAAGTTTGAGTCACTTCAGCATCTCCTATTGCCTCCATAATCAGCCCCTCATGCAAAATTTTAAGTTCTATTTGATTAACAATCTACACATGGACAATAAAGAATTATGTGATTAATTCACAAGCAATATTTCATAAAGATACAATTGCTAGTAAAATGCTAATATTACCACATCAACATAACCTGCCTCGGCCATTTGTTCTTCGTCAACAACCATATTTTTTGTTACAAGCACAATCTTGGCCCGTGATTTTGTCAAAACCATTTTGCATCCAAAAATAACAGAAGTCTTTTGTCATAAGCAGTGTGTTAGCCAAATTTTCTACACAAAAACCTAGCTTTTATGGGCTGTAATTCTCACAACTTCTTAAAAATCGGCATGTAAAACCCAGCTACTTATGATGAAAAAAGCATATAATTGCCTATAGATAGAGGTCCCATCCCGTCCAAAATGTGGCTAGAGAAAATTTTGTCGTCTTAAAATTGGCCCATGAAATATTTTACAGTTTAGAACTGGCCTGGTTACTTTAATTGTAATAACTAGCATTGTTGAGCTAAATTTTTTCATGTACTAAATTATTTTTATTAATATACAATTACCTAGTGTGTCTTCAAGGAAACCGATCTACCAAAGAAACCCTGAGTCATGGGTGCCCACAAAAGACAGTGCAAACTAAATAATCGACAATTGAAATTTTTTGTTTCGAGAAAAGATCGAAAAATTATGGGACAATGTCAAGGAAGTGCTAAACGCAAGTTAGTAATTTATGGGCAAATTTCGAGAGCCAAGCAAGCCAATATCTCGACAATTCAAATTAACGGTGTAGCAGCGACCATCGGTGAGCTGACTGGGAAATGCCAAAGGGAAGCCACAATGTGGCATGGAAAAATACCCCTACTCAAAATAGTAGGGTTTGACCTTGAATGGGCATGAGGGTACCTAGGGACTATCCACTTTAAGATTGGCACAAGCATTGTACCCCCACACCTTACTACATTTACACATTAAGAGTACAATAGGAGTAAAGGTGGCTCACTCATGTGGTACCGTTGTACCCATTAACCCAAGCCATATTTTTCCAAAAGGGAAGGGTACCACTGAAAGGAGTACCTCACATCCATGCTTCATTGCTTGAAGTACCTACCAAGGCACAAGAGTCTTTTTGGAAGCTATGACAAGATCAATGGGAGGGCTCCCTCATTCCCTATAAGAAGGGAGGTTCCATACCCACAATTGTGTGTTGATTAAGTGATGTTTTGGTGATGTGTTGTTGTGTGTTTTGCTTGGTTGGTAGTTTGAGAGTCTAGTGTGGTGAGAATTGTGTATTGGTTGAGTGATGTTTGTTTGAAAGTGTTGGATAAATGTTGTTGAGAGAGTGGTGCAGTGAGGATTGTGTAAGAGGGTTAGATCAATGGTGTTTTGAGTGTGGGATGGGTGGTGTTGCTTGGTTCTTGTAAAGAGTGTTGAGGGTTCGTAATGAATGAACAATGCTTGTGTGAGCTTGAGAGTATGCTTGTTGCTTGAGTTGATAAAAGAACTTGTGCTATTATGTTGAGATGTTGTTGTGTAGAGAGTGTGTTGAGAATAATGTGAGTAGAATGTTGTATAGTCCTGAGAGTTTGGCACATCCCTGCTTCATTGGTGGCGCTATGTCTATCGTGCGCATTCATCTGCTATGATGTTGATCCATTTACCAAGCCTGTTGCTTGCGCACTTTTGGTGGGTGCACTCTCTACTATCTTCGAGGGCGCATTTTCCCTCTGCAAGTGGGCGTTGAGTTCTCTACTAGCAATGCCTTTCTTCATGGCAGATTGTGGTTGCACTGAAAGTTCTGATGTGTACTGTACTACTGTGGCAACGCGTCCTCTGTAGCTCTACGCTACTGCTATTTGCTATGCAACTCTACCATACTGGTTCTGTTGCGTGATTTCTACATGCCTGCAAAATTGTCTGTGCACCAGTTGCAGCACAATATGTGGCTGCACAACATCTGCAAGTCTCTGTGTGTTTGCTGCTACACGGACCTGCTCAAAGATAGCAGCTCCCTGCTGCTACGACGGTAGAGAGCTGCAGACCTGCGCTACAGATTCATTCGTGTGATGTAGGTGACAGGTCTACGCGCTGCAGATCTATGCACTACTTGTTGTCCTCTGTCTACGATCCATACAATCTCTGTTGTCTGCTTAGGTCCATTCCGGCGTTCCGCTATCTGCAACAGGCCTGCCGCCTCCCTCAATGGTCCCTGACACCTGTGCACTATTGCTTTGTACAGATTATTTCTCTACACAACGCACCCATTTTCAACTGTGCCTACGTTGTTTTGCTATGCAAGTACACGTTTTCTTTCCAATTACATTTAGACACATCCACGCGAACTTGAATTCCCAAAAAGTTATAAATTGAGCATTTTAGGCATTTTCTCATTTGCTTTTGCTCACTGATAGCTTCCATTGTTTTTGCTCACTACTTGCTTCCATTGTGTTAGTGATTTAAGATCTCTCTCTCTCTCTCTCTCTCTCTAACACACACATACATTTTTAAAGCGTAATGCCTTGTGCTCAGGTGTCCTTTGTATTTTGGGACCACCTCCAGGAGCATCATGTCCATCCAATTTTCTCTCTCCTAAGAATCTGTCATTCTCTCTCCTCTCCGGTGGAATTCACTTTCTCTCTCCTCTCTCCGGTGGAATGCACGTTCTCTCTCCTCTCTCCGGTGGAATGTGCATGTGCTATGTGGCAGCCCGTCATTGGCTGTCCACATCCACATTCCACCACAAACGTAAAAAAAATTGCGAAATAAAAACGGCAAAAAATCAAAAAAAAAAAAACTGGTCCACGCGTACGGCCGTACCGTACGGCCAAAAAACCGAGAAAAAAAAAAAAAAAAAAACCTTCACACAATGGCATTATGTAGGGGAAGGCCCAAAGCCCTCGGGCCTTCCTTGCTAGTCGAGGCCTGCCCTCGGGCTCCCGCCCTCAGGCAAGGGCCCTCCCAACAAGGAAGGCCCTCCCTCAGGCAGGGCCTTCCCCCCCACTTTATCTTTGTCTCTTCTTATCTCTCTCAAGCTCTCTCTTTTTATCAAGCTCTCTTTGTTTCTCTCTATTTGTCAAGCTTTCATTTCTTTGAATCTCTCTCTCTCTCTCTCTCTCTCTCTCTCTCTCTCTCTCTCTCTCTCTCTCTCTCTCACACACACACACACACACACACACACACACACATTTTCATCTTTTTTTTTTAAGAACAATGTTTTCTAGTGGTAGTGGTTTTAGGAGGAGGCCAAGATCCTCTTCTAGTGGAAGACGAGGATCTGGTCCCAATCAGGTTGGGACATTTATGATTCTCTATCTCCCAAAGAAAGACAAAGAATGAAACAACTTTGTCTTTCCGAAGGAGTGCCCAATAATGATAGAAGTATTCCTTCGATGGATATGTTTTATAATCTAGATGATGATGGCTCCATCATCAAAGATACTAAGGGCAACGTCGTCATCAATAGGATGCACGACCTTGTTCTCAAATATTTTGGCCATAACTTATTTACTCCTTGGGAGCAACAAGACCAAGGAGACAAAAATAAAATAATTGAGATTTTGAATAATGAGTTTTCTCAATCAAGTAGATTGAATACAATATGGGCATATTCGTCATAAGCGCCAATCGTTATGAAGATATGTAAAAAATGACAAAAAAAAAAAAGACTAAGGTGGGCTTCAAAGAAAATTGTTCAAAGGTGGTACACGGGGCCAAGCATTCTAATCCTGATCGCTTCAAACAACAACGAGAAGCGATCAAATCAAGAATTAATTTCTTGGGCCAATCTCACCTTGGCTCGGGTGGAAAAGCCAATTTACATAATTCCAGAAAAATACTAGAAAATAATAAGAATAAAAATAAATAAATAAAATTCTGGCCAAAGGTAGTATTTTGTTAGTGTGAACCCGTTAATACATGTAGGTAACAGTTCCCCTTCAAGTGATTGAAGTTGCACAAAACCATTGTCAAACACCTCTATGACTTTAAAAGGTCCAAGTCATCGCATATGGAGTTTTTCTGGGAACTTTTGATGGCGACTGTCATATATCAGCGCATAATCATCAGCTTTAAGATCACATTTTTTTATATGACTGTCATATTTCTTCTTTCTTTGTTCCTGGATTTCCTTTGTTAATTTTTGTGAAGACTCGCGAGCTTCAGCTAGTTCTTCAATATTAGTCAATCTTTCGTTTATACATTCTGCATTTGTTCGTTGAGCTTGGATACGAAAAGTTTTGACCTCAAATTCAATTGGCAGAATAGGATGCATACCATATGCCAGAAAATATGGTGTCTGTTTCGTCGTGATTTTCTCTGTATTACGATAAGTCCAAAGAACTGATGGTAGTTTCTGATCCCAATCCGTTGCGTGTGCAATAGTAATTTTAATCAGGATCTTACATAAAATTCCATTAGCTCTTTCTGTCAACCCGTTTGCTTTTGGATTATACGGTGTAGTTTTCTGTGTTTGATGAGAAAATAAGTTGTCAGCAATCGTATAGTGTCATTTAAAAAATGTGTACCTCGGTCACTTACTAATTCGAGTGGACAACCATATCTGGTGATAATACTTTTGAATAAGAACGTCGCGACAGTTTTTGCATCATTTCTTTTTGTCGTCCCTGCTTCCACGTTCTTTGTAGCATAATCCGTTGCAGCTAGAATATATCGACATTTCGTATGTCGGGTAACAGGTTTAATTGGACCGACAAAGTCAATCCCCCACTTTTCGAATGGTGCAAGAGAAAGCACATCCTTAAACATTGTTGGCCACCAATACTTGGCAGTCAATATCTTATTAACTATGTTCTTCAAAGCAAAATGTCCACCAGCATCTTCTAAGTGTAAGGCTTTAACGACCTTTTTAATGTTGGATTCGAGACATCTTCGAAGCTAATGATCTGCACCAAGCTTGTACAAAACATTGTTAATAATTGTATAAGGTGCTACCTTATATTGAAAAACTATCTTTTGCTCCAAATCATAACCATCCGGATAAATCTGATCTTTGAGATAAGTAATGATATCAGAATATAGCGAATTTGTAGATAAAATCTCGAATAAATGTTCGTCTGGAAAATCATCATTGATAGGATCTTCAATTTTTCTAGTGCTGAGTCGCGATAGATAATCAGCATTTGTATGATACTTTCCTTGACAAAGCTCTACTTGGTAAGTGAATTCTTGCAGAAGTAGAACCCATCGAGCAATTTGTCCTGATAGATCTGGTTTATTTACAAGATAATTAAGAGCATAATGATCCACATGAAAAATAAATGCATATCCCAGCAAATAATGCCGAAATTTTTTAACAGTGAAAATCATGCCAAGTGCAAGCCCCTTTCTGTAGCCGAATAATTTTTCTCTGATGCACTGAGTTGTCGACTCGCATAGTAGATGGGATGGTCCTTCTTCTGGTCGTCCTTCTGGCTTAGACAGACGCCAATAGCAAATGCATAAACATCCACATAACTGTGAAATAAAATAGCCCAGTTGGGTGGTCTCAGAATAGGAGCATTGATCAACCTTTGCTTAAGATCTTCAAATGCTTTCTGCTATTCATTCGTCCACAAGTATTCCACTTGTTTCTTCAGTAGATGTGTAAGAGAGGCAGCAATAGACGCATGATTTTGAATAAATCTCCTGTAATAGCCAACATGTCCTAAGAAAGCTCTTAGTTCACGCAAATTGGTTGGTATCAGAAGGTTCTTTATAAGCTCAACTTTATCTTTGTTGACTTCTATTCCTCTGTTAGATATTCTGTGTCCGAGCAATATTCCTTCTTTCATACCAAAAAAACATTTCTCTGGATGAAGAGATAAACAAGAATCTCGACACCGTTGCAAAGTTAATTTGAGCTTCTGCAGGTGTGTCTTTATATCAGTGTACACACAGAAATCATCAATAAATATTTCGAGAAAAGCTCTCAGGAAGGCAGCGAAAATTAACATCATGATTCGCTGAAAAGTCGCTGGAGCATTACAAAAATCAAAGGGCATTTTGTTGTAGGCATAAGTGCCCCAATCCGTCGTGAATGTGGTCTTTGAGCGATCCTCCTTTCACACTCCCACCTGATTATATCCAAAAAAGCCATCACAGAAACTGTAACGCTCTTGACCAACAACCTGATCTAGGATGGAATCAGTAAAAGGCAAAGGATGATGGTCCTTCCTGGTGGCACCATTGAGTTTTCAAAAATCCTGGCATATTCGTATTTTTCTAGTCTTCTTCTTCGGGACAACAACAATGGGTGAAACCCATTCACTACTTAAGACGGGATAGATTATACTTGCCTTAAGGTGTTTGTTAAGTTTGTCCTTGACCATTGGAGATTATTTAGGATTGAGACGATACTATCTCTGTCGAACAGGTACAACATCTTCCTTCAGATCAATTCGGTACTCTCCGAATTCAGCAGGTATACCCTTCAAATCGTCGAGCGACCAGACAAAAACATCTTGATACTCCTTCAATAGTTCAGTGAATTCCGCCAACTCAGATTCTCCAAGTGACTTTGAAACATGCACAAATCTGCCAGGTGCAAGTTCAATCAGTTCAGTAGAATCTGGTAAGATGATACCTTCAGTCATACTGGCCTTGGTTAGGCCATGAATTTCACGCATGGTTGACTCCATAGATGTTTTCTTGTCGTCAACCTGGTTCTTGTTACCAAATTCGTGTTCAAATTCGTCACTCGAATCGTTAGACTCTTTCGAGTTTGTGTTTGTGACGTTAATTTCTTCATACAAAACATCAGCTTCATCGTTGCAGGCATCGAAATCAGCATTCTCATAACATTCAAAGTACTGCACTTCAATATCAGATTTCTAGGAAAAAATATTCAAGGCATACGAAGATTTTTTTGATGTTAAACTGGTGTCGGACAAAGGAGTTTCACCTTCATATTTGTCACGACTCCAGGTTATGATTTGTTCTGCTGGCTTACCTCGGTTATTGGTCTCACCAGTCTGAAATCTTAGCTCTCTGGATTTCCAATGTATACTAGCATTTGATTGATAAAGCCAAGGTCGTCCAATCAGCACAGAATAGGATGACAAACCGAGTGGTTTGATAACAATGAAATTCATGGTGAATGGTTTGGCTTGAATGTAGACAGTGACATCCTTCAGCTCACCAACAAGTTTTCATCGTGTCGAATCAGCTAACTTGATGTTTCGCTGTGTTGGTTGAATGTCAGTTAGCCCCAGAGCATGAGTTGTTCTTCTGCTATTATATTTACACAAAAACCAGAGTCAATTGGCACTTTTTCGATCAGGCATCCTGCAATAGTAACATCAATTTCAGGTGCACCGAGATCACCTAAATCAATAGACAAAACACCAGCATCTGGCAAAGAAATTTTCTTCTTCTTCTTAGGCACAGAAAGGCCTTTCAGCTGTTTTCTATAATAAGTGTTATCTGCCAGCAGTTGTTCAAAAGTAATGTTTGGTCGAAGAGATCCGATATCAGTTACGATGTCATATTCTTTTGTCTTTTATTTTGAGGTTGGTTTATCAATAACAGCACTAGACAATTTCGTCTTCGCAATTTCTTCGTCTTCTTCCTCGAAAGTGACCACCTTCTCTGCAGGAGCAGTCTTTAGTTCAACGTTGATGATTTCCTTTGCTTCTGCTGAGATATCTTTTGCAAATAACTTCGCAGCATCATGGTCATAGTCAGGGTCATCCTTGAGATCTTCTTTAGTCATGGATTTATTCGTCGTCTTGCTAGAAGATTTCGTCTTCGAGGATTTTCTGCGCTTTGTCGAAGATTTCTGATCAGGTTTTGAGGACCTTTTGCTTCTCGTGGTGACTTTAAAAATCTTTTCCACGTCACTTGGCCAGGATTGATCTTCAGTCTTTGCCAGTTTTCCTTCAATAACGTCAATTCTCTGTACAACAGCATCTGTCGCAGCTTTTGCTTTTGTGTCTACAGCAGCTGGTGTTGCTACATACTGATATTTGGGTCGTGGCTTCTGCGGTTGAGGGCAGTCGGGATACTTGTGACCATGCTCTTTGCAATTCGAGCATAATGGTACGTAACCAATTGGCTTCCGTGGTTGAGGACAGTCGGGAGAAAAATGTCCCAGCTCTCCACAGTTGTAGCAGTTGCCCGAAACTGGTTTATTTGAGGTTTGAGACTTTGCTGGTCCAACAAATTCAGGAGGATTATGTCTTCTTAGTGCGAATTGGGTTTGTCCTGCTAAGCTGATGCTGCAGTACCATGTACATAGTTAGTAGTCACATCATTCTGAAAAATAAAAAGTACCTCCTGGGCAGAATCTTCAATGTATTTGACATTAACAGTGGTGCAGTCTTCCTTGGTGTGTCCAGATGTTCCACATTTTGTACACCACATTCATGAGTTAGAAAAAGACGCCTTTGGTCTTTTATCTACAACTTCTGAGATATGCACTTTCAAGTCATTAAATTTTTTATTAAGGTCAGCCATATTACTTTTCCAAAGATTTTCCACTTTGGAAGCTGATGACTTATCCTCGACAACTTTCGTGTCGTCCTTTCGTTTAGTTCGTCGTTTATTCTTTTTCTCTCCTTTGTCAGCATCTGATTCTGATGAATCGCTACTTTTAGATTCCGAGCTTGAAGAACTACTACTGGAATCAGAATCAGAATCATCATCGCTGTCACTGGAATCAGTCTTAGACTTTTGAGATTTCTTCGTTGATAGCCGCTTTCACGCTAATTTCAAAGTCTCAAAATTTTCTGCACTAGTTATAACAACTGCTAAGGAGTCATGTCCCCTTGTCCGCAGTATCGATCAATTTTTGGTGGTAGACCAGCCAAAAACCATTCGATTTGCATATCCACGGGATATACACCGGTTAATTTTCCTATGAGGTTTTTAACCTTACGTGTATATTTGCGAAGAGATTCTTTACTCTTCTTCTGAACATTGTTCAGTCGTCCAAGAATTCTAGATTTGTAACCTATCTCTCTGAACTGTTTCAGAAACGCATCTTTCAACAGGTACCAGGTTCCTACACGGCCTAGTTCTACCTGGCTATACCAGATATGTGCTTGCTTTCTTAGCAGACCAAAGAAAATTCGTAATTTGTCTACGTCAGTTCCCTCGTTATTCGCATTGGCTATTGACTCAAATTGTGAAACATAGCTATCTGCATCATCGGAGCTGGTCCCTTTAAAATAATCATATTTAATTTTAGAGATAGAAGTGAAGCGTGCAGCAGGACCCTCCATACCGAAGCTAATTACCCTCTCTAAGCTTCCGATATCTTTCTAATCTCAATTCTCTATCTGACATACATTAGAGATGGAAATGGATGTGTCAGATTTCTTATAACTTTCCTAAACTATCCCCGGCAACGGCGCAAAAATTGGTATATGTCGTGCTATACCAACAGGGTTAATATAGATTTTGTAATGAAAAGTATCGTTTCCACAGAGGACAACGTTAGTAAGTTTTTGGTGTAATTATGACAGGTGGTTTCGAATGTTATTCTGGTTGTCGACAAACATTAAAAAGTAACCAGTATTACTTATATTTGGAATGGGTGATGTCAATGAATTCGGAACAACAATCTGGCCTCTATCAAATTGAAGGAAGCGCGATCTACAAATGAAATGTTATGAGAGTAGTACAGCAAACTACACTCTGGCTGACTCATTAGGGCCCTTTTTGGACTTAAAAATGGCCTCTTCACTAATTATAATTAGTGTTAATGACGGTCCCAATAAAATATTGACAACTGAGAGGGAATGGTCCATATGACATGGCAAATTCAATGGTGCAGATTAAATCAAGTGTGGGCCCACAAAGTACACCTCTAACATTAACCCTACATTAACCCTAGATAAAACAATAACTATGCCTACAAGCTAACATCAACTAGTCTGTCTATCTACTAGCAGCCTTATCCTAAGTGAGTCTAGTCCTTATTTCAAATTTTGAATGTTCACAAGCTTGTATCTCTCATCTCTCTCTCATTTTGTAGTCTCTCTCTCTCTCTCTCTCTCTCTCTCTCTCTCTCTCTCTCTCTCTCTCTCTCTCTCTCTCTCTCTCTCTCTCTCTCTCTCTCTCTCTCTCTCTCTCTCTCTCTCTCTCTCTCTCTCATTTTGTATACTCCACAGATATTCTTTTTTTTTTATTTTGGTTCACCTTATCTGAAGATCTACACACTATTTCGCATATCCTACATAATCATTACATCATCCATTATGGCCTCTACTCAATCAAGGAAGCCCAAGAATCAAGTAGCTTCCATTGTTGCACACATCAAAGATTCCAACGAGCATTGGGTGCCCCATACATTTTCAACTTTTGACTGGGTTTACATGCAACCATCGGGCAAAGGAACTCACAAGGTTGCAAAGAGGAAGCGAAACAACCAAGATTGCCATTGGAAAAGAAGGATCCACGAATTCAAGATCGACCAAAACGGCGAATATCTTGCAAATGTGCAACACGTATACATGCGTCGAGATATTTTATTGGATGTGGCTGTTGCTGATAGAACCATACAGTCACACTGCAGGTCTCACCTCTTTTATTCTTGTGTTAACTATTATGTTTGAATTATTATTATGTCATTGTAATGGATAATAACGTTGCATTAATGCCTGGTGCAGATGTCTTTCCTTCAAACAGCTTCGACTGGAAAAACGTGAAGTCCTTCACTGAAAAATTCTCCGCCATACATGCCAAATATGGAGAACTAATATATGGTGGGTTGGCATCCTCTGCTTTGATCAAAATGGGCATTTTCTTTTACGATCACATGTACGAAGTTCCAAAAAAAAACTTTGGCCAAGGCAAATTAGCACCAACTTCTGAGCCTGTGATCAATTCTCACGAGTGGCCATATGTTGACCAACTGACTATTGAATTAACGAAGAGGCAACTTCTCAAAGAGATTATTGGTAATATGAAGCCAACATTTGGATCCAAATGAGTCTACACTAGCATCTCTGTGCCGATCACCGTATTTGTTGCCATATTTAAGACGGTCCTCTTTAGGAAAACAAACACGATGTGGGCATGGAAAGCAACAGAATCATCACTGTTGGACAACATATTTGTCGCATGGGATTCAAAGAAAATGGAGCATAAAGGAGATTTAATAAGGTGTAAGCTCTCTTGTGAAACAATGACCATAAGGTATCATATTTCACGTCAAACATGCTTCTTAAGTTTCATTTATAGGCGATATAAGTTTGGTCATGGCCGATGGGACCCTCTGGACACGGAGACGAATCAGCAAGAAGTGGAGATATCCATACATTTGCCCCATGATGAAATACGAGAAATTCATATAAATAAGGAGTGCAGCCTAGAAGATCTTCGGCATATGCTTGGATTGACTTTTGTTGATGTGCCATTAGATTTTGTCTTCACTCGTAATGAACAAAATGTGAGTCCCTAATTTCCATCAGATTCCTGAATTTTAAATAGTAATGTTGAATAAATATAGGATTATTAACTTTGTGTCTGGTTTTGCAGATACGGAGATGAGCCGAAAAAGATCATGAATGTGTTTCATTTTTACAAATAGGGACATTAGGAGTCCAATGGGAATAAAGGATTTAATCTAATGGAAAATAGAAAACACAATTAGTTGGTTGTGTTTTGACTCTATTCTAATATATTTGGTTACGTTTTGACGTTACTTTTGCGTTGTCACATTTTATATGTCTGTTACTACATTTGTGGATGTCCAAGGTTGAAACTTGTTAGGGTTTAAATCGTTTAGTGATATGCATTTTAATACTATTACTGGTTTTCTTCGAAGGTTTCCGCTCACTGGCAATTAGGATTTTTACTCATGAGCCTAGACAAGAACATACTATATTTGGAAAAGAGGCCAAAACTTTTATAGGGGCACTTACTAGAAATAGAACCTTCACTATATAAGGGTGCTTGGGTCCTCATTTCTCCACTTCATCCCTTGAGGGTCAGAGTGTCAGTTTTTTTAAATTCTCTGTTTTTCATCTCTCGTGTTCTCTCGTTTTCAAAGGCTAACCAATGTCGGAGGAAATGGCACGGACGAAACAAACGGCTAGAGATCCCAGAGTGACTGCATTGCTCCATAGGGATGCACTAGCCACCCTCGATGAGAGAGAGAGATGGGAGAGCAGAAGCAGGAGTAGGAGTCGCAGCCCTATAGCATCTCAAGAAGATCCGGCCACTCAGCGTGAAGCTGAGGAGGACATGGCCCATACAGCAGCTGCACAAGAGGACTAGACTGAGCAGCAGCAGCAAGAAGACCAGCAGCAGCAGGAGGACCAGCAGCAGCAGCAGCAGCAGCCAACACGAGAAAAAAGCCCTTCTCCGACGGCAACTGAGCGGGAGGAAACAATGAAGTTCCTAGATGAGGAGCTTGCGGCATCGGGTGAGTTGCCGGTTTTGAATGATTCTTTCTTCGACCCATTTCCACCAGCAATGGGCATGGACGCATCAAATTTAGGCATATCGGGGGACACCACACCCATCGTGCCACCTCCAAGTCACGGCCCGATGATGGGTCCGATGATGTCGTTGCTGGTGGGTGGTTCTGATGAGGGCACCCCCGATGTCGAACACAACAAGGATGAAGCAGAAGGCGACCCATAGATGGTCAGAGAGAGGAGCACACGAGCGAAAAAGAAAGAATTCTCGCAAGGCAGAGTCTACATCAAAGCGACGGAACCCTGCAGCTCAGCAGCCATCACCACTGCCCACACCGCCAACACCACCTCCACCGCCTCCGCCCCCACCGCGTCCACTGCCTCCACCACCACCTCCACCGCCTCCAAGTTCTGCCGCAGCTAGCCCAAGTAGGACCGTAGAGCGTCGCAGGGATAGGCTGGCCCCTCGTGCAGCACCATGGGCTGGAAAGGAGCTCCGCAGGATGCAGCCACCACCTCCTCGACCGCATAGAAAGCGCAGGATCGCAAAGTGGCTCCAGGATATACGGAGCTATCAGAAGGCCGTAAAATTTTTTATCCCTAGGGCCCCTTTTGTGAGGCTTGTAAAAGAAATAGTCGATGGATTTTCCTTGGGGAACAGAGTTACGGTAGATGCGGTGTCCGCAATACAAGAGTCTACGGAAATGTACCTAACGCAGCTCTTTGAGGACTCATTTTTGTGTGCAGTGCACGGGAAGAGAGTCACAATACTCTCGAAGGATCTCCACCTAGCTCTAAGGAGAGAGTGGAATTAAAAATATCAGGTACATGATTTTATTTATAATATACTGAAGATTTGGTGTCAAGTGTCTTGCAGAATTTCAGGTTGTGTGAATGCAAATTGTTGTGATTGAGTTTGATATCTGATTTCAGTACTGTTTATGTGAATGCAGTCATTTGAAAATTTTAGTATCATCTATGTGAATGCAGTGATTTAAAATTTTCAGTACTATGGGAATGGTAGTTTTTTTAACCATGTTGTAGATAAGACAGGTTTCCATGTCGTGGCATGGAAATCACGCCAAGGCGTGACCAGGGGATGTTTGACCTGGTCAAACGTCCCCGAGTTGCGCCTTGGCGTGATTTTCACGCCAGGGCGTGACCAGGGCCCGTTTGACCAGGTCAAATGGGCCCTGGTCGCGCCCTGGCGTGAAAATCACGTCGCATAAAAAAAGGAGGAGAAATCTTCATCAGAAAAAAAAAATTAAATTCTAAATTCAATGAATAAGCACATTATATAATGACAACAGAGAATTAGGAGAGTCCACAAGAAAAAAATGACAAAATCTTTATTCACATGTCCATCTGGGCTATACTTGTTGCTGAAGCAGAAAATAAAGTTGTTGGGCAAGTTCCCAATGTAGTGGGCCATAGACCTGTCCAAAGTTCCTGCTTCAACTTTCTCCCGAGAGCCACCCCTTCGCATTGCAAATGCATCAAGCTCCACTGCATCCTGCATTTGGTTCAAATTATTGCAAAATGAGTTTAATGAAGACAAACAAACATAACAAACACACGCAAGTTGAATTGTTGGGTCAGACTTGCCTCGGTGCCTTCATCAATGTCTTCGGTTTGCGCAAGATTAATTTCTTTGCCTTTGTACTTCACGTCAGCAGTTTTTCCTTCGAGTACCTCGAATGGCCTCGTTTGAACTGGTGGTGGTTGAAGCGTTTTCAATTGGCAAAGCACCCTTGTCAGTGCTTGCTCGGTGGTGTCCGTGTCATGCCCGATCAGCTTCTCATACGTGTCATCGGGCTGGGTGTGATCGAAAGTGGAACTGCCATTCTGCAAATTTACCAATGCTATCAGCATCTCATCTTCTCGCAAGCCGAGAATATGTTGCAAGTCATGCATGAACACATACTCCTGCCCATCAATGATGATTGGAGCAAAGCCATGGATTCGAAGCACGACATCATCGGACTCATCTATATCTGGCTCCGCTGATGTGGATGCACCTGTTGCCTCTTGCGCAGCCAAGACTGCTTCGTGCTCCGCAGATAAATCTTCCTCTTCACCCGGGTCGTTCATCTCATTCACTTGCTCACTAGGATTGTGTTTGTTGCTGGCCACAATCGCTGTAAACTCATTAAGCAAAAAAATAACAGTAATCTCACCGGATAGAAACTTCTTTCCTACACTTTCAAGATCAAAAGTTTTCAGCTGATCCTTCGTCAGCTCCAAGTAATGATCGTTACCCAAGTGACTAATAAATCTGTTGAGACGAGCGATAAAGAGTCTATTTCCTTTCCATATATAGCTAAGCAAGTTATATGGAATCCACATGATAGTTGAGCCAGGAATTTGTATGGCATAAGGCTTCAAAGTTTCATCTATATACTCACTCACGTACGTGAATGCATCCGTATTAGCCCGTAGAGTGGCAAGCGTGTCTATTCTACCAGTAAACATACAATAAATACGATCTAACTGATCTAAAAACTCTGTGGGGGCTAGCAGATTGGCCAACTCTATTTTAGGGGACGACATTGTTATGCAACTAAGAACACTAATTGACCAGCAAACTAGTAGTCTAATTGAACAAGACAAGCTAAATTACGAGGAAACAAATTCATCAGTTTCCGTAGTTTCTCTAGCGCTGTTTTCCAAAACATTGGATGTTGGTGTCCTCGGCATCCATCTCTTTCCAACTCGGACTCTAGACATCCTCCATTCTTGATGCCTTGTTCTAGCATTAGAGGACTGTCATGTTGTCTTTCTGACTGAATTTGAATTGGAGATAATTGAACACAACTCTTCAGTTCTTGTGTTTTGAAAGTGTCCTCGGCCCAAAACTCCTATGTAAAACCATTGGAATATCTCAACCAATGCATTGCTAAGACCCTTTCCTCCACCATGCCGTGAATTTTTGAAATACGCAGCCTTTGTCCTGTAATGACTCTTTTCCATGCCTTGCGTATTCCAAATAGCTAATGATCCATAGGTTTTCATAAACCAAGGTCCATGAGCATAGAAGATGTGCTATTCATAGAAAATTTGTATTAGTTTAAATCTTTACAAATACATAAATACGAAAGTAAAAAATATGAGACACACATACCATATAGTGAGTTATGTGTGTTTCTCCCCATGCATCGATCATCAATTCAGTAAATGTTTTGACTTCTCTTGCGTATCTATCCAAATCTTCATCTCTCACAATATTTTTGTTGATAGTTTGTGACAAGGCATCAAATGCTTGCCAAACCTTAGCACGTGTACTTGCCATGCGAGGATTTGAGCCAATATTTGTTGTGCATTGACA
This sequence comes from Diphasiastrum complanatum, assembly GCA_029204225.1. Taxonomy (NCBI): domain Eukaryota; kingdom Viridiplantae; phylum Streptophyta; class Lycopodiopsida; order Lycopodiales; family Lycopodiaceae; genus Diphasiastrum; species Diphasiastrum complanatum. The sequence goes on along the minus strand of CM055096.1, from coordinate 34,818,991 downwards.
TATTTTCCTCCAGTACTCCCCTTCAACACTGCTTTCACGTGTAATATGATTTGACAATAGGTGTCTCGCTTTCGCACCACCCATTGAAACGTTTGCGGGAACATCTTGCATTTTTCCACTCATCTCAACGTCTTTGGTAAGACTCATGTGGCCCCCGTGCAATCCCATATCGGATAAAATTATCTCTAGATTTCTAATGCTAACATCTGCTCTTGATTTGGGCTACATGTTCCATGCGTAACAACAATGCAAAAATAATAATTTGTCCAGTATTCGTAATTTACCATGCATTGTGCAAAAATTGACTCTTTCGAGAGGAATGTTCAACACAGGACTCCAAGCTTTGTCTAGATTGTGCCTATTTGGTGCAAGACGTTGGTTGCAATTCAAAATACTTTTGTTCCGCCCAGATTCAAACATACAATATATACAAAAATTCTTTGCATTTGCACCAAAACCACAACCGTACATGCATTTCAAAGTCTTCAAATCAGCAGCTAGGTGCCATTCTACAGCAAAGCTTTCTCCTTCAACATTGAAATTGCAACCCTCCCACATTGCATTTTAGGTGTCGGTAAACTCCGAGAACAATATAATATACTTTCTTGTTAGTCACCATCAATGACATTTGAAGCATTGTAACTTTCATATGCAAAAATTTAGCGAGATCACTAACCATTCACCACAATCCACCACCACCATCATGTTCAACTATACTAACATCTGATTCCATCCATCAACTATATGCACCATCACCCATCTTGCCTACATAAGATAGGAGTCAAGCCCCTTGTATATCTTGGATGCTCTTGTGGTCAAGATATAATATATGAAAGACCTCAATATCTATGACTAAATCACCTTGTTCTAGCTTAGACTTATTGAATTATTCGACACTCCATGTTCCATTACCACTTCTTCATCGATAATACTCAATGTCACAATATTGGATAAAATAAAATTATTTGATTTTATAGAAACTGCTTATGATTTTGTGATTAAACTATCAATGGCCATCATCAGTCAATCTTGTACACTTGGGCATTTTGATGTACAATGGTAGGATGATGAAATTTTTACAATTTTACAAAAAGGCATGTGAGGTACATGCTTATAACATATTTGGAAAAAAACTTAGTCTATTTAGCATGGCACTAATAGATGTCACCAATAATTGGTTATTGAAGAACATTATATTGCAGGCCATGAAAGTGGTGTTGATCAAGCAGTTTCAACTTTTTAAAATCCTAAAAAGCCTTTTCATATACTTTAGTAAAGCAAACATGAATATGAGTACAAAATCACATAAAATGTATTATGTGATTGTACATTGAGTGTAATTTAGATACAATTGTTGTTCATCATGTACTAATGTCATTGATGGTCAATCTCTCTAAGGAAAATTTCTATAAAATAAAAAGACAAAAGGCCTATAATGCACTTAGAAAAGCTATGGATGGTGTCATGTTGGAAAAGAACAATAGATTTGACAAGGAATTAGATTTGTTCCAATCCCAATGTACCTTATGCTTATTGATCAAACATAAAACACACAAGAATGCGCATCCTTGTCTGGTTTCGACGGGTCCACCATCCTTTTGATTTTTCAACAATTTAAGAAAAAGGCACATCAAGCTCAAATTGACAAATTGATGTGAGATTTGATGCAAAAAATGGGTCGCAAATTGAAGGTTGTCCAATTTAATCTCAAATGCATAAAATCTGCTCAACATGCTTGTCCAACATTTAAAGTGTAGTAGTGTGCGATGTCCAATTTGTCAAAAAAATTATATTACTAATGGATGTAGAAAGGCAAAGCTAGTTTGATCCACCCAGCCAATGCACTCTCTTATATAATGCCTCTCCTAGCCCAGTGTGAGTTTGCATGGATGCGGTAGGTGGTAGTTGTTGCTGTTGACACCCACCGACATGGTGTATGCATGATTGATTGTTGCATGCTAGGTCCTAGTCCCGTCATTGGAGGACTGCATGGTCCCCTACTATCATGCATGTGTTTGCATGCATTTGCAGGTATATGTATGGGCATTACTAGCTCTCATACCTATTGCATGGTATGCATGCATGCCTTTGACTCACATTGCCTTCTGCCCTTCGATGGTTAGCTACACCTAGAAGTATTGTTGGATAGGTATTGGTGCGGTCTCGTAACACTCCCTCCCCCTTGAGAGTTGTCTTGGTCCTCCAAGACAAAATCTGAATATAACTGTCGAAGTATATTGCCCTTTCTCCAACTGGCATTCTCAACTGGCTGATCCTTCCACTTGATTAAATATTCTTGATATAGGATATGACATGTCTGCGTCTCCCTAGAACTAAGAATACTTTCTGGCTCATGTGGAAGATGCTGAGAATCCATCGGAGGAACTAGAACACTGTTTCTGACTTGATTATATGATCTAGTTATAGCCCTTCGTAATTGACGAACATGGAATACTGGATGGACTTTAGTACTGGTTGGGAGTTCTAGCTCAATAGAAGCTTTGCCTATTCTTCTAGAAATGGTAAAGGGCCCACAATTCCTAGGAAATAACTTAGCACACACTTCTATTTTGAGGGTTCTAGAATTAGCTGGGACTCGAAAGACTTTCTCACTAGGGGAGAATTGAATATCTCGTCTATGTGGATATATGCATACTGCTTAGCTCAATGTTGGTATGCTATGCTTAGCATGTGTTACCATCTGTATAGGCAATACCGACCCCCTGGTCCACCACCTTACAATCCTCAACGGACCTATCAGCGACCAGGACAATTTCAACCACGTCTTCTAGGCCCACAACAGTATCCGCCTAGACAACCTTATGTAGTAAAAGCCTTTGATGTTGAGAACGAGTCTTTTCGCATTCCATCAGGACAAAGTGAGCTTGTCGTCTCACTGGATATTTCAGTAATCCATGTGTTGGGATTTCCTAATGACGATGAAACCATCCATGGAAGCAGCATGGTATATGACCACAACTACCTGAAGCCCTTCTCTAAAGATGATGGTACGACAACTATTTTCACAAGTGATGGCTATGCAATCCGCTATATCAAGGATAAAGAGCTACGAGAAGTGGCACAGTTACTGCACATGCTGATCAAAGTCCAGACACCTAGAATGGGCCGAATTTCCCTCACTGATCTATTCGCCTTATCTTTCGCGATGGGGGAGCAAGACATTCAACACTACAACTGAGCAAACAAGCTGATGAAGAAACTACATGTAGCTTTGAAGGCCAAGAAGGCCATGACCAAGGTGGAGCATATCCTAGCGATGGTCCTGACTCAACAGTTGGGGGCCCAACGTGCAATGAGAATCACCGACATCCAGACAAAGTACCCCGATGTGCCGCACCAAGCCACCCAACTCGCACACAGCCACCCATCGCGCACAAACCTTCAAGCGCCTATTGCCTGAAGGCAAATCACCCACGAGGATCACGCGCCGTAGAAAGTCCAGTAAAGCAACAAAGCCTGAAGAAGGTGAAGTCACCGGCGAAGCAGATCCACAACAAGCAGCTCCACAAGACATTGGTGTGCAAGAAGGAGCTGAGGCGGATATTGGCAATGATGGCTTTGGTAGAGATGACTCGGGCACCTTTGACCACACGTTGGTGGCCCACCAGAACTCCGCTCAACTAGCGGCCATTCTTACCAGTACGGCCCCTCTAGCAACAATCATCACAATAGCAGGCCTATCAACACAGAAGCAACTTCCGGCAATATCCCAGGCGGATCAGACAGCCTCACTCGATGCCACCACTGTGGTCCTCCCGTCCACCCCACCCTCCATCACTGTCACTGCTTCCTCCCCTCCCATCACCATTTCTGTTTCTTTACCATCCCCCACCCCCCAATCACCACCCCCCATCATCACTACTAGCCTCTCTTTCGCATTTGAATTTAACTTTGATTCTAATTCTTTCGCCGCTCAACTCCAACAAACTACCGTTACCATTATTTCTTTCACATCTTCTATTGTCACTCAACCCCCACCCGCTATTCCTATCCACGATCAACCTAGCTCTTCACAACTACCTCCACAACACGATACCTAAATCCCTCCATTCACTCATATCCCTCCACTCACTAATATTCCCCCACAATACCCGAATAAAAATGAACCCCTTCCTTACCTAGCTCCTTGGGAGCAGCTCTTCCCTTTGGTGCAAAAGGCATCACGACGCTTAGACTTACCTTGCTCAGTCCATTGCTTATTACCAATCATTTTGAGACACAACACTGCAGGAAAATCTTGTGCTGACCAGACAATCAGGATGTGGCACAAGTAGTGAAAGAAGCCAACAAACAAGCAACGCGTGCACGTCGGGACGAAGAACTCACTGCCGACCAAATGGACCAAATGCAAGAGCGCATGGATCAGCCTCAAGCAGAACTCAACTAGAAGAACACACAACTCAGCCAGCTCCAGCAATGCTTGGATGCCAAAACTAGTTCCAACCAAGAATTATGTGCTGCTATGATGGGACAAATCAATCAGATTGATTTCCAATGATTTGCTCCACTTCCTATTCCAGACAAGAACAATCATTAATTGAAGGCATGTGTACTTTCTGGTTTCACACGTGTGAAACATTGTCTGAGTACGAACTCCAACCTAAAAATCAAGTACACATTGATAGAACCTCAAAACAATCAAAACAAATGTAGACAAATGGAGAGAATCACTCAAAATTGCTTCCAAAACCAAGATTGGTGTCTCACAATGATTATGGCCAAATAAGCTTCTATATATACACTTTTGGAGCTCGAGGTACTGATCATGCATCAGATCTCACACGTGTGAGAATGCCTTGTCACCATCATGCAATTTGACACTTGGATCAAAACTTTTCATTTTGGGCATTTTTGGTCTATTTTCCTACTATATGGAGATCTTCATGGAAATCTTCTAGAAGCAAAACTCGCCTACTTCAGCTATTTTCACACGTGTGAGCTGTCCTCTACACATGGGATATGACACCTAACTAAAGGATGTGGCTTATGCAATCAATAGATTGATGCCATGTGTCATATGTCTAGAAAACTAGTTTTTGGCCAGGCTCCACACATGTGTGTTTATCTATATACAAAATTTTTGGCCTCTACCAAGCTTAACATGACGATCTTGAACTTGATTCCATGGGCTGAATTGGTCTTTGCTGGTTCAAAAGGTGTGAAGATCAGCTAATGAGTTTGATGTTGATCTGAAATCACCATAACCATGATAGTGCTTCTTTGATGTTGACATCTTTGATGAGCTTGAGAGCTTTGCACCATCCTAGCACCTCCAAAATTGATTCCTTCCAAATTTCATGTAGATGCTTGACCTTGAGACTTGCTCCTTCTTCATGTGCATGCTCCTTCATGAGAAAATAAAGATTTCTTCTTGATTTATCAGGATCGCAAAGATCTAACATCATGTTACCACGATCTAGAGAATTAGACTCATCCAAATTGGCAAGACTATGCATGCTATAATAACAAAGTGTTTGCACCATATTTTCATGCTTGTTTACCATGCTAATCTCAGATCCAATGAGGCTAAATACTTCATTATGGAGATAAGTGTCTTTAGAAGATGATTCACTTACTCTCATAAAGAGTTTACAATTTGCCTCAATACAGATTTTCAAACTATGAGTGAACAAATCACTTTTGCTCTTACATGAGCATACGTTTGATGAAATAACCGTTTGCTTTATAGTTGATTTAAAATCAATTTCAACCTTTTAAGAACATCATCTATGTTCTCAAGAGAGACTTCATACTCAACTAGTATGGCTTTACTCCAATTTTGAGATGCAATGATCTCACTAAAGCAAATTGATTTATCAAATGACATAAGAGAAGTAAGTATGTGATGTATACCACATGAGTTATGCTCCTCTTTCCCTTGAAATTTGAGCCACATGGACTCAACCATATTTCTTGAGTTCCTTTTTGGAATCACAATTTGAGAAGGTCTCTCCTCCTCAATCCTTGGCACACTTGAACCTTGAGAAGGATTCTCCTCCTCAATCCTTGGCACATTTGAACCTTGAGATGACTTCATAACTAATGTAAGCTTACAAGGAAAACATATTTTGCTATCTTTTAAGGCATCACACTCAACTAGTATTGCCTTAATCCACCTTTGAGATACAAAAATCTCTTCAAAGCAAAATGGTTTTTCATAAGTTGACATGATAGCATAAATGAAACTATTTTAATTTTCTGATTGCTGCTCCTTATTCTTGATTGATTTCTCTTGGATCATAACAATAAGTTTGAACTTATTGAAATCTAGGGTTGGCTAATAAAGCGATGGCACTTTGATTATCACAAAATAATGTCGTCGGAGCATATTGATTCAAACCGATATCTGAGAGTAAGTTCCTCAACCAAATTGCTTCCTTTGTAGCTTGAGAGGCTGTGATATACTCTGATTAAGATTCATGGTGTTTAGTACCTTGTATGACAAGACAATGAAATTAGATGCTTTCAAATCTACATTTGTTGTTGTTAAAGCAATTTCATTGGATAACTATTTTTGTAATAGTTTGAATAGAGTCATAAAAGATGAAACATCATTTATTGTGGAAATCTGCGTGTCCACATGCTTTGTGCATGATCATTCCAATGTAAGGACCAAAGACTCAATGATAGGAATAATGGTAATTTTTGCTCTTCGAATAGAGATTGTAGAATGTACATGTTTTCCACCAAAGAAGTTGTCAATGGTGGAAATGTGATCTTTCAAGAGTGGAAGATTTGTAAACTTGAAGAAGCACCTTTGGATCAACACCTTATTCAATTCATTGATGGTTTGGAGTCAAGTCAAGTGGAGAAGCAAGCTCAAGACTTGAGGACTCCAAGAAGAACCTTGAGTATCAAGATGGAGCCATCAAGGCTCGATCATATGGATCAAGCATTGCAAGTTGTCTTTGGAAACATTATGTATGCACTTAATAGCTTAATTTATGTATCTTCAAGTGCAAAAAATGCCTTGGGAAACCATGTCTTGTCATGATGTATAGTTTTGAGAGTGTGCAACATGTATATAGACACATTTGTGGAACATCTTGCCATTAGAGAAAATATGGGCCTAAAGAGGGCACTATAAGAAATGCCATGTAGGAGAGAGAAAAATAACAATAAAGTTATTAAAATTTATTTTCTAACTTCTTTACACATCTACCCGCACTACTTTTCATGATTAGTCACATCAAACTTCACTGGTGCTTAACCACAGTTGAAGTATAATATTCAAAATGTCAAAATATTCCCTCCCAATAGTTGGGAACACTCAAAAATTTGAATTAGGAGTGACATTTCAGAAACAAAGACTACGCCATCTCTATCTCCAAGTGTTTAGCGCCATCTCCAGTTCTGTTATTGTCTTGTGTTGTTTGTTACTATACTATTGTGCTAATGACAAAGCTTTATCATCTTCATGTAGATCTGTCACCAGAATATGCTCTGCACAGGACAAAAAATTCAAAGCAACCCAAATTGTCAACTTCTGATATGATCCGATATAGGGAGGAAAAGCTAAAGCGTGTAGATTTATGGTCATCAGGAACATTGTATCCTATTTATCCATATTCATTGCAACAACCAGATTTTCATTTGGTGATTCATTTAATAATCTATGTGTCATGGCAAAAATGGCCTTTTGAGTTACTGTGAGAATTTGATGCTCTATGGGCATGCACATTCAATGCAAAGAATACATTATTTGGAAGAGAAAATATCAATAGAGTCCGATGAAAAATCTACAAATTTAAAAACTTGTTTGGAAGAAAATGAGATGTTCAAAAAGGTGATCCAAATGTTGAAATCTTCTTTGCGTCATTTTACAACTAGTAATGATGAGATGAAAACTGCATTTCAATCCATGCATATATCATATTTGTCTCTTGTTATAGATATGGATGTGCTCAACAAAAAGGTCAGAAACAACAAGAGGAAAAGATTGGTAAACAAGGATATATGTGATCTATCATCCAGAGGAGGTTATCGAAAAAGACGAATCCGTGCTTTCAAGTAAGTTATAGCTTATTTGGTTTAATATTGCTTGAACTTTTAGATTCAATCATAATCACTAGTTCTGTTATTTATTAATTTCAACTTTCTATTGATTTGTTTATTGTGTTGTTGTGAATACTATGATTGTCCTAATCTCTACTGACAATTTTATGAACATTATGTTTGCAATGCAGATCAACATTGGTTGTTGAAGACCATTTGGCCGATGAGATTTCCATTGAAAACTCACTAGATTCTATTTTGACTTCTAAAATCTATGAAATCAATGCTAAACAATACCAAAATGAAAAAAATTAAGGCATCAGTTACTGATAACATTATGAATGAAGTTCGAGAAATATTAGACACTACATTGGTTCAGGGAGTATGTGATTTTTCTAACATCAGTAGAGAAGCATATGCAACAATGTTTAAGATGATAAAGGAGACATTTGCATAGGTAAGTATTAAAAAGTTTTCAATCCCACGACCATTTCATCTTTTTAAAAAAAGACACATGTTAAACCAAGGTATGCAGACAATAGTTGGTAATCCGTCTCATATCAATGAAGTGCAATGTTCAAAAGGAGAATGTCTAGCATATAACAATTCCAACAATTTATTTATTGACATTATCAGTTACTAACATTCATCATAAATTTTTACGGTATTACAAATGAGAATGTCAATAACAAGTTGATAGTTGTTGTCAAATTAGATGAGTTTGAAATTAAAAAAAGACAAAAAATGGAAAGAGTCAGTCTTACGATGGAGCACTTTCAAATTCAGAAGCCTTAGAAGGCCTCAACTTCAGTGTTCGATCAAAAAATGATATTTGGTGGTTATCAGCTTCAGAAGTAGAAGGGGCAGCATCCGAATTGTCAGAAATATTTAACAAAAGAATAAAAAAACAAATGCAGATTGAAACTCTACAAATCTATATTTTTTATTGTGTATTTGACAATCATCTATAAACTTGAAATCATTATGCAACTTGGTGAACATTCTGTCAAGCTTAGTTTTATAAGTACGCCTGTCAAGTGCCACCAAGTCTTGATAATGAGTCATGTCCTTATTTTGAGATCTGAACAAGAGGGTAATGAGCAGAGACTTAGATTTAAGATAAATCTCAGATAAAGCTTCCACAGTAGGACCCTTTGTAATAGAAAGAAGATTAAAAAGAAAAGGAGAAAAAAGTGACTTGAAATACTCTATATTGTCACTGATACCAAATTCATGCAAAAAAGATAACATACTAGAATCAAAATTAGACACTTTAGTAAAGAGATTACAGGGCAAAAGATTCTAGAAAAATGGATATCGGTCTCAAGCATGAAATAGAACATAAAATCAAATTGCAACAAAATATGTGCTCGAGATAGATATTACAAGACCAAGTATCGGTTCGAACGAGGATATACACGAGAGATAAAATCAGATGCGAAATGCGCGCTTGAGAGCGATATCCAAGAAACCGATATCGATTCTGTGGTACACTAAGTTTTATAATTTTATCATCAATTTTATCAAAAACTCAGTGATTTTTTTAATTGATGCAGTACTTGGTGGACTTGTAACTTATTTCTGATATTATTTGCCATGGTACTAGGTCAGGCTAGTTTATGTTGCCAAGGTTTATTTGATGTCCAGTTCTAAGGTCGAAGCATTGAATAATTTATTGTTGATATGGGCAACCAAAGAGGCAGTCTGGCTAAGGCAACTGCTTGCAGACATCAACCTTGCACAATCACTTCCTACAACAATCTATTGTGACAATCAAAGCAAAATAGCACTATCTACTAGTCCAAGATTTCACTATCGAAGCAAACATATCGAAATCATGTATCATTACCTTAGAGAGAAAGTACATAGCAAGGAAGTAGCATTGGTTTTCTACAGAACAAACTACATGGCAGCTGATTACTTCACAAAGGCTCTATCAAAAGAGCAACATATCATATTTAACAATATGTTATATGTACAAAGATAGGCGTAAATAGCATTCAATGCTTGTAAGATATTTTTGAAGAAACTTGTAAATATATATTACTAGTCGAAACAAGCTAAGTAAGATTATTATTATCAGAGTTATCTGTAGCCATCGTATTCACGCTCAAAAATCAAGCTGAAGTAGTCACTTCAAGCATTGTAGTCACAGTTGATATTAATCAGAGTGCAATTTTCTATCTTACTACTATATTGTTCATTTGTGCACTTTGTATGTATGATTCATCTTAAAAATTTCTGCTGCTAACTGTTTCGTTTCCGATCCTACACGCCTACGCTCAAAGCTTCGATCTTCCGCTGCCAGTCATCCCCATGTTTTGCGACAACAGGGAGGGCGATCAAGGAGGGCCCTCGGGAGGGAGGGTGCACGAGAGTGAGTAGGCGCAGGGAGGGCACACACAAAAAGGGGGCGCGCAGGAGGGAATGCGCAAGGACGTGACGCAAGAGAGGGGGCACAGGGAGGGCGCACGCGAAGGGAGGGTGTGCAGGGAGGGGATCGCTCTCTGTGGTCCAAAATCGCTCGCTCTCTCTCTCTCTCTCTCTCTCTCTCTCTCTCTCTCTCTCTCTCTCTCTCTCTCTCTCTCTCTCTCTCTCTCTCTCTCTCTCTCTCTCTCTCTCTCTCTCTCTCTCTCTCTCTCTCTCTCTCTCTCTCTCTCTCTCTACGCATCACACATGCACACAGACACACACCCCATCAGCCACCCGCCAACGACCATCGGCCATGTACATACACACACATACATCGGCCACTAGTCAACGACCATTGGCCACCCATCAACAACCATCGGCCGTCATCCAAATCATCGATCGTCACGTCAACGACACGCATACACACACACACACACACATATAACTATTTGTGCGCATGTGTATGAGTGCACCCATTCCTAACCCATGCATGTATGGGGAAAGTGCATATCCCCATACATTTGCACATTGTGTACATTGAGGGGTGGGCCCCAAAAAAATTCTCCACCCGCTCCCTCCCACTCAGTAGATTCAAATATCTTTATCTAACTTCAAATATTTGAAGTTTGATGTTAAGATTTTATTTTCTTCACACACTTCTCTGCAAGAGTGAAAAGTTGATTGCTAAAGTGAAGGAAGATATCTCGAAACATTTTGAGATTGTGAATCTGGGAGAAGCCAGGTGTTACCTCGGCTTGCAAATTGAAAGATAGTATGAGGGAGGTAAGCTATACCTTCACCAATCCAAATACACCCAAAAAATCCTAGAGGATTTTGGGATGTTGAATTGCAAAGGAGCGAATACTCCAATGCTCACAGGGACAGTGCTGACAAACGATGATTGTCCAAGGACTGAAGAAGAGAGAGAACAAATGCAGCTCACACCTTACATAAAGCTGATAGGTTCGCTGATGTACCTTACAAACAACACATGCCCTGACATTGCTTATGCAGTGTTCAAGATGAGCCAATTTTGCACGAATCCATGCTCGACACATTGGAAGATTGCAAAACAAATTTTGCAATATCTTCAATTAACAAGAGATTATAGCTTGTGTTATTGTCGTGATGCAAATTTCAAGATGCTTTCCTACAGTGATGCTAGCTGGGCATCCCTCAAGGACGATTGTAAAAGCGCCTCAGGAGGATGCACCATCGCGTCAAGAGCGACAATTCTTTGGGTCAACAAGAAGCAGACCATTGTGGCTCAGTCATCCTGCAAAGCAGAGTACGTTGCATCAGCGAAGATGGCCAATGAAATAATTTGGCTAAGGCAGTTCTTGGACGAATTGGGCGAAAGAAGGAACGAGCCTCTGGTCTTGTAGATGGATAACACATCTGCAATACATCTGATGAAAGATCTTGTGTTTCACTCAAGAACGAAACACATCAGGATCAAGTACCACTTGATCAGGCATCTGATTGAGAAGAAGATGTTGCAGACAACCTTCATCGAAACGAAAGACATGGTTGTTGACATCTTCACCAAAGCCCTAGACAAAGGACTTTTTGAGAGACAAAGGAGTAGTCTTGGAGTCGTAAAGCTATCATGCTTTGAGAGGGAGCTGAAGAAATATATCTGCCTAACAAAAATGTTCGCGAACTCGAAAGTCAAAAGACACGAAGCGAAAATGTTCGCGAACACCTTGACAAGAAGACACGAACGCGAAAGATTCGTGAAAGAGAATTTTTTGCAGTACAGCAGGAGAAAGTCAAACGACGCAAAAGTCAAAAGACACGAGGCGACACAAAAACCATCGCAACACCTTTTTTGCCCTCACGCTCCAAAAAGGACCAACAAGATCATACAAGTACCTAGAAGTACAGATATCTGATCTGATAGCATGATGTCAGCAGATACACTCTAGGTTGTGGCTAATCTGTCACTCTTGTAATTTGTAATTAGTTGTAGATGTTTAATTACTCTAATCTAGAAGTTACACGATGCGACTATATACTTTCTGAATGATACTTGATACAAAAAAACACATGAATTAGTCTAATGCTAGTAAGCAAGAAGACGAAAAATACAGAACACAAGTCCGTCTGTGTGCAAGACAATTCTGCATAGGATCTGTAGATCCACAAATCCGCTAGTAAGCAAGACATTACCCATGGGAGAACTGTATTTTCTCTCACGCCAACGCACTGCGTGGATCAGCATGCAGTGCTTGAAGAATCAGAAAATCAATAAACGATTTTGTAGCCATTTGCGCACATATCACTCTTATCATGTCTAATCTTGAATGCAAATTAGTCTGTTGTTATTTGTGTGTCTGATTCACTTGTTCATTTAATTTCGCACCTTGGTTTGAGTTTTGTTGAATGTTGTGTTAATCACAAACGTAGATTGGCAGTGCCTGACTACAATCTGGAGGATTGTAGGAATGATACAGCTGGCAGTGACCAGCGATCATATCTAAACTCCATCCAAATTGCTTTGCATTGTTGTTGTGCTTTCGCGTAAACAAAAACACATCAAGAATTGATAGCAAAAAGTGAAAAAAAAAACTGCTTTCTAGCTTGAATTGTCTCAGAATTTCTCATGCACAAATTGATTATAGCATTAAGAGCTTAGTATGGCTCTGATACCATGTGGAAAATCCAACAAGTCACATGTGTGAGAAAATCACAAATGTGTCAATGACCTTCCCTAAGCTTTGTGATAGCACATGATTCACATTCAGAGTAAAATCTACAATCTCATACTAGAATTCAAGGCTAGAACACAATCCTTAATGCTAATAATCAAAAGGAACTACATTCCACACGTGTGAAGAAGTTACATGAGAAAAAGTCCCTCCTTGAATCAGAGAGAGAATCACATTACAAGCTTACAAAATCACAACACAATCCAAATTGACATGAATTTGCTACATAGTTTGATTCATCATAAAGAATAGTGAGGATTTTCACTTACATATATAGGAAATGCTTGTAGCTCGTGATAGTACTAGCATGCAACTACTTTTGTCCACATCTAAAGGTCTAATCTACCAAAGTAGTGACACATATCACTTCACATGCATGTATATCCACCTACTTTTACCTACTTTCTACATGTGGCAATTTCTAAGCTAGAAATGTACAAATCATCATGCATGTATTCACTACAACTTTTGCATGCATTGCATGTCACATTAGAACATTGTTGGAGGGTTTGAGGATCCCAAGGCAACCCTAACCCTAGTTAATAAGTGAGGGATTTGGCACCCTGAGTGTGTAAGTCCAACCCGATGATCACATAGAGATTTGATAAGTAGAAAGTCAATAAAAGGACTTTAGGCCTTTTTGTGGGACTTTTAATGTCGTAGGGCCTAAATGTCAAGTTAGTGAATAAAGTTGGCAATTTCACCAAATTTCAATTTGAAATTGGTTTCCTCCAATTATTGAATGGGTTCCCACTCTTTTTCAAATTTGAATAGTTAGGAAGGTAAGAATTAGCCAATAGGAATTGGGACGCCCATCTCCTCAATTTCTTATATAAGTAGCAATTTCGAATGATTGTACATGTTCCATCTTCAATACAAGCATATTGGTTCTCTTATGGAAAAACTATTTTACACATGTGGGAACATGCTCCATGTGAAATGTACTCACAAACATAAATCATAAAATTGCCAAACTAGATTTTTGCCAATTTTTCACACTCCTCAAAAAATAGCTTGGTAAGGTACTAGATCAACCAAGGAGTTTATGAAACTGTTTGAGTGGATCCTTTGGTATGCATATGAAGTAAAAAAAATCTCACCAAGGATCTATCATAGCAGCACCCTCAACATATCCATGATAAGATTTCTTTGTAGAAATCATTTGTCAACACCTTTGAAGAGCATTCCATCAATTTGCCACTATATCCATGTGCTTCCTCCATGCTTGATGATGATCTTTGATTTGAAAGTACCATTTGCATGCAGATGGCTGCACCATGATGAAAATTAGAGGCTTCTATGCCTCATAAAGATCACAAAGATCATTGAGATCAAGATCATAAGATGAGCAAAAGTGTTGATTATCAAGATTAAGCATACTAGCTTGACTAGTCCGCATACTATGAATTCTATTCATGATGGATCTAATCTTGATAGCAAATGAAATCTTGTCCTTGAAAGGTGTACTACCAACTCCTATGCAAGATCTTGCAACAAAATGTGAGATGGATCTCACTAGCTCTACCAATCTCTCTCAAACTAGATCAACCTCTCATCAATTGATGGAGTATAGGCAAAGTTTGGGTCAAACTATCTTTGGCATGTGTGAAACACTCCAAGAATCCAGAAATCACTCAAATACAATCCAATTGTATGGAAGAAAGTGGCTATGACCTCAAAATAATGACTAGATCTTAAATAGATGACATTGGCAAGCCTCTTTATGAATTTTTTGGTCATAGATCAAACCAAATGTGTCCACACAGGTCTAGGTGCCCTACCTAACCCTCTTCAAAAGCTTATAGCTTTTGATTGGATCTACCAAATGGATTGAAACAAATTGCTACAAAAACAAGACAAAACTAGCTGTCAAACAAGCTATGTAGCACCAAATTTGAATCTGGCTTGGAAGAGAAGTTTTCAAATGAATTTGGTTGTACTTCACATGTGCCTGCACACTGAATTCTGTACAGTACCTAAAATGATTCAATCATTATAATAATGAACCCTCTTAATCCAAATTTCCTTGAGATAGCATGGGAGATGCAATCAACACTCTCTAGATCTTGATTTTCATGAAAATTTTGAAACTATGGATGATAGATGCATCAAAAGCTTAGGTAGGCTCTGTTACCATGTGAAAATTCACACATGTGGGAATGTCCTAATGTGTGAAATTGATCTCCTAAGCTTGGCTCATGCACTATAGATCACCTATTGATGGAAATCCAAGATCAATGACAAGACCTAAGACAAAAAGACCGTGCATTCATTCATTACCAAAAGGTGTTTCACACGTGTGGAAGACTTCATGAAATAAACTAAGTCCCAACAAGCTCCTCTCCTCAGGTAGAGAGAGAAAATACCACTTTTGGGCTCATCTAGAGAGAGAAGCCAATACAAGCAAAATTGGCAAATCTCCAAATTGACTCAAAAACTCACATTAGATTATGATAGAAAATTGAAGTACATATAGAACTCGTGGGGATCCATACTAGTTTTTGTTTTTAGGGTTAGGATTATTTTAGGGTTTTGGGATACAAAATAGCCATAATGTGAGGTGTTGGACAGAGAATGAGAGAATGTGGGCAATGATAGACAAAGAGGGTTTTGTCTATTCTCATTGGTCCACGTTTGTCCTAAAACTTATTTGACGTGCATTTGAAATGCTTGGAAATGACATGTGCATTTAGAAATTTCTAGAGAGAGAACATGTGACTAGAAATTCATAGAAAGATAATCTAGAAAGAGAAAAAATTATAAAAGGACAAGAGAGAGAATGATAAGCGTGCATAAGGGGAGAGAGAGAGAGAGAGAGAGAGAGAGAGAGAGAGAGAGAGAGAGAGAGAGAGAGAGAGAGAGAGAGAGAGAGAGAGAGAGAGAGAGAGAAGCCCTACTTTTTATCTTTTAGGATTTTTTAGGTTTTTCTAGATTTCACAGGAAAAATAGCAATAATGTGAGTTGAGAGAGAGAGAGAGAGAGAGAGAGAGATGCATCCAACCGCCATTCCGTGAGGGGCCGATTCGAACGTAACAGTTCGAACCGTTTTTTGGCCCCCTAAACAAAAAACAAAAAATAAAAATAGAAATGATCTAGCTTGTGTATCTAGCTTTCTCATTTTTTTGTATCCAAGAAAGTCCAATGATACTCTCCCCAACTCTCTTGAATCTCCATGAGAAACGATATCACCAGATCGTGTAGATCCCCAATAACAGATAAGGAGTGCATACAAGTACAATTCCAAAAACATATCCATAGCGGGTGTGGCCAGGAGTAACTATGCCTATGAGAAGGAAATAATTGTCACACAAGTCAGTTTTACCTTAAAAAAATACAAAATACAAGAAAAAGCACAAAAATCTCAAGTGAAAAAAAAAAAAAAAAAGTTGGCGAATCACTGCATTGATTCAATCCGAATTAAGGTAGACAGTATTTTATTCTGCCAGACAGAAGAAGAGTCAAGAAGAACTCTGCTCCTGCTTTCTACCCTATAGAACAATGAATGAATTGGATGAAATTGAGCATGGGCTCTGCTATATGTGTGATCCTCGAATTTATCCGAGTCGCATTCTTCTATGGTTGAACACTGTAAACCACTTCTGGAAAACAAAAATGTTGAAAAGAGTCCTACAATACTTCAAATATGAAGTTCCGAGTCCGCCTAGCAGAACGATAGTTCGCGGAACGACACCCAACATAGAAGTGAGTGTTATCAACTGTCCAATAGATCTGTGAAAAACCTCGACAGCAGTGCGGTAGCCAAGACCAAATATTCTGGAAATGATAAGGAAGAATCTGTTAAGATTTGAATATTCGATTAATCGTCTTGTTTCAATGTATTCTTCAATAGCAGTGAATTCCGATTGTTCGGACAACAGCCGACTGCAAGTCCAATAGCTCGTAATAGTGGCTTGATAGGAAGAGCGATAATGAACTTGAGAAAAGCAGGCTTCAGTCTGCATGAAAATACATGAATGAAAATGTATGGCAACGTGTGAAGGAAGTTGCCTTTGTAGAGCAATCTGATTTGGAGATCTAGCATTCGATGAGAGACAAAGAAACACTCAATAGGATTGCGCCCTTCATTGACAATCTTCAATAATAAAGAACGTCTTCAAACTGCCCGATAGAGAGAGAGGGCTCGACTGTAGTTGCAAGACTCTCAACGAGTTGATTTTATGCCTTTAACTTCAATAACAAAAAGAGAAGCATTTCATAAGTGGGGAATTGATTTTATAGAATCGATCTGCTCGGCTACTCGAGGTACTCAATCTAGATATATTTTAGTGGCCAATGACTACACTACATATTGGGTAGAAGCTAGAGCAACGAAACAAGCTACTGCCAAAGTTACAGCCAAGTTTTTGTATGAGAACATTATCACACGATTCGGTTGTCCAATAGAATTAGAAGGTGACAAAGGGACTCACTTCCTCAATGATGTTGTACATAACCTCCTAGCCCACTACTTTCTGAAGCATCGCAACAGCACCCCATAGTATCCTCGATGCAACGGGTTAGCAGAATCCTCAAACAAGATCATCTGCCGCATTGTGACCAAAATAGTTGAAGCCATCCGAAACGCTTGGAAGACAAAGTTATATTCAGCTATTTGGGCTTTCAGAACCGCACCGCATAGATCCAAGAAGATGACACCCTTTCAATTGATTTACGGCCAAGAGGCAGTAATGCCAGTTGAATTTATCATTTCGTCTTTACGAGTTGCATATTCCGATCAACTTGGTGAGGAAGCAATTATCAAGCACCGATTTCTTAACCTTAACAAACTTTGTGAAGCTTGATTATTAAGCTATCATGCACAGCTAGTAAACAAATGTAGACAGAAGGCCTGGCATGATAATCATATTAGATTGAAGGAATTGGCTACAGAAATAGGTAATATGTTTCTTGGTTTTACGTAAGCAATTCATGTCCATGCTTTTCCAAGAAGTATATCCTCATACCCTCTTCTTTGCAGGAAAAAAAAAATTCTAGCACACACACATCATCTCTATCCATTGCACAACATTTTTTATGTCTACTTGTTTCTTCTCAATGACATATTCCTCTTATTCCAATACGCACCTAGTGTACTTACAAGTTCGTTCCATTTTTTCACACACCGATCTGTTTAATGTTCAACTAGCTGTTCTATTATACATTATTTTGTACCACTTGTCTTTCCACAACGTTCCGAGGGAGGGGGAGACAAGGAGAAATCCTTGTGCTTCAAAAATCACGAATCAACTCTAGACATACTTCAACAAGTTCCTATAACAGTCACGGTTAATGAGAAGTTCGGCTTATTGAACTGCAAATGACCATAGGCAAATAACCGAATAGGTCGAAGGCAATCGCAGAAACCATAGACCACAGTGAAACGACCGCAAGCAAATAACCGCACTGGTCGAAGGCAATCGCAAAAACCGTAGACCATTGCAAAATGACCGCAGGCATGCACTGGTTGACAGAAAAAAAATCATCCAAAACTATGGAATTGGATCACCTTGGCCAAGGTGTGGGCAACGTGTATTGTCTAGTTGGCATGGAACTTAAGAAAGCCAACCTCGAGCAAAAATAGACTAATATGGTGTCATATCAAAGTATTGAGTATGTAGTTCAAGTATTCGCCTTTATTTCTAAGTCTCATCTCACATTTTGTCCCATATGTGATTGATTGTCATTTCATTTCAAGATTGTTATTTCAGTTCATTTATTTTAACAATGTAGAATTGAAGCAACAATTGCTGCATTCTAGAGCCACATTCTTGCTTGTTCCATTTTCGTGTAGTCCTTTATAAGATGTTTGCTTACTTGCACATATTAATTGTAACTGATTTGAGAAGTAGGATTTTTCACAGCCACAACTACCTATGTATCTCTACCTTGCAATGTTCAGGTTGACAACAAAAACATACACTCATGGTGAAGGTGTTCTGCAAAGAATGTGGTCTTTTGAAAAGCAACATACAATGCCCTCCAAGCAAAAGAATGCTGGTGGTGCAAAATGGCTGTTGTTGAGACAACTGTAGGGTGTGGTATGAACCTGGTAGTTTTTAACCTAGAAGATATGGAAGAGTTTTCATATGGCACACTTGGTTGTAAGTCTTTATCCATACCAAGCCTTTATCCATGCCAAGCTTACAAGATGTCTTGGTTTGGAGACTGAATCTCCGAATCTGGGAAGAAAGAAGAGAGTCAAATTTGAGTTTACCAAAGATGGTAGCTGATGCTTGGTAGATGAATGAAACAAGTGTTGAATCTGAAATTGTTCCATGTATAATGCTAAAAATCCTGGTTTCACAAGCTCGAAATGCCATTCAAATTGAATGCAAAAAATAGATGTCAAAACACCCCCCGCGACCAGGGAACAGGAAGAAAAACAAAAAGTTACTCGAGAAAATGACAAAAGGAATAGAAAGCCACACCATCATGTGTAAAAGGATATACATACACTAAAGAGCTTGATTTTTATGGAAAATTGTTACACATTCTGTGAACAAAATAGAAGAGAAGTACTGTATACATGCAATGGCACTGCTAAATAAACAACGTATATATAAAGTACCTCCAAAAAATTGTTTCCTGCCTTATCTTTCTGGTCTTTGGGTCTATGCATGCAGAAACCGAGACTAAGGAGCATGTTCCCAACCATGTTCCCTACTAATGATCCAACACCACATTAATGTTCCATCCAGGACCTGTCTGGGAATGCGTGACACATCTAAACGCCACATTCCTGTGTTCTCAGGTCACTACTTTCTTAGGCATTCTCACATCTGGTCAGGCATCCTCACACCTCGTTATGTTTGTTATAATATTTGAAAATGGAATTACAGAGCATATAGCATTTGGGCTCTGCCGAATAGACCTAGTTTCTTAGCCATTCTCACACCTGGTTATGTCCATTGTAATATTCAAGGAAATTGAAAATAGACTAGAATAGAAATCACAGGGCATATAGCATTGGGGCTCTGCACAATAAAAGCTATTAGTAACTCTACCAGGTGGATGAGGCTGTCAAACAATCTATGCACCTTAGAAACCTGTTCCGGCCCTTTTGGGTCGGAACGTATTGTATGTACCTTACCGTTAGTTCCGGAACGTACTGGGTCAGAACGTTTTCTCTCTCTCTCTCTCTCTCTCTCTCTCTCTCTCTCTCTCTCTCTCTCTCATGTATATGGGGAATTGGAATTTGTATTAGGAAGGCTTAGGATCCAACTGTCGCTTGAGAATCAGTGGTTCAGGCAGAGTTCAGAATCAGGGTTTCAGGAAAGAATAAGCCAGGAAATAACTCTCAGGATGAATCAATCCAAGAAATTCATGCAAGCAATGCCATTTTCCTTCACACCTAGATGTGTTGCGTGCTCTTAACCTATGCCACAAATCCCAACCGGTTTATTTAGTCATTTGAGAAGGGCTCATTGTAATTTTAAGATTATCCAAACTACCAGTGAAGGTCTCAAGAAAAACAATATATGATATAAAGACTGTGCGACAATATCAATTGCTCATACACAAAACGATCATATGATGGGCTGTAAATGGTTTTCATGCATCATTTTTTATGATATCTTGATTCACAAAACTAAAAGATCAACCAGCAGCCAAATCTTTATGGGCCTGTTAATTTCTGGTTATCGAATTCATGGGTTACCGGGCACATAAATTCTGTGGAGGGACACTTGCATCTGGATTTTATTTTTATTTTAGCTCAAAATACTTAAAGAAAACTTTTACTCATAAAGTAAGTTCCATGGGTTGTACTTGAGAGTTAACAGTATTTTCAGTTTAAGCAATGAACACTTGCTGATGGCTGACGTAGGTCTTCCACCCAGAAATGGAATGCATGCAATATAATCAGAGATGGCTGTTATTCTCATCCTGATCTCGTCGGCCCCCATCCGAAAACACAAAGCTTCAGTCCATCCTGATGTGAAACAAAGCCTAAGGAGACAAACAGACCCCTGCTAATGTGTTTTGTTAAGGTAGAATAGAGTCAACAGACAGAATAGACAGGATATGGTTTTTTTCTTCTTTGTTAAAAAATACGTAATTTTTTACATAACGGGCAAGCTACACACATGGAATAGCCATTCATCAATCACATGGGCTCAATGCTAAAAGGTTACTTTTTTAAACTTGGAAGTAACTGAGTACATGCAATATTTTCATGTGGGCACTGTTTCAGAATATATTGTCACCAGAAAATGTCAGGCAGTGGGATCCAAAAGCAGAGAAGGAAAAAGGGCTCAACCTAAAAGGAATCATATTTACTAATAAACCACAGAGAACACATAATACTTGGAAACAGTTACCAGCATATGACCTCTTGTGCTTGTATTGCTAACATAGGACATATCATTAGCAGAGCATTATGGGCGTAATTTTTGGCAATATTGGTGATCCATGTATATAGGACTCAATGCTACTGCAATTCCACTATTTTTAAACCATACATAAACTTAAATGAGGCCATCTGCAGACTACTCTCGGGTACAAAAGCATCCAGGTAAAATAGCCTCATTTTTCAAGATAATTTTCTCTTCTTGCTTCAGGGTGTACCCAAGTTATATTGCCCTACCCCAGCTAATGGCGATACTGAATGTGCTTGCTGTGATTTCCCTTCAGGACCATTTTGCAATGGGTGTGACTTTGTCATGGACTGGAAACGATAGTCTGATTGGGCTTGCACATCAGGTAACTGTGATGCCATCTGATACTGTGATATCTGAGAACTATATGGGAATTGCCCTTGAATCAGCTGAGTCATTTGTGCTGCAAGCTGGTGCATATGTCCCTGCCCAGCTGGTTGTGCCAGGACTTGAGCTTGAGCTGGCTGCAAGGACGGCGGTGGATTATTCTGTTGAGGCTGAAGGTGTGCAAGGTGCTGCCCTTGTGTTTGTGAGAGTTGGTGCCGCAAATGATTGGATAGATAACTGTGCTCCACAGGTTGCTGCACCTGTGCTTGCCTAAGTTCAGTGGACTCGCGTTGCACAATTTCTCCCTGAGGAGCTGAATGCCATGCATGCATTGGCCTGCTGGCATGAATTTGTTCTTGATGGATCTGAGGAGCTTGACTTTGAATTGTCTGCTGAGCATCAGAAGCAGCACTCAACTTTGCAGGTATCTCCCACTGAGTTTCACCTGTGACAACGTTGTGATAAAAGGTCCTTCCATTTGGCGCGATATGTGCATTCCAAATCTCTGAAGAGTTCTCAGTTGCCAACAGAGAAACATTGCTTTGCACTGCATGTGGAGATGCATAACTAGCTTCTTGTATAACTTGGCTTTTTACGTTACTTAATCCAGTTGTCTCCTCGCCTGTTCTACGATGCTCTGCAAGGGTTGATGCTCCTTCCTTCATAATAAATGTTAACAATAGAAATAAATATATCAGAAGGGGTGATTACAATTTACTTTGGCCAATTGCATGCACCATTGACGCCTAGAATTTAACAGGATGGTAGCTAACGACTACAAAAACCTTGTAAACAGTCCCTGCAAGTTCAAAAATAGATCATAAGGATGACTGAATATCGTGAGTGTAGATTGAGCAATGGAGCTGAACTACCAACCAAGCCTTGTAAAGAGCGTAACACATCGATAAGATCAAGGTCGAATTAACAGCACATGTCACCAACGCATAACAGCTGTAAAATCAATATTTTTTCAATGTTATGCCACGTTCCAAAAGACCACAACATGGATCGTACAATAGTTCATCAGCTGCATGGCGAAGAAAAGGATCTTTCAGCTGGCTACTTTCTGGTTGTATTATCATACTGTGCTAGTTTTATTGCTTGGGAAGCTAAGGTACCACCATTTTGTGCAAGACCTCCAGTACCTAATCTGAAGGGGTCTTTCTTCCGGGGCTTCCTCTGGGCGGTTGAAGAACTGTATCTACTCCAGGCTCATTGACAAAGAAACAAAAGCCCTTAATGTCTAGTGTGCAGTGAAACCGGGATTTGTGAAAGATTTAGATAAAAGTACAAATTTTGATGGCTGATTCAAAGAATCACCCGGTCATTTTTTACAAGTATGGCTTCAATACTCATGCAATTCCGTGATATATTTGAAACAAGAGCTGTAAGAAGGGTCAAGAACAGATTGAAACAAAACTATACACTTCATGATTTTCCAACGAGATCATTTCAATAGCAAAGAACAAGTCAGGATCACAGAATCCTGTCAGATTAAGGTACACAAGGTAAGCAGTCACTTTTTGGAGGTTCTTCTAGCTGGCATAATTGAAAACACCTGCTTTACAGCTTCAATTGGAAACCGCTTGTTACAAACAGAATCAGCCCCTCTTAAACACTTAATAAGTAAAATCCTATCAGGAGATAAAAACTACCTTGAATACATAACATAGATGTTGAAAAACTTTACTGAAATTCTTCTTGTCTGGGCTATTACTGAGTGATTTTCTGTTAACCAACCTTGATTAAGATAACCATAAACGACATCCAAGCAACTACAATAAGGACATGTTAAGATAATGGTTCACAAAAATATGTACAGGACTCAAATCAAGAACAGACCTAAGGTCACTGATGACTGATCAGAGTCTCAAGAATAAGTGTTACTTCTTTTGACCGCTACAAGGCTTTATGAACTGTATTAAAGTAGAAATGGTCTACAATTCTTACAAAACCCTAGGACCACATAAGCCTATTACAAGTGATTAAGATGAATGAACTGACATACCGACTCTGCATAGGAAGAACCGGTAACAAACTTTGAGCCCTAAGAGCTGTAAGACTAACCAGTTGCGTCATTCGACTGCATGACGTGGTTTAACTAACCACTAATAAGTACCTGTATAAAATGTGGTGTGTCCATACCAAGATAAAATGGCACACTCTCTCCAAGTGTTGGCAACAATATTTTTTATCTGAAGACATGTCCATTATGGGCTAATACCCATCAAGAATTGGGACAAAATAAAATCTTGCAAGACGCCTCAAGATGATATGCTGCATGAACAAAAGGATGAATGGGCACACAATGTGCCAGAGCTCTTGCTGGCATAACTTACAGCAGAAGCCTAATTTGCACATAATTGTATTCCCGCAGGAACAGTAAATAAATAAAGACAATCAAACTTAAGTTAAGCACATTATGCTAATTCTGTTGAGTAACTTTTCAATTTCATCAAACTTGAGATTAATCCCATAATAGAAAGTTCCTGTGGAGACCAAAATTGATTACTACGTAAGGAAGGTCCCACCCATTCCTTCAAGAGGACACGTAATCTCACTTTTCTTTCCTAGGCAACTCCATTGGTCCCCTCCCAGAGGACCCAAAAGTCCCTCCATGTTGAATTTTCATCTTTAGTTTTGTATACGGAAAATTTTTCATAAGCTTGTATGCTGTTTTGGGCACAGCCAATGGTTGGTAAAAGGATTTCATTGCAGGTAATGAGGGCCCAGGGCCCTCCTATATGTGCAAAGAGGGGGGGGGAGTAGGCCCTCCCACACAGCCCTAACCACGCAGCCTTAGGGTTTCATTGCAGCCCACAGGCATCATTGGGTTGCAAAATGTAGCCCCCAGGGGCTTGTGCACCAGCCCTGGGACCAGAGCCAGCGTAGCAAGTCACCTGCCTGCTAGAAAAGCTGAGAGCTAGCCTACAATCCCCCTTTCCGAGGCCAGGTCAGGGCCTGGTGTGCTGACCTCCTATGACGCAATTTATTCATAAAAAAGAAGCAAAAGAAACAAGGAAAAGGAAAAAAATACATATAGAGAAAAGTTTGGAACAAAAAAAAACAAATCTTACTGTTTTACTTGAAATATCTTACAGTTCGTTAGTAACTAACTTTACCTATAAGGGCTTACTTCTTCTTTATCGCACTTCAATTTTCGTTTCCTTGTTTTTGAGACTAAATATAATAGAAAAATGATAACTGGAAATAAACATTAAAGATCCCAAACTTCAATGTATCTCTTTAACAGTATGAAGAAAAGGTCAATCTGTGAGCAGTCATGACAACATAACCGAAGTTACTCTCTATGCGTCAATTCTTAGTTCATTCTGCTATCAAAGGTACTGTCTATTGCAAGAACATTGGAGGATCTTCAAGAATTGTTAAGGCAGAAGAGGGCCATAATATTGTTGTGTTACGAAGAAGACATATGAGGAGGTTGTAAGTTAGCGTAGGAATTTATGGTGCTCCTCTATAGACACAGAGATTCAGTTGTATTCCTTTCAAAAGTGCGGTCTCCCATGGCCCCAAGTCAGGTGTACATTGATTTTCCCGTTATTGAATAAAACTCTGATGAGAGATCTTTCTTGATTCCCTAAATCATACTATGATTTGATCCTGTAAAAATGAGATCATCCACATACATCACTACAATAACAGTATGATTATCCCTGATCAAAACATAAAGTGTATGCTCCGAACTACTTCTCTGAAAGCCAAGCTCCTCAAAGTATGTGTCAATCCTCGTGTACCACGCCCTAGGTGCCTACTTAAGTCCATATAGTGCCTTGTCCAACCTGCAAACCTTGTCTTCATTCCTGTGGCTGCTCCATGTAGACTTCTTCATCTAGAAATCCATTCATGAATGCACTCTTTACATCCATTTGCTGAATATCTCATCCAATGGTTTATGTGAATGGCTACAGTGTCTTTTCTTCCGTTCAGTTCAGTGTGAATTTTAAGCTCTGTGTTTGCTGTTAGTTGAATGAGTAATGCAAAGTATACATAAGGATCTTACAAATCATAAAATCCACCCAAGTAGTGAGAGGTAGAGCTATGAATCATTCTACTACACTTACAACTTCAGTCATAGCCCTAAACCTCACATGCAAACGAATCGCTAGGACTAATCGCAGTTTTTTTCAGCTAAGTAATATGATCGTGACTACCAACCCTAGTTCAGGTTTTTGCAGATGTTACTAAGGTGTGTAATATTTTCGTTTTGTTTGGGAAAGCAGTTTGTCCTCACATATACAGTCAATGACAACATTCTCTAGATTCTATGCAGACACATATGCCATGAAGTGTAAAATGCTCAAGGACGTGATGACTCAGCTACTAGGACTGGAGCTCACTCCATTGCTGGTGGCATTACACGTTCTAGTTCTATTATTGTTTCTGATGCTCAGTCCTGACCTGTGCCTCCTAATCATCACAAGCAACCCGTTATCTGTGAGAATACCAAATGTGCTAGTCCATCTAGTATTTAATCAACTAGTAAACTGGCAGGCAATAATTGAGACCTGCTTTGGGATGCATCCACATAGAGATGGTTCACATATAAAAGGCAAAGCTAAGTCTTGGTGGCAGCCATATACAAGAGGGTTTTCTTACTATTATGACTGTGGGGTTTACAGCAAGATCTATGTGCTGCTATGATTGATCTGCAGTGTTTTGACGTATAGCAAAGGGTCACTCAAGTTCTGTTGCTAATTCTACATATCTATATCAATGTCGTTGGCAAAAGGTGTGTTCAGATTAGCCATATCATCATTCTGTAATAACTCTCCTTGCTAATGTTCCAAATGTTTTAGCCGAGCCACAAAATCACTCTAAGGTGCATGCATACCTAGTGTATTTACAATATGTTGTATGCATGGTATGGCCATAATATCTAGAAATTAGTACATATGGGTGTTGGGATATTCCAGATTTGGTGCCAGATCAATGGTATGAGGTCCAGTTGTAGCTGCTTGTATTCCTCTGATAGTCCTTATGCATCACAACTTTCCACTTGCTTTGCCTCTGCTTCTCAGAGAATATGAAAGCTGGACTTAAGCATGTTATTTGAGATATGATTTGGCATATTATAGATCCTTTTATAGTCCTCTATGCTTGTTGTTTTGTCTTATGCAATGCCATTAACAATTCTTGTTGATGTTGATTATAATGCATGGTCACTTACAACTTAGGATCTCCCTGCATTTCCAGATTCAGTAGTATTTGCTACAATATGGCATTCCTGATCTCTACGAATAGCTTGAAATGGGTCTGAAGTATTTCTTATTAATGATGATGTGCATGCATCTGTGCTTACCACCAGATGCATTCGTTCTTGCTACTGACATTCCTGGTCGATATGACTGTGCAGTTGATCAGTTGAGAGTACTTGGCATTCATGCATTTTCTGCAGCAGCCTTGTTCTGTCATAGTGGCACTTGAGATCATGTAGTGTTATCCTATATTTATCACTCTTGGTCAATTAGATTGGTTTGGAGTGCATGCAAGTCTGAGACATTGGTTACTTTCTTCATGTGGGAAATTACAATATGATTATTACTTACTGCCTATTTTTATATTATCATATGATGCTCCTGTTCATATCACTGTTGTATCCAGCTGCCTCTCCTTGTTTGTCTGATTCAACTACACTTGTAGGTTGCCCCTCCTCTGTTCATCCTTTCCAATATGCGTTCAAAGAGCTACTCCAACATTACCTCAATCTCTCTAATCACTTGTGACAGTATGTTACCATCTTTTGATGTTCTTTCTTTATTTTCCATGCCATCATTGTCTACTATTGTTTGTGCCATCCTAGCCAAGAGGAGGCGGTTTCTACAAGCCAATTCTCTTCGAAGCTGCTAGCTATTCTCAGAAACAACTATGCCAAGTTGTCTCTTTAATGTTGCTATTATATTATATCTAGATTGCAGGAGTAACACTAGGACCAAAATCATCTAATACTGGAACCAAAAAAGATTGAAACTTGTCTATGTTCAAAAATTTGAAACTACCTCTAAACTTCCTTGCAGCCCTTCAAGATTTCTCTTCCGACTTTGTGGAATTGTGTTTTTTGGTAATTTGAAAAGGAAAGATATCATTTTCTTCTAAAACACCACTAAAAGACATGTGTTAGTGGGAATTTTCTTGTAGAGGTTAGTTGCTGGCAAGTTCCAATCGCAGTCAGATCTTTAAAGCAACTATGGAGAGCTAGCAAGATCCAATCAATGCAATATCTTTAGAGCAACTATGGAGGTTTTGGTGGTTATGGTGGTGGATGCCAAAGGATCCTCTTATTGTTAAATTCCAAAACTTTTAATATCTATATAAATTCACCTACTCTAGGAAGAAGAAGAAAACATGCACAAAGGAGAAGAGAAACGTAAGCTGAAGAAAAATCAATAATCAATGAATGATAGGACATGAAAAAAGATGGCTTAATCCCTCTTGTGGAAGCCTCATAATATAGAGAACATTTGATGTCACAATTCTAGGTAATGAACCACCAATGGCCAAGTATTTGGACAGCCAACCATCATGGAACTCAAGAGTCACAAAGTGAATAGCCAAAAGTCATGGGACATGTGTCAAACACTCACATGGACCCTTTCTTCATTGGTGCAAGTTTTCTTTGCTATGCAATTAAAAGTTTGAGTACTGGTATATGTTAGTTTTTGAGGGCTTTTGGCTACATGTAAGTTGTGTGATGTCTACCAAAATTACATAGTTGTGAATCATTGAATTTGTTTGCATTGTTCCGGAAGTTGATTCCAGTTCATCTTTATCAAGACAATCTTTCATTGTGTTTGCAGATAGCAAACACTTTACAATTGTTCCTTGTAAAATAGCTTGTTGTTCTATTGTTGTTTCAATCAATACATCAATTAAAGATAAAGTTTGTAGCTCCATGCGACGAAGTTTCAAAATGGACCTTGTGTAGTTCAACTAGGAGATAGGATATGTTTCTTTTTTTGCACATCATACAAACAAAGCATTGGCTTGAATTTTCTCGCTTGGTTGTGTATTCAAACAAAATAGTACTAGCAATGGAATATGGTGATATTTCCTGTGTCTTTTGAGACGAGCATATTTTTGTTAATAGTGTGAAATGATCCTCCACATGATGAGCAAAAGTTCATATCAATGACTATACTAATGCATGATGCAGTCCATTGAGATTCCAATGTATCCTTGAAGGAGCTAACCTCCAAGCTATCAAAGTAGTTGCCTTGCTCCCAATGATACAATACATAGAAAAGTAGCAGGCATGCTGACTACCCAAAATTGAGTTTTGGACTAGCCAACAAGAAAGATGACTATTGCATAGTTGGTCATTATATAGGAGTAAATGGTATGCATAATAGAGATTTTACTATGCAGAATGACCAAGAGATGTGGATCAAGTCAAAAAATTCATGAATTACAAGTGTATCCATGACATGTGGAAAAAACCCTTCAACAAAAACACGCTATATTATTGCACCCGCTGTAGAAATCGCCGGTAGGAGGGTAGAACACAGCAACGACGATCGTTCTACCTCCCCTCCGAGCTGCAAATCACAATACGAAAGCTGCAAAGCAGCAGAACCGGCAGGCCAGGTTCGTTTGAACCAAAAAAAAAAATTTCAAAACGTTTTTTTTTTTTACTTTTTGGGGTTTTTTTCTTCTTCTTTTTTTGCCCTAAATCCGGTTCGAACTGAATTCCGGTTCGAACCGTGGTTCAAGGTTCGAACCGCGGTTCGATGCAACTATGCTGAGCATCCAAAGAACAATGCAAGTACCGCAAACTGTGACGATTGCAAGTGATTGCGTGCTCCTTAATTTGTAGGCTTTGCTTAAGGACGCATCCTTGAGAAAAAGGAACAAAAATGAGTTCTAAGGAAGAGAGAACGCATGAGACACAACGATGGCAGAGGCAGAGCAAGCGCGAGAGAGAGACAGAGAACGGACGAGATAAGTCTTTGGAGGAAACTAACATGTGGCAATGAACACGTCCCGCTCTAGCCCAATATCACCACCTCAAAGCATGATCCATGTGTATCTAGCTTGGTCATTTTGGCGCACAACTAACAGAGAAGATCACGAGTTTTTAAATAGACATGCAAACCCACCTGAGCCTCTACCACTTGTTGATTTGACCTCCTCCCTGAACATTGATTCCCATGTGTATCCAAGAAAGTCCAGTGATACTCTCCCCAACTCTCGTGAAACTCCATGAGAAACGATATCACCAGATCGTGTAGATCCCCAACCGACAAGGATTGCATACAAGTACAATTCCAAAAACATATCCATAGAGGGTGTGGCTAGGAGTAACTATGCCTATGAGAAGGAAATAATTGTCAAACAATTCAGTTTTACCTTAAAAAATGCAAAATACAAGGGAAAGCAAAAAAATCTCAAGTGAAAAAAAAATCTTCTTTGCAATTCAGAAAACCCCAACCCTAACATTTAGAACATGTATTTCTATGCTTCTCTTCCCCATTAAAAGTAGGAGGCTTTAAATCTTTAAAGACACTAGGGTGAGACCGTAAGGTCTCACCCGAAACTGATGGAAGTGGAGAAGGGGACAACTGAGAGGTGGAGGGAAGACTTCCTTTCGCGGAACTCAAAATCAAGCTTTTAAGTTCAGCGAACGAGTCGTCCACACTGGACTTGAAATTGGCTAATGCCAACTTCAGTTCATCCACTTCTGTTACCAATTGGAGAAACTGCTCCTTGGTAACCAGTTCGTCGAGTTCTTCGGCGAACTGTTCTTCCAATTCCATGGGTTCCTTCCTTTTACTGTAAGCCAAGGCTTCTGTTTCTAGTTCGTCGAAGCCTCTCTCCGGGGGTTGATCAGGTCCCTGAGGAGTGGTCATCTTCGGAACTGAAAGAGAGGTACCTTAACTTCTGAAAAAAAAGTCTAAAAGACTAATTTATAACTATACAAGGGAAAGGAAAGATGGCTTAGCTGTTTCTGAGGACTGTACTTCCAAAGAAATTACGAAGAGGAACCCTCTCAGCTCTTTTCCCCAAGATTTCAGACCTGTTGTCCCGGAAAATCCCAGTTTGAAGCTCCAAAACGGTGCCAAATTTCCCGATGCTTGAGTTGAGTAGATGACTGATCTGATTTCAGATGTGGGGCTCCAACAACTAAGTAAAATCCGGAAAAAAAAAACAAAAGAAAATCCGGAAATTTGATATCCCTGCCCTCGCTGACTGGACAGCAGCCTATCTGGCCCAATTTTCTGAAATTTAAGGCCCAAAACTCGTTTGAATTTCTGATCTGACCTCAGGTAGTAGGTCGCTGGTCTGTGGCAATCTTGTTTGAAGTTCAAACTACTGAGAAATTCTCAAAAACAGTGATGAAAAAACACTTTTTCACCTCCCTGTCCAGTGCTGGCCCTGTTGGGAAATTTCAGACTAAACTCCACTCAGATCTACTGAAATCCCTCTTTGAAATCAGAGATAGATCCCTGTATGTTCAGCGATGGATCTACTAACTAAATCCTACTCTATTTCCGCTGGGAAATCTGTAGAGAACCCTCTGAAATCTGTGAAAAACAGCTGTCTATCCAGCGAGTTACCTCTACAAAGAATCTGACTCCTTACTATTGTGATTTCTTAGTGAAAATCAGAAGTTTGAAGGCTGCACCTACAGCGATTCTCCTCCTCTAATCTTTTCTGAGAAACTCAGAGATCTTTCCTATCTTCTGATAGCTTTCTCTACTGCTGCTCCTGAACTCCCTAGGATGGAGATGGCTCTGATACCAGTGTAATAGATCCTAACACCACAATAGGGCAAACACTAATTGATCCACCCAACCTTGCCTACTCCCTGATATAGAGTAAGCCCCTCCTAGCCCAGTGTGAGGACTGGTAGCATGCAACTGCCAAGTGTCGGCCACGTGTCACTGACGTGGCCGACTGCACGTCGGGACCCACCTGGGAGCCCTATCCTGCTGACAGGGTCCCTAGGCTGTGTTAAGGCCCGCCATGGCTATGGACCGTGCTGGGGCACACTACTCACACTGTCTTGCCCTGTTGGTCGTGTACGCTGGACACGACCCTGACTGTGGTATCTGACCTATCTGTGTTCTCTAGGGTTCGGCACTGGTCACGAGCTCGTAACAGTTCTCCCCTGAAGATGCTCATAATCCCAATCACCAAAAGCTACCAAATGAGAACCCAATTAGGCTTATAAATACTCCAAAATAATCTGGTGCCAATCCATAGGGACCTATAAGAATCTTTATTGGACCCAATATAACCCTAGATGTACAAAATGTGACTACTAAGACTAGCCAACCATATTACATGCCACAACTTTGTAGGTCTCAAGATTAGTTTGGTGGATAGAACTCCAAAAAAAGGAGGCAATTGAACAATAGGTATCCTATCCTACATTAGGCAGCACATAAAAGGGAACGCAAGGCCGAGATAATGTCAACTACTTGTGTCTATTTTTTAGGGTAGCAAAAGACTTGTATTGTAACTTAGTGATTGTTTCTAATTGATATCAACAAATGAATTTTTCCTTTTCTTGTAAGTTTCTCTTGTAACATGTTCCTCCTAAACAATGGCATAAGTCGATCTCACCAAATGCACATATACAAAAGTGAGCTATGTATGGACCTAATTATGACCGAGTCTTCAAATTTAACAAATAAATAATGCTTAAGTTGCAAGCACCAACATACAACAAGTTCTACCACATTATTCCCAACGTGATTGTAATGTTCTCGGAATGAATTTCTATAGATATTTCTTACTCCAAAGCAAAATCTTACTCCACAAGGGTGGAACCAAACTTAACCTGGTGCAAATCATAACTATCCCTATACGAATTGCGTGACTGCGAATAGGCTGTCTCCATTCCATAATCAGTGCTATAAAGTTCACCTGCAAAGGGTAACATCAATACAATCAAATTTTTCAAAAGAGATTCTCCTCAAATCCATCAATTGAGTATTGTTGTTTCTATTCGAAAGTAGATCTAAGCCCTTACATGTAGAATCGTACTTACCACGACTGCTATTACTATAACCCTTCTTCTCATTTGACAAATCTGTATGCAATTTTTCCACTTCTTTTGCAAGTAATATCAAAGTTTTCTCCATCGCCTGTCGTCGTTCTTCTTGCTCAGTATTGGCCTTTTTTTCCAACTCGCATGAAACCCTAAGAGAGGAGAACTGATGAAGTTAGAAATGTTGGTTGCATTAAGACAAAGACATCAATCAACTCAAAAGAGCAGACACAAGTACAATGAAAAAGTCCATTTCATTGCGTGATAGAGAAGTAAACAATCACATTTAGGCCCACTCGAAATTCAGAGTGAAAGTGTTCTACTTGAGCGATGTAGTTTTCCTATGTTGTCTGAATGGGAAGTAGAAGATTTGCCAATTACATGAGCACCTTTGCTTCTCAAGGTACCACATGGTTTTTACTTGCAAGAAGATGAAATTGATGCACATGGATGTTGATACAAGTTGACATAAAGCATCCTTGAATGTATACCACATGTAACAAATTACAAGTTTTTCTTTTTGCCAGTGTAAGTTTTTCATGTGCCATTGAACATTTACATGCATTATAACCACAATTTAGCATCAATCGAAGTAGTAAATCGTACACACTCAAGAAACTAGAGAGAAACGTCAAGAACATCCATAAACTTGCCATAAATGGTCCAAGAAACCATCAAATTAGCATCCAATGGTTCTCAATCACAATACAATTCTAGTCAATCAATAAACCAAGCCTTATAGTAAAGTTTGACAACACCCTCATGTGGATGTGATGGCACTTGAACCGTACAGCCATAAAAGCTTAAGCAGGAGCTTCAAAGTTCAAACAACCAAATCTCATAATGTTACAAACAAACAATAGATAGCCCCATAATCTAGCCCAACCCTAGATATTTATCGCCGTCACTCCCAAAATGGTTTACAACTTTACTAGTAACCCTTGATTAATTGCATCTAGGTATATTTTAACAAAGCCCACTGATACAAAGTAGACTTGGGGGTTTCTTGGCCGATTCATTTAAATACTTCTCACTACCACTCATTTAGTGCTATTTCTATTTATGAAAAGCACATGACACCTCTCTTACTTGAGGGATTTTTGTCCCCAAAAATAAAGGTATGTTAAAATAGTAGTTCCTTATTGAATTGAACTTGCAAATCTCATTTGTTGTTGGTATCATGGCTAACAAACCGTAGATCTACAAGTTTTGCCCTCATAACCTTGGGAAGATGACTACTGAAAACATTGATGATGCACAATATTGTTTGTTTAAGCATCCAAATCCCTAAGGGTTGACAGAATGTGATGCAACAATATCCTCATTTTGTCTACTTCTTAGGTCTCTTTTCAGCTTGGAATATCCATTCCATGCATTTTGCTTTTTGTAGTTGCACAAGATCCAATGCTATGCCTTATCCTATTCTTCTTGTTGAAGAATATATCAATTTACTCTTGGCCCATTAACATCAATAAGGTTGATGACATCGTTCTCCTAGAAGGGAATCGTTCAATATCCATCGCCTGCTTTTGAAAATAAAACAATTATCCATGTGATGGTTGTCCAAGGTAGGACTATTCCAAGTCATGGAATGCCCTATATTGTCCACGGTAAAATACACCAACTTGAACATAGTATTCAAAAGATTCATTGATGTATTAATATTTGAGTCTCTCAACTTCATTTTTGCCCTCTCATTGCTTCTTATCATGATATTCCTCAAATAAAATATTTTCTATGAATGTTTAGACTTAGAAATATCATTATGCATTTCATATGATCATCTTCATATCAGTGCTCATAGCTCTCAGTTTTTGGTGTATGAAATCGATCTTGACATTCCAAATGCCTACTTTATCATTGAGGATTTGTGAAATAAACACCCCTATTTCTACGAACCATGCCCCAATTTAGGTCTTTAAAGACTTGTACATCTTGATCCTTTTCTACAAATTCGTTATCCTCTCTAGAGCTAAATAATGTTGTTGGATACTTATTCTGCCAAAATAAATAATATCTTTTGTTGTTGCTGATCTATTTCTAAATCCATGGGCTGATGAGGTGAATAAACTCCACTTAAGCATTGAGACGAATCGATGAACCCAATTGAAAAACAGTATTGCCTTACGTCTACACTTTCGCCTATACTTATCTAGAGGAAGTTTTAATTATGTGGCTCAGATTCTATTATAGCAATTATTGCAACCTTTTGCAAACTCAAATCTCCAATAGTTTGTTGTAGATTTAATTATTGTAAATTTCAATAGAATATGTCAAAAGATATACTTCTATTTT
Organism: Diphasiastrum complanatum; assembly: GCA_029204225.1. Lineage (NCBI taxonomy): Eukaryota > Viridiplantae > Streptophyta > Lycopodiopsida > Lycopodiales > Lycopodiaceae > Diphasiastrum > Diphasiastrum complanatum. The sequence continues at coordinate 34,783,844 of CM055096.1, read as the reverse complement.
AACCCATGATTAGACTGTTGATCAAGATCATCACAAAGAAATTGAGACATGTGCTGATACATATTGACATTCTCATTTGGTTCTTTTTCTTCCTCTCATTTCCTTCTTAGACAATATCTTTTGACTCCAATGTTCTTGTTCTTTCTCTCTTGCTTCTTTCTTTTTCGCCTTAATACTCCCCTTTCCTCTTCCCATATGATCCTATCTTTTCCTGATCCCTGCCTTATTGCCAACAATTAATCTACAACATTTTTTTCATTGGTTGGTAATGTTGTAGCAACAAATATTTATTGCCCTAATACCCATTCCAACTTCCAACCTCTGGTTTAATTTGTATAGATGCATCAATCATAATTGAATTCCATTTGACTTGTCAACAATTTTAGATAAAGATTGAATCACCACTGTTACTAGTGCAATTGATCAACATATTGCTAGATCACTCAATATAGAATCAGTTTCCAAATTGACATGACTATTGAACACCTTTTGATTCCAAATGGCATTTTCATAATGGCTTGGAGAGTGTGCATGAAAGTGCCAATATTGTGCATGGGTTCATTTCACTTGATTTGCAACTAATTTTATCATACCCTCTTATTTTCTTTTATAGCAATTATAAAACTATAATCAATCCCTCAAGCATAAATTTATGGAATATCGAGTGTTGATTGCCTTTTAGAATGGCATACATCATTGCAACAATTTTTGTCTTGAACCAAATACAATTTGATTTTGAAATGGTCATCTCTCTCTCTCTCTCTCTCTCTCTCTCTCTCTCTCTCTCTCTCTCTCTCTCTCTCTCTCTCTCTCTCTCTCTCTCTCTCTCTCTCTCTCTCTCTCTCTCTCTCTCTCTCTCTCTCTCTCTCTCTCTCTCTCTCTCTCTCTCTCTCTCTCTCTCTCTCTCTCTCTCTCTCTCTCTCTCTCTCTCTCTCTCTCTCTCTCTCTCAGTGTTATCATGTATGTTGCCAATCAATAGTGTTTTCATGAGCCAAACTGTTCTTATTCAAGTAAGTTTGTAACAATGCAACTTCAGTACGTGGACGTTGTGAAGCACTTTAACAAGAATAAAATTCACATTTTGGGCTACTCACACTAAGACTTTGATGGCATTCAAGCGGAAGTTTGTCTTGGGTTACTTGTATGAGCTAGCCAGTTTTCTAACATGGCATCAGAGCATGGTTCAAGATTCAAGAGAACAAGGAGGTACTCAACCAACGGAGTCAATCATCATATGCAGGTTAATTCGACCATCTTCAAGGTGTGGAGGTGGTGTCTCTAGCCAGCTCACAATTTTGATCTTCTTCTACAAGGGTGGCAGCTTTGTGGAAGGAGATTTCAGCGCTACAAGGAGGAGCTGTGTTGCATGAGGAGACTACAAAGTCTTTCTCAATTCTCAGAGATTCAGATCTACAGAGCAGAGGGTGAAGGTGCAGGGCAAAGTGCTGAAACTTTCTACAAATCGCTAAGGAATAAATTTCAGAAAAAAAATTCTAGCAAAAAGGGTCTGGACTGGAGGAAGCTCGAAGCTGAGCTGGAGAACAGAGTAAGAGAGATCAGTTGAAAGGCCAGATGTAGAAGCAGCTAGCTGCCAGCATGCCAAAGTGAGGGCTCAACAAGGCTTTCTGAAAGGGAGGGGAATGAGTCACAGTCACTGGACTTCACCAAGCGACGATCAACAAGAAGACATCAGCGCACTAGATTGCTGGAGTGGAGCGCAACTACGTAGGAGTTCATCACACCTACAGGATCCTAGGACTGAGCAATCGAACATTTGAAATCTGATCTGTGGAGCAAATTGTAGGCAGCAAACTCTTGGGCATCTAATGGTGCTTAGTAGGCACATGATATTAATAGATTGCTGCAGGTTGCCAATCATTGTTGGAAATAAATAGTACACATGCAAGGAAGCACGCACATGCGCAGATTGCTAGGAAGCAATTGTTGTGTCTTGTAGTAGCAGGTTTGTTACTACAGGATTGAAAGTGAAAGTACAACAAGACATATCAATAGTTTTAGCTTATCAAGTACAACAGGGTGAGTAACCAGATTGCTGAGTTTGTGAGAAAGATCACTGAAAAATTTTCTTTACAGATCACTGAGGTTTAGGAAGGCGAAGAACCTTGATGCATGATGAAGGAGGTCTCAGGAGTCAAGATCAGCATTACGGCTAGGAGTTGTCTGCAATCAGGGTGCAAGCATCAATGATGGTGTGCTGCAAAAGTGGCTACCAACCAGCATACTGAAGGAAGGTCAACTTCAAAAGTTGTAAGATTGGACAAGGTTAAGTTGAGATTGGAATCGACAAAGGTGCGAGCTCTAAGAGCTGGTTAGTAGCATGAGAATTATAGACTACGGGTCTATATAAGTAAATAGATATTCAAGAGGATGCTTTGTTGATTCACAGTTTCTTATCATGGTGGCAAATAATAAGTTCATTGTTACAAGTGACAGGTGTGACAAGCTGTGTGGTTTTCATTCTATGTTGTATCGGTTTGGTTTCCATCCAAGTCATAGTAGCTTGTTTATGTGGTAGAAAATTTCTTGTCTAAATGAACTAATATCACTTGAGATTTATAATTGATCGAGTGATTGTTTGTTGTAATTGTCAGTAATTCTTGGATACCATCCAAGTCATAGTTGTGGTGGTACCAACTAAGATCAATTCGTCTAGGAAGATCTGTTTTGAGTTGGAGAAAAGTTGTTTCTTCAAGTTCTTGAATCTATCCAAGTTCATGTTCTGTCATGTGGTAGATTCTGTTGTTTCCAATAAGATTTGGAAGCTAAGGTTGTTGATTAGCCGTTGAAAATCAATAGTTGTCTAGCCTCTAGAAAAACAACAAGGTTCATTTTTATGAATATACAGGTTTTTGATCAGCCTTAGAAATTCAACATGAATTCTTCTTAAGTGATGTAGCTTCCTTCAAGGAAGATGGACGATACACCAGTTGGGAAATTTGCATATGACATAGTGTCAGGATAAATAGATGTCATGGTGAGATTTGTGGAGAAGATAATGTCAAGTACTTTGCGTGAGAAAGTACTTGAGGGGGAGTATCAATTACTTTGTGTGAGGAAGTATTGTATATGTATTATCTTTATACTGGGGATACTCTATTACTTGCACATTTGATTGGGTTCATGGATGACATTCTATTTGTATCATTGTTGGAGAGTGGTTGGAATGCAAACATGAAGTGTACATCCAGGGGGATTCAGCTAAATCCATCAAGTCCATCACATGTGGTAACTTATGAGAGTACCAGGAGAATTGAAGTGGATTCAATTCAAGGAATCAACACAAGTGGAGCCAACGACTTATGAAGTACAGGTTTCTAACGTGGGTGTTGATGCAGAGATTTGATGTTGACCTTTGTAGATCTATTTCCTACTTACGATTGTCATGATGGTGCTATGGTAATCAAAGAGGATTCCAATTTCTTTATGGATGTTGGTGAGATCCTTACATATTTGTGGGTAGCTTGGAAGATGTAAAAAAAGACCAAGGGAGTCAATCTGCAAGCAAAGTTCTCAAAGTTATAGCAAAGTCAATCATGTCTGAATTATTTAATTCAAAGAGAGTCAAGTTCTTTGATCCAAAGGAAGTCAAGGAATCAGGTGATATGTTGCACTCATGAACATATGCACTAAAGGGACATGAAGACAAAAGCAAGACATTGGGAAGTCGTATGAAGTAGGTTCATATGAAAAGGATCGACATTCAAAGAAAGTTCTACATCGAGTAATGAAGACATTAAGATCAGAGTTGATCGTGGATTCTACATCAGAGTTAAGGATCTTCGTTACATGGGTGTCATGGAGGATACACGTGCATACTTGTGCTATGCATAGTTCTTGACAATGTAGACATTAAGGAGGAGTGTTAGAGTTATGTTCACATTGTTATCCCTAATGTTGTCATCTAGGGTTAATTAGGGTTATTGGGTCATGCATGCTTGCTAATTCTAGGGGCCTTCACCTATATTTAATAGAGTCAAGTTAGAATTTAGTTAGACTCAAGTTTGAGATTCTAGTGTTTGATTTGGAGCACAAGTTTTAATATAGATAGGTGTTGGTGCTTTTATTATATATAGATTGCAAAGTCAAATTACCACCCATTAGCTATAGAAATGTTGAAGACATATTACATCTTTTCTTGCCACCATCCTTTTGTAAACATGACTCATGTTTTTGCAATCAATTGATGTTTCATACTTGGACAACCTTTAATGATAGTCTCTTCATACACATGTTTGGGGGTTCACTTTACAAGTCCCAAGTTCAGTAAGAGACAGGCAACTCCTACCCATTTTAGGAAGGGACATCTTTATTCAGGGAGAGGTCAAGCACATCCGGTATGTTGAGAGCAAGTATCCCTCTTCGACGCCATGGTGGACCCCTAAGACCATGTATGCCTGGAGATCAGGAATCACCACATCTGATTGGGCTAGTAGTTCGCATCTCCATGTGAACACATTGAATAAGATGATATGCAGCAAATCATTCTAGCAAAGTTTGCTATGCCTCCGTTGCAAATAGAGGCTATTTTTTGGACGATCCTTTACATATAGTATTTGGAGGGGAAGAAACAAGGACAATGGCAGATGGTAGAGGCAATATTAGTGGAATACCCTAGGATTGCAGTCATATCATCCAGAGAGCTTCATGAGTGGGGAGACCAAGGATTTGGTCCCATTTACTTCATGGACCCATTTATTTAGTTTAAGGGTTCACTTATTGTTTTCAAGTCAAATTCTTTTGAGCCCTTCTAGACAATAGGAGGATGAACTCACAAGCCGCTTAAATCTTTATGCAAGGGTGTTGTAGTCCTAATCTGGTAGAGTGCATTTGGTTGCAGTAACACTCATTTGGTAGCATATGATTATTATGATCTGGGAGACTCACCTGTTCTATTTGTAGGGGATTGCTACTGGTAGTCATCGATGTTTAGAGATTGTTCTAGTTGCGGATTGCTATTTGATTTTTCATATATTGACTATTTGTACTTCATGTGATGTCAAGCCTGTGATTGTGGGATCATTTTCAGGCAATTAGATTGCTAAAAATCTGGAGGCACGATTATAGTATTAGATCACAACAAATCTACAGGATAGCAGATCATTGGAGCACTGCTATATCTGATTACAGATCATTGAAGCACGGCTGTTTCTGTTTGCAGAACATTGGTGGCTATGTTACAAAATCTGCAAGGCAGACTATAGAAATTAGTCCACTACACTTTCACAATACAGGCCCTTGAAAATCAGATCCACATTTCTTACGGCTGAAAGCTCCGTTTTGTTGAAAACAGCTACCTATTGTTCTCTGGCTCTGGATGACTCAGATCGCTGAAAAAGTTTCAGATTCCTGTCAGAAATAATAATTGTTTATTTCTCATCAAGCCATTGCTGCAGTTTGCTGCAGATGTACTGTTGGAGGCAGATTTTTTGATAGCTACATCTATATGGGTTAAGAGTTCTTTCCAGGTCCTTGCTGACAATTGGCTGCATGTAACTGCATCATCACTACAGGAGAACTACATAAGCAAGGCAGGTCACCGGAGTCAGAGCGCTGGGCCAGTACAAACAGATTATCAAAATATACACATATATGTATATGTATATATATATATATATATATATATAGAGAGAGAGAGAGAGAGAGGATGTCAATAGGCTACTTTGGTTCTACATGCAAGTTCTTTTAAAAAGAAAGAACCATCAAATTTTTGGAACCATCAGAGATATTTGAAGAACCAACGGATATTGAAGAATTTTTGCAAATTATCTGGAGCCAACAAAGATTTTTTAAAGTTGAACCTAAGTTGTACCGGAACACCATTCTGGAGCCCCACGTTCCGGAACGCTGTGTAAAAAAAACCTGGAAAAAAAAAAATTTGACAGCCGCAAAGCCCCATTTCCAGCGCACTTTGTTGGAAAGAAAAAACTTGTGGAGAGAGGAATAGGAGGCCAAATGGGTAGTGTGAGCACTCTATGTGAAGGCTATGATGAGTGGAAAGTGAATATAGCACATTGAAGAGGGCAACAGTGACTATGTGGAGATTTGCAAGCAAAGGAACTTCTTGAAGGTTTTTTTCACCCTTTCTTTCCTTGCTTTGTTTGGAGGCTATAGTACATCATTTTGAGTGATTCATGTTGCTAAGATTGGCTGTAGGGTTGCTAGGGAGAGAGTGATTGAATGTCCCAAAGCTTTCAGGTTTCAATTTTGGTATGCACCATGCTGAAGCCTAAATTCAGTTGATGAATGAATGAACTTCAACGTACTATGCTTTGTTCAGTCAGTACTAGGTACTGTGCTTTGCAATGTGTTTGGGATTTTTTTTAACATCCCTTAACGTTGGTTTTTCCCACCCCAACAGATAGATTCTAAAAAAATAACAAAAATAATATAAATTTGTAAGGTTCCGATCCAAAACGCTCTTGGATCCTGGAACCGTTCTGGAACAAGTGTTCCTGAATGTTCCCAGAACGTAGCATTCCCAGAACTCTATGCTTCTATCTTTTAAACTGACAAAAACCTTTGTTAAGTCAACAGATTTTGATTGATCCTACGTGTCATACAATGACAAGTTTAAGTAATGAGGTGTTATCTGAGGCAAGTAAACTTGACAGCACAAATTTCAGCATTCTCATGGATCGAGAATATTGGGATATTGTTACAAGTGCCGAAGTTCCTCCCACA